>CAWUFW010007707.1:600000-976474 GCA_963921515.1 Calotriton arnoldi
CCCTTTGCTGTTCGCTAGTGATTGAGCCCCTGGCGGCATGGGTATGAGTGGATGCGTTGTTCCGGGGTTTCCAATGGTCCCGAGAGGAGTAATTGAATCTAGCTATATGCGGACGATGTCATGCTGTTATTGGATGATCCAGAGTCATCAGGACCCAGAGATTCTCCAGAATGTTGGGAATTCAGTGATGCATGGAATGTTGGGTGTCTGTGTGAGTGAGGAATGACAGTTAGAGATGGGCTGAGGAGCAGGCAGGCTGCTCCTGGTGGGGTTTGCTGTTACATGGAACTAAGGGTTGACTACAGGCTAACCTACATCTTCTTCACCTGTTTACCTGGATTACCTGTCTAATGTACCTGTGTACCATCTTCATGTACCTCGACCAGCTACAGAATAAAGGTACTTATGAACTCTACTTGGCTACCAGTGTTTACTTGTGTCACAGGATACAACAAGTGGTGATTTGGGGGTTTCGAAGATCCGGCATATGCATTGGAGAGATGGGCAATGGGTCTTGCAACCTTTACCTTAAGGCAACATCACGCCAACGGTCCACCCATCTACCACAAGAGTGGTTCTTGGGGTCTGGAATGTAGCTATGAAATCCATGGGATGGGTAGGAAGGCTGATGCTGGAGACTCCACTGTGGCGGGGCAACAGGCTCCCACAAGTCGCAGCCCTTTGTGGTTTCTCTGCCTGGGACACCACAGGCATTTCCACATTGGGGGACATGATGCACGGTGGGCCGTTTAAGTCCTACAGGCAGAATATGACATGCACCGAATACAGTTTTTCGGTTACCTCCAGCTCCGCCATGCACTCATACCGATCATATAGTCAGGGGAGGCCATGCCCGAATACTCCCCTCTAGAAGCAAAAATTCTTCTTACGAACATTAAAGATCATAAATTGGCAAAGATTAATAAAATTATTTTATGCAACTTGCCGGATCCGAAGCTGGGGGTGAGGAGGGAGGGGGCGCTGGGACCAATGGATGATGTGGATTGGAGAGAAGCAGTGGAAGCCACTAGAGAGGTGGTAATAGCATCCCAATTTAGATGGACACAGCTTAAGTTACTTCATTGCGTTTACCACACCAAAGCAAGGTTGCATCTCATGGGCCCGATAGCCACAGGGAAGTGTCTGAAGTGCGACGATCCACAAGTAGACATACCCATACATTCTGCCACTGCCCCTCACTTTCAAACTTCTGGAAAGGGATCCATGGTTGGTTGGAGGGTGTGTTGGGCTGGAACATCCCCCGAGATCCCAAACGTATCCTTTTGCACATCACAGACGACTTAGAGGGCAACAGATATCAAAGGGCATTGCTCTGACTGGGCTTGATCTTTGCTAAACGGGATATTGCGCGAGCCTGGGAAGACATGGTGGCTCCCCCCCCCAAAGAGACAAGGGTTAAAGGCATATACTTCTGTATGGGATTGCAACGCCAGATTTATTTGGCGAGGTGGTGACCTCAGAAACACTATCAAGTTTGGAAGGAGTGCACCAGATACAAGTGTATACAGTAGGAACCTTCCACAGCCAGACTATGGTCCATTTTTGGGTATATGTGCTTACGTAGCCTTGAAACACATGGTTCTCACATGGAATGAGAGGCCCAGAATTCGCTATGTAGCCCAGCGCTGTTATTCCATGTTTTCCTGTGCTATTGCTTTGTTGTTCAGTTGTCACGTCATAAATGATGATGTATCTGATGTGTTGTTGCCGCACGTTATGTACTACTGCTGGATACATTTTTGTAAAACCAAGAAAAATGTTTTTTTTAAAAGATAAAACAGGACTGTTACTCTTTACCATCAACGGAAATCTCACCCTAAAATTATGCCTAGGCCTAGCAGGGTATATGAAGCTTTATCATCGATAAACTACCCCAAGCCTCTAAAATACTGAAATCCACAAAGATCGCATAAGAAGGAACACCTGAACCCAAGACATTTATTTAACTAAAGTTATATATTTTAGCAGTTGCAGCATGGATAAAAACGCATGAACAAAGCGAACAGCAATGTACAGTCCTTTCAAAAGAACTGCTGGTTCACAATGAATAGCATACTACCCTATATATATTAAGAGGTCACTAGAATACAGTACAGTATTCAGCCAAAATTCAGGCAGTGGGATGTGGTCAAATTGGTGTTAGACCAGAGCCAGAGAATGTCACATTAAGAAGTGAATCCCTAAGGTCAGCATACAGCTAAGGATTATATACAAAGGTTGTGATGGAGCAAGGACTCATAAATGAGACTTGCTCGTACGCAATCTCCTCATAGTATTAATTTATTAAATTTGTATTGTCTATATTAATCATTGCATACACTACACAAATAGTGAGGACGCTTGCCTATGTGTTTTACTAATGAATAACGCTTGTCTGTAATCCAAAATGGCCACTAAAGCGCGGGAAAACTTACTGCGCATGTCCCAACCATATCATGTGTTGTGACGTCTTTCTTTGCTTGGTGGGAAATTTCTGCTTCTGCGCAGTGTGTATTAAAATGGCTGCTTGATGTTTTCACATGCTTCAGCTTGCTCTCATGTCATTTTTTATTGTCGTTTCTCTAACGCTACTAATGCGGGACAGAATTTATAATTAAATGGGAATAGAGTAGAAAGAGTGGGCATACAGTGAAACATTTTATTTGTGATTTTAATATTTTCTTCTTTGACTTTTATTAGTTCGTAAACTTGGGCCTGGGTTGGTGCACTGAAGCGCGTGTGACAAAGATTTCGCACATGCGCCCTGCAGTGGCAGACCAGATAGAAGGAGATGAAGTCAACTTGGACATCACCCAAGGCCATGACATGCTGGCCGACACCACTACATTCCAAGATGTTCTCGCCGAAGAGAAACATTTTATATGAATAAATTGTAAATTTTGTCATGAGGCGGGTGGGAAATAAAGCAAATGTATTAAATTGAAGGGGCGGTAGTTTAAAACAATAGGCTTCAGAAATACAAGACAAATCAAAATGGTGTGAGAATCCACCCCCTGTCCCTGTCCAATTAGAAATAGTAGTCCCATATTTTGGCAACATTAAGGGGAGGTACATGGGTGTAGAAGGGTATAACAGATATAGAATTAGCTAATTAGTTTAGTCAGGAGAGTCTGAGGAAGGAGATGCTGCAAGAGAATAGGCGTCCATACTGACAGGCAGAAGAGCTTCAGACCGCCAAGCTGATCGATTGCAGACTGAATCCCTGTCCAGAAGAGGTCCTGAGAAGGGGGCGACGGAATCCATTAGAAGGGAGATACGGGAGAATCGAGGAGAAGTCGAGTATCAGAGAGGGGAACGGCGCAGGCGTCGTTATAGAGAGGTCACCGGTCCTGTCCTGAACCTGGAGGAGGTTTAGCTCTTCATCCTTCCTGGGTCCTATTCTTTCCAACTCCTTGGCCAAGGGGTTTGGTTCTCGCACTTAGGTAAATATAATGCAATCTTTAGTTGCGCTGCTGTCTCTATCCTCTCCTTTTCCTTAAGGACCGTCATTGATTAGCAATAATTATTCTATGCTTTCTCGTTGGTATGCGATTAAGTGCTGTGTGGTTTTTGTATTTTGCTCTGCTAAATCTTTAGATAAACATTTTAAAACTTCCTGACTCAGTGATTATTTCAGAGTTATGTACTGTAATGAATGTCACTCATTTTAAACTTCCCAATTAGCAAAGGATTCATTGGTAAGTCATTACTCTTCAATCAGAAGGTAATTGGTAGCAGGGATTTTGATAAAGAGTACAACTGACACCCCAGCGTAAGTATTAGCGTAGTATGAATGTATGGGCCTAAGTGAGTATTTTGTGTATGAATGCTGTTTGCTAATATCGCGCTGGATCAGTTTTCTGGTAATCAGAGGATGGTTACTCTTTGTTAATTGGGTAATGAGAATTTTTAATTTTATGAATTAACATCCGTGTATTCAAAGTTTTGTTTTATGTTGTCCAGAATACCCCGGGGTAAAAAGAATAGCGGATGGTAAGTGGAAGCCATACTGCAGTGAGGTTATCTGTCAGGCAGAAATAGTACTGAAATGTTAAGCAGGGCTATCAGTACTCGTTAGGGACTCTATGCGTGTAAGTAATAGCAAGGGAGTACGCTGGTGAAAATTTGATGTTATATCACCTAGAAAGGGTAACATTGAAGAAGTAACCGGTATTTCGGAAGCTTGTTTGAAGAGTAAACGGAAGGGTTTTACTCGTAGTGTACGTTTTAGTAAACGGAAAGGTTTTACTAAGTGTGAGAGAAACTATCTTTTCGAATTTAGAGAAACTGGCACGATAGCGAATGTTTTATGTTGTTACTGAAATTTAATTAAGAATTGTAGAGAAAATAGGTTTGCGTAAAATTTTGTAAAGGGAGGGTCAGTTGCCGGAGAGGGGGCTGACGTCACAAAACGCTGCGCTGGGATTGGTTGAAACAGCGGGTGTGGAACGACTCTTGTAAAGGAGGGGTCAGTAGTCAGGAGCAATACTGACGTCACAGGTGCCGCGCTGGGATTGGTTAAATCAGCGAGAGACAGAAAAGCGCAGATTGTAAAGGAGGGGTTGACAGACAAACGTCACCAAAAGTGCCGCGCAAGGATTGGCTTGGAAATAAAAGATAGCAGACATTTGATAGGTCGAAATTATAGAAGCGAAATTCTTAGTGGATAAAGGATTGTATGTTAAAACGCGATCCAACTTTAACAGGAACTCGTCCGGATAGGAGATATTTAGGCTTTGCAGAATATAATTTTATACATCGATACTTACCCAAGATGTACGGAGAAAAGAGAAAAATTTCATTTTTCCAAAAGATTAAGAATTATTTTAAAAAGGACAAACCAATCAAAACTAGAGAAGGAATTATCATTCCACCAGCTAAAACGCCCGCATCATTCATGATGATGGAGAGGTTATCATACTTGTGTATGGATGGAGAATTGGATAGAATATACCAAAAATGATTGAATATTAGCATTTCCCGAGAATGGCACGTTCAATGGGCGAATTTTGCAGAACTTGAGATTAAGGATTAATGACTTAGAACCCAGACCTAGATTAACTCAATATGAAGCTTTAGAGGAATGGGAAACCGAAGCATTTGAGCGTGACCGATTCAGGAGTAACAGGGGTTATCGAGGAGTCTTTCCCAGGAACCTACATGAATCTAGGGACAGTCAGATGAAACAATGGAGAAGGGCAATGGTTACAGAAGGACTATATCCATTGTTAACAGCAGAGGAGAAATTAGGAAGTAAATGCACAGAAAAGACAAAACATTTAATGAGAAGTGACGATTCTGAAGACGAATTTATGGAAGAAATGTTAAGGAACCCCCCACCATATCAGGAAGGGACAAGTGGATGCACCCCAAGTGCACCACCGTTAAAAACCCCATTAGTACCACAGGTAATGCATGAATTCACCCTAGTAGAATACTTCATGACAAGGAAAGGGAAGCCCTAGAGAAGACCAGAGCAGAATTAATACAGAAAATAACAGATAAAAGTACATCCTGATTCATTGACCATACCTGTAACAATTGGTCCAGTAGTTCCATTATATGGTACTCAAGGAAACTGTCCTCCACCGATACTTGCACCTACTCCTGTAAACACTACAAAACCTGAAGCAGTAGTAATGGTTGAAGATCACTTTAGTGACAGCGAATCCACAATATCATTGATGGATTTACCCATTCGAGATTCTGTCAATATTACTCCCAAGAGAACTACACCTGGGTGTTCAAAAGATATAAGTCTAGTAACTTCATCAGGAGCGAAAAGGGCCACAATAGTCACCCCTGAAGATTTAGAAAGGTGGGCACAAGAATCAGATAAACAGTGCACACCTCCAAAAATAATAAGACATTCATAAATTGAAAGTCGAATTAGAAGAAATAATAGCAGGAAATGTAGGACTAGATCGCTTGAATACCTATGATGATGAAGAATTATTATTTATATGCAGAAGTATCACAAGAAATGTAAGATTATTCCATGAAAAATTATCCAATTTAGCTCTACAGATGGGAATAGAAATAGGGAGATCAAAAGTGTTGCAGAAACCCTATAAAGCAGAATTTTCAGACAAAGATTTGGAAAATATGAATGCCTCTGGAAGAAAATTACAAGTAAGGGAATTAATGACAGTTTTGCAAAAATGGGGAGACCTAGATAAATGGAGAACTAGGTGGGCCAAGAAAAGGAAGAAGCACGATCAAGTAGATCAGCATCGGAATATGTGATGAAGGAGACAGGGAAAACAGATCAAATGTACCCAATGCGAGAAATTGCGGGAGGAGGATATGTCCATGTTCCATGGAGTAGACAGGATATTTGATCATTTACGAATGATTTCCCAAAATTGAGAGAAAAACCAATTGAATGGTACAAACAGGTTGAGAGGTTTGTGAAAGTGTCAAAGGTATTGTTGAAGGATTTGGATGGTTTGTTTGACATAGTGGTACCTGCCGATTTATGGACAGATTGTAAGATCACAGTCGATTGGCCAAGTGATGAGTATTCTAGAGACCCAAAGACAGGTGCCCCATCAAATGATGTGATGAAAAAGTATCAGCAGGTGATAACTTATTTGAAAGGGAAAATACCACCGAAAGAAACAAATTGGGTGAAAATAGACCGGACTACCCAAGAAGCTAGTGAATCGGTACACTCCTATTATGAGCGTTTATTGCAGGTCTTTAAGCAATATAGTGGATTTGAGGACATTGGAGATAAGAACATGAGTCAGTTTGTTTATCGATTTGTTATGGTCTGAAGCCTGAAATTTGTCAGATGATTAAACAGCATATGCTTTGTTGGCAAGGGAAAAGTATCGACGAGATTTTGAAGTATGCGAAATATTGTGGAGATGATATTGAGGACAGACACAAGAAATTGCAGGAGAAAGTAATGTGGGCACAGGTGAAGATGGCCGAGAAACAGGGAATTAATTTGGACAATCCGAGTGAAAATCAAGGAAAAGATTCTGGTACGAATGGTGAGATTGGGAATGGTGGAAAATTGAGAGGACGGATGAGTAGAGAAGAAGCCAAAAAGAAATTTCCTTGTCATGGATGCGGAAAATTGGGGCATTGGAAGGATGAATGTAAAAAGATTCGAAATAATAATGGCCCAAATCAAAATTTAAATCCACAGACGCAGAATGACTCACAGCAGGGTGTAAATCCTCAGAGTCAGTTTCCACCTGCACCTATTCAGGGTAATGTAAGCAGAGCAAAGCACGGTACAGACATCGGATATCAAGGAGGAAGTGGTAAGAATGATTATATAACATCACAGTTTCTTTTACAGGACGATGTATATCAATTCAGTTCATGACGGTGCCTAAGAGAGGGGGAGAACGAGTGCGTACTTGGCGCATCCTTACCGGTAGATCAGTCAGGTCCATATGTTGAAGGAAATGTGAAGGGTAATGATATTACTTTTCTTTTGGACACTGGTGCTACCCGGTCTACTGTAAGAACAGCAGACATTCCAGACCTTCCTCTCTCTGGTGAAGATATCCAAGTAGTAGGAGTAGCTAATCAAAGGATTAGAACACCTCTTACCAAACCAATGGAAGTTAAAATTGGAAATTTCAGAGAAATGCATCAATTTGTAGTATGTGATTCTAGTCCAGTAAATTTATTAGGTAGGGATTTGTTGTGCAAGATGAATTGTACAATTTTCTGCACACCGGATGGTGTGGCAGTCCAGACACCAGATGAAGACCATGTATATAAAATTATGATCGCAAAACAAGGTACAGAAGTAGACGAGATGTTTTCAGTATTAACAAAAGATGAGTTGCCAGAAGAATTAAAAGGTACAGTAAACCCCATAGTACGGGATTTCACAGGAAAGGAAGTAGGACTTATGGCTAAAATAGACCGAGTTAAAATTACTGTAAAGGAAGGTGCAATTTTCCCAAATACCAGACAGTACAAAATGAGTGCAGAAGTAAAAGCAGGAGTCATTGAAGAAATCAATCGAATGGTTGAACAAAACATACTAAAAGAAGTAATGAGTAGCCCATGTAATTCACCAGTAATGGGATTAAAGAAACCTAGTGGAAAATATAGGATTGTTCAGGACCTGAGGAAAATAAATAAGATTGTGGAACCATGTTGTCCTATAGTACCAAATCCTGCAGTAATCCTATACCAGATCCCTTGGAGTGCAGGATGGTTCACAGTGATTGATTTGTGTCAAGCATTCTTTTCAATACCATTGCACCCAGACAGCCAATATCTTTTCTCATTTAAATTTGAGAACAAAGTCTATGTATGGAATCGTGTTCCTCAGGGGTACACGGAAAGTCCTTCTATTTTCAATCAGATATTGAAAAAGTGCCTTGAGAAACTAGTGATGCCAGGAAGCTCAGTCCTAGTGCAATATATTGACGACTTATTAGTGGCATCGAACACCAGAGAGGACTGTGTCGTTGATTCCATAGCACTATTAAATCTGTTGGCTGAAGAAGGGCATAAAGTCTCACCTGAAAAGTTGCAATTCTGTACAACAGCTGTTAAATATCTGGGATACCAAATTGAGAGGGGAAAAAGAAGAGTAACCTCTGAAAGAGTAAAGTTAATAAAGAAAATGCAAATGCCTGTAACCCAAAGACAAGTGAGAATGTTCCTAGGAATAGTAGGTTACTGTCGACAATGGATACCAGGATTTTCCCTGTTAGCTAAATCCTTAATTAACATGACAAAAAAGAAAGCAAAGGATCCTGTTGAGTGGGAAGATGAAAGTGTAGAAGCCTTTATAAAATTGAGGAATGCCTTATGTTCAGCACCAGCCTTAGGCATGCCTGATTATAAAAGAGAATTTGCATTATTCTGTCATAAAAGAGAAAATTGTGCACTTTGTCCTAACCCAGAGACACGGTTTAGACAGACGTCCTATAGTATATTTTTCTGCTACATTGGACCCAGTGGCAGCCGCATTGCCAGGATGCCTAAAAGCAGTGGCAGCTACTTGTTTGAGCATTGAACAAAGTGAGTCAATTGTGATGGGACATCCTGTAAAGGTGTATGTTACACATGCTGTTGTAATTTTATTGACAAGAACCCGAACTCAGCATCTCACTCCTAGTCGGCTAACCAAATATGAAAGAATAATAATGGGCGCTGAAAATGTGACCATGGTAAGGTGTACTATAATAAATCCAGCAACCTTACTACCAGACCCATATCATGAGAGAATTAAAGATGACGAAGAAGATGAACATGATTGTTTACAGATTACAGAATTATGCACTAAACCACGCCCAGATATTGAGGAACAGCCTCTTAAAAAGCCAGATAGGGAGCTATTTGTTGATGGTTCATGTCAAAGACATGAAGACGGCAAACTAACTGCTGCCTATGCGGTATGTGAATTAACTGGAATAGTCGAAGCATCCTATTTACCAGGAGTCAAATCTGCACAAGTAGCTGAATTGATTGCATTAATAAAGGCATGCAAAATTGGGAGGAATCAAAGAATAACTATATTTACAGATAGCCAATATGGTTACGGGGTTGTGCATGATTTTGGCCAACTATGGATGCAGAGGGATTTCATGACTTCTTCGGGATCCCCCATTAAAAATGGACAGTTTGTAAGGGAATTGCTAGAAGCAATACAATCACCAAAAGAATTGGCTGTGGTGAAATGTGCCGCACACCAGTCAGGAGATGACTGGGTGGTAGTCGGCAACAGATATGCAGATCTGGTGGCTCAACATTGTGCCAAAAACAGACTGTCAGTCAATAAGAGGGTGGACAGAATGGGAATCAGCTGCCAACTTTTGCTATATATGCCACCTGAAAATTGGAATGATGTAAAGAGATTGCAAGATGATGTTGATGAAAATGAAAAGAATTTGTGGAAGTGGGTTTTCACAAAGAAAAGATGACGAAGTGTGGATCAGTGCTGATGGCAGACCAGTCATGCCAGATTGTTTGCTCTCCCAGATGGCCAGAATGTATCATGGAGACACACACATAGGGTGAGATGCAATGATCAGGCTGTTCAGACAAAATTGGTACAATCCCAAATTCAGGGCTGTTGCAGAGAGTCTTTGCCAGAGATGTCTAACTTGCCAGATGCACAACCCAGGGAGAAAGACAATAATTGGATTTGGAAAAATCGGAAAGGCAGAGGGTCCATTTATGAGACTTCAGTTCGATTTCATACAGTTACCACCATGCAGAGGGCTGAAATATGTACTAGTCATAGTGTGTCTGTTTTCAAAGTGGGTGGAGGCTTACCCTACTAGGAGAAATGACAGCATTACAGTCGCAAAACTGTTGCTGCGAGAGCTCATTCCTAGGTTTGGTTTCCCAGTAACTTTGGAATCAGATAGAGGAAAACATTTTAACAGTGAAGTGATCCAAATAATCTGTGAAGCATTCCAAATCAAACAGAAACTGCACTGTGCATATCGTCCAGAAGCTTCTGGAGTGGTTGAACAACGGAATGGCACTATAAAATCAAGATTGGGAAAAATGTGTGCATCAACATCATTAGAGTGGCCAGATGCATTGCCACTTGTTTTAATGGGACTCAGAAGCATACCTGACAGAAACACAGGATTGAGCCCACACGAAATAATGATGGGAAGAGCAATGAGACAGACACATGTTCCCACAAACAAACTGGTGAATATATCTGATGATATGGTATTGGACTATTGCAAAGAATTGGCTGACCTAGTGCGTTCTATCTCTCACCAGGTTGGAGAAGACGCAGTTTCCAGGCAGCCTGAGCAAGAACATGATCTGAATCCTGGTGACTGGGTGGTAGCGAAGAATCACACCAGAGAAACGTGTCTATCACCTAGATGGGGCAGACCGTGTCAAGTCATACTGACTACAAATACAGCAGTGAAGTGTGCAGGATTTCCTAATTGGATTCATGTAAGCCACACCAAGAGAGTACCAGATCCTGAGGAAGAGAATCCTCAGACAACACCAATCACTGAAGAAGCTGAAGGTTGCCCAGCTGAAGAATCTCAGGTTCGAGATTCAAGAGAAGCTGAAGAAGAACAACCGAGCACAAGTCAGGTTTGGATACCAGTGGTAGAAGTTCCTGAAGTTTACCACAGAACAAGAAGTCAAACAAAATTGGAAGAAATTGAAGAAGATCAGATAGGTGAAGAAGAAGCAGCTCAGGCACAAGAAGAAGAGACAATAAGAGAACCTGAGCAAGATCAGATAGGGAAAGGAAACTGGGCTCAAATCAACGAAGATCTAATAAACTTTGAGCAGGGACAGACAGGTTTAGAAGAATCCGGTCAGGCTGCAGAAGTACAAAGTGCAATAAGCCCTGATCAGAACCAGTTAGATCCAGAAAAGAGCACAGAAGAAAAAGATCATGAGAATCATGAACATGAAGAAATAAATCAAGAACAAGGTCACCTATTGGAAACTCACAGTGGAACTGCTGAAGAGAAACCAATCAGACCTGAAAAAGAGCAAACAAGAAAAACAGTAATTGCAGAAAACGAAACAGTACTAAGCAGTGAAAATAAAAAGATTTCTGAAGATGACAAAGAAATAGTTCAAACAAAGAAAACAAGAAAAGGTGATCATTGGGCGAGTGTCATTAAAAGAGTAAAATACCACATAACAACCAGAAGTGAAGATCCAGATCAAGTAAATGAAGTGACCAGCCAAACTGAACAAGAAAATAAAACTGAGAAAAGAAGAAGTAAAAGACTGAAACTTGTGAATAACAAATTCAAGGGTCCTGATTGGACTTACATCATTCTTGAAGATTTTGAAAGCTCAGAGTCAAGTGAAAGTGGTGACGAAAGAACAAGTGCAGAACTGACGTACGAAAAATAAACAAGACCGCCTTGATTAAGCAAAGGAGTAATTTAAAGAAAAGAAGAAATAGATAAGAAGAGCGATCTTCCTTGTCGAAAAATGCCTGACGATAGAGTTGCTGGGAGACCAAAACAGAGATGTTGTAGAAGATGCTGTGCAATATGCATATGTAGTCTAGTAATGGTGCTTATAGTATGGTTAGTCCTGATTGTAGCAGTTCCTTACCTTATGATAATGGATAAAAAGATTAATAATGAAACTAAGGAGAGGACAGCAAACATGAAAGGCAATAGAGTAGAACTAAAGCAGAAAGTGAATCAGAATTTCATCATGAATTAGCAGATAACGACACTAGTTTAAACGTTTTCACAAAGTTATTATTTCAATATGTAGATACCATGGAAGTTAGTAATTGTTATGTCTGTATGAAGTTACCTGAATCAGTAGCAGAAGGATTAACATACCATCACTTACCACTGACATATGGCATATCATGTAGTGTTTTGTCTAGTTTATTTTATAGAACAGGGAGACTTCAGTATTATTATTCAAACCTAGATGTGATATTTTCCGAGGTTCCGATTCGAAAGAGTATGAACCCAGTGCTTAGTAGTCAAGATGCACAGTTTATGGGAGAATTTTTCTTAACAATGAAATCAATAGACATAACACATGCACATAGACACAATCTAACATGTTCTTTACATGAAGAAGAAAAGATATTTTTGAATTTAGTAGAAGATAGAAGACAAGATTTTCAAAAGAAAGCTTCCGAGCATAAGACTCATTTACCACCTTTGGCGGAGAAAGAAGGGAGTTACACACCTGGCAAGGCTCAAGCTGCTATGGCTCTGGATTTTGTAAAAACAGGGAAAATTTGTCTTCATAGGTTAAAGACTGATTATAACAATGTTTTCATCGGTACCAGTGAATGTGAGCAAAATTTCTTAATTCTTGGAGGTTGGGGAATAAAAGGAGGAACAGATTCAGTTTTTCCTGGAATTTATTATGTGTGTGGGAATAAGGCTTACTTTAGGCTTCCTGCACGGTGGTATGGAAGTTGTTATTTTGGAATAGTATTTCCAAAGATATACCACGTAAAAAGATACACTGGGAGCAATGAAAACAATAGCGAATTAACACGTAGTAAAAGAGCTAGTTTTTCTGAAATTGTAGGTGATATTTTTGGTGCATTGATACCTTCAGTGGGAATAATTCTGAACTCAAGGAAGATATGTAAATTGTCTACAGTGGTTGATCGTTTATCAACGGATACTGCTGGAGGTTTTCTAATGATTAATGCGGAGATGGTTGCGATTAGATCTATGGTGATGCAAAATCGGCTTGCTCTTGATATTATATTGGCAAAAGAGGGCGGAGTCTGTAAATTATTGAAGACGAAACACTGTTGCACTTATATTCCTGATAAGAGTGCAGAAATTGAAACGTATATACAGAATATAACTAAACTTGAGCAGGAACTTAAACCACTGGAAGTTGATAGTGTATGGGAAAGGTTGACAAGTAGTATTGCATCAATTGGTACCTGGTTTGCTAATGTAGGGAAAGGACTTATAGGTCAAATATTAGTACCCTTAGCAGGGATAGCAATAATAGTACTGACAATAACAATATGGTGCAAATGTTGTAAAAAGAATGGAACCTATAAAGTGACAGAAAAAGGGAAGAAGAGAAAAATTGATGAAATAGAACTTGAAGAGTGGAGAAGTGAATTATACAAGAAATTGAAAGGAGATGGTAAAAATAAGAATGAAACGATTTGCTAGAAGTTGGCATCTGATTGTGGGTAGTATTTGATGGCTCAGAAACGCCATCAGAGAGGGGATTGATGGAGCAAGGACTCATAAATGAGACTTGCTCGTACGCAATCTCCTCATAGTATTAATTTATTAAATTTGTATTGTCTATATTAACCATTGCATACACTACACAAATAGTGAGGACGCTTGCCTATGTGTTTTACTAATGAAGAACGCTTGTCTGTAATCCAAAATGGCCACTAAAGCGCGGGAAAACTTACTGCGCATGTCCCAACCATATATTGTTGTGACGTCTTTCTTTGCTTGGTGGGAAATTTCTGCTTCTGCGCAGTGTGTATTAAAATGGCTGCTTGATGTTTTCACATGCTTCAGCTTGCTCTCATGTCATTTTTTATTGTTGTTTCTCTAACGCTACTAATGCGGGACAGAATTTATAATTAAATGGGAATAGAGTAGAAAGAGTGGGCATACAGTGAAACATTTTATTTGTGATTTTAATATTTTCTTCTTTGACTTTTATTAGTTCAGTAAACTTGGGCCTGGGTTGGTGCACTGAAGCGCGTGTGACAAAGATTTCGCACATGCGCCCTGCAGTGGCAGACCAGATAGAAGGAGATGAAGTCAACTTGGACATCACCCAAGGCCATGACCTGCTGGCCGACACCACTACATTCCAAGATGTTCTCGCCGAAGAGAAACATTTTATATGAATAAATTGTAAATTTTGTCATGAGGCGGGTGGGAAATAAAGCAAATGTATTACATTGAAGGGGCGGTAGTTTAAAACAATAGGCTTCAGAAATACAAGACAAATCAAAATGGTGTGAGAATCCACCCCCTGTCCCTGTCCACTCAGAAATAGTAGTCCCATATTTTGGCAACATTAAGGGGAGGTACATGGGTGTAGAAGGGTATAACAGATATAGAATTAGCTAATTAGTTTTGTCAGGAGAGTCTGAGGAAGGAGATGCTGCAAGAGAATAGGCGTCCATACTGACAGGCAGAAGAGCTCCAGACCGCCAAGCTGATCGATTGCAGACTGAATCCCTGTCCAGAAGAGGTCCTGAGAAGGGGGCGACGGAATCCATTAGAAGGGAGATACGGGAGAATCGAGGAGAAGTCGAGTATCAGAGAGGGGAACGGCGCAGGCGTCGTTATAGAGAGGTCACCGGTCCTGTCCTGAACCTGGAGGAGGTTTTGCTCTTCATCCTTCCTGGGTCCTATTCTTTCCAACTCCTTGGCCAAGGGGTTTGGTTCTCGCACTTAGGTAAATATAATGCAATCTTTAGTTGCGCTGCTGTCTCTATCCTCTCCTTTTCCTTAAGGACCGTCATTGATTAGCAATAATTATTCTATGCTTTCTCGTTGGTATGCGATTAAGTGCCGTGTGGTTTTTGTATTTTGCTCTGCTAAATCTTTAGATAAACATTTTAAAACTTCCTGACTCAGTGATTATTTCAGAGTTATGTACTGTAATGAATGTCACTCATTTTAAACTTCCCAATTAGCAAAGGATTCATTGGTAACTCATTACTCTTCAATCAGAAGGTAATTGGTAGCAGGGATTTTGATAAAGAGTACAACTGACATCCCAGCGTAAGTATTAGCGTAGTATGAATGTATGGGCCCAAGTGAGTATTTTGTGTATGAATGCTGTTTGCTAATATCGCGCTGGATCAGTTGTATTGGACATTTGTTGATGGCTACAACATATAAAATGGACAATTTCTTAATGTGGCACCCGATTCTTAATGAATGCTATGGGTAACTGTTACTATCACATGAAAAGGTCTAATAATAATGTTATGTTACTGATGTTTAAAATAGAACTAGAGTTCTTATTGTGTACAAATACAGCCAACTTTTAGCCCTATAAAAAATGGGCAGAATGTTTAATGAACACAAGACACAATACTATTGTGTACAAACAAATCCTAACAAGCAACCAGTCTAAATGGAAGACCCAGAGGATCAGGTCCTTAGGATGTCTCCCCCCAGGGTGCTTCAGGCAGGTAGTGCAGTCCAGTGGGCATAGTGAAAGGAAAGGTTAGTTTAATCTGAGGCGGGGTTTGGCTAGGGTGACAGTCTAGGTACAAGGTATTGGTAGCACTTATTGGTAGGCTGTAGTCCTGCAGGGGTGTGTTTTATCTGCCCGTGACTTCTTCACCGTTTGAGTTTGTATTGAGGATGGAAAACAATACAGCAATAAGGAAGGCGCTAGGTTTTCTTAGGGCTACAGATAGGTAAGACTTAATAAAACCATGGGTGCTCGGCCATGCCTGGGTGGGACTGGCCAGACCCAGGAGGAAGGTGGCTGGTGGCATTGCAGGAAATGTTTTGGTGTACTTGCTGCTTCCTGGGAGAGCTAGACTTCGGCAAGTTGGTGGGAAAAAAAACAGCAATTTTCTGGCGCAAAGTGAAACAAAACGATGTACCTCAAGTTAAGAAGGTATCAAGAGTAGCGGCAGGGAGGAACTGGCAGTGGTGTAGGTTGGTAAGTGGAGTTTGTGCCCCCACAGTGACTGCGTCTAAAGGGCCTGTTACCTGATGAGCAGCCACCAAGGATGCTGTTACAATAGACAGGGGATGGGCAGAGAAGGAGAAAGGGCGAGCCATATCAGTCCTGTGAGGCGAGCTCACAGTGCTACAGGCGGCGCTACAGAATGTGTTAGCAATACTAAAGGATTTGTCGATGAGTTTCAAAGCGCTGGGGGGAGGATACATTTTCTCCCACAATTTCCAAACAAATACAAGGTGGCCACAATAGATCAGCAAATGGTTAAGGAGGAGTCATCTCAAGGGACAGCGATGGGCAAAAAACAGATATCAAAAGGGGTGAGTGGCAGTAAGAATCAGTCAGTAGAAGACTATACACAAATTAAATGTCAAGAACGTCTGGAGGGTGAGGAGGGTTTTGAAGATTTAGTTCCATTTACGGAAGATTTAGGAGAGGAGGAAGAGCCTCAAAAAGCCCAACACAGAGGTGAGTGGATACGGATCCCTTCTGAGGAGATGAGGTCAGATGGGAGATGGGCTAGTGAGCCTGAGAGACTGGACAGGGCCACAGCACCCCCAGGTTGGAGTGACATGAGGAACCATAAGAGGAATGATTCTGGCAAGTAATGCTAGTGATTGTTGGCAATTAAAATCACCCATCCCCACAATCGAGGTGTTCTTGGTTAAGTCTACACCCAGAAAGGCTATAGAGTTCTTGAATTTCTCTAAAGCGAAACCCAAGTTAGAAATTACATCTGAGTGGGAGGTATGGCCATTGGGATTACAGATATTAATATTGTAGATATATCTGAAAAAGTAAGTAGGACCGCCCCTACATTTGGACAGTCGGTCTCCACCTAGTCCATGACACAATGTAATGCTAATGAAATTAAGATACACAGCCCTTGCCTCCCCCACCGAAGGGGATGATATCACTGGTCGAAAAAAGTGAGCAAAACCATCTAAGAAGGGGCGGTCTTAAGAGACCAGGTTTACTGAAAGGCCAAAATGTGGAAAGATTTGAGCAAATCTAGCCATTTAAGGTCCTTAGACTGGGCTTCAAGCCTTGCTATATTGCATGAAAGAAACCCAAACTAATCACTGGTATCAGGCCCTTTGGGGTGACCCACAGCCTCCTCTCCCATCTTTATCACATCATCCCCAGACTTAGAGGAAGATAGTCAATCTACCCATTCAAGAGAATCAAGGACCTCAAGCCTATTAGAAGAGGTAAAAGGGCCGTTCTGCACCCTAGTAGGCTTAATGCATGTCACTTGAGGATCCTGAAACGCCTTGGGAAAATGAGAACCATGGGTACTAGCCCCAAAGCCAGGCCATGGCTTGTTAAAAAAAAAAAAAAAACAGGCGCAACCCAATACCTGGGCCTTCTGTTCCTTGGGATAAAGCTAGAAGTCTGCCCGCAGCCCACCTGTTACTAAAATTCACTACTATACAATCACAACTGAACATCTTGGGGCCGCGCCCAACCCACCCCACGTGTCGCACCATGTTTGTGTATACATGCTGACATCAGTCCCTGTCCTTGTAGAGAATCAGTAAATCACTTTATTCTTATGCTGTGGGAACCCCTCATGGGCATTTCGTTTAAGTAGGGGGGGGGGGGCATCCACAAAGATCACCACATATGGTGTGCAATCGGGCTGAAGATCTAAATAATCACCCCTAGGGTAAGAACCCCCAGAGTTCATCCCAGACACATGCTCATTTCTCTCCAATAATCCATAATTCTCTTCACCCGTATCTCTTACTTGACTCCATCCATTTTTCTCTCCATCCACATGTCCACTTTGTGCTTCATTCATTAACTGCTCTCCTTCAAACCCTCCCACATCTCTCCATCTACCCATACTTTTCTCTAGCCCCCTCTCCTTACTTCCATTCTGTCTTTCATTTCATGCTCTGCTATTCATTTGTCCCTTAACTCCATGTCTATTGCCTTGCAGTGGTTTCTATGAGCTTTTGTTTGAAGACCAAAGTGGTCAAAGGAGCAATAATCAACTTATAAAAAAGGTTTTATGCTACACACACACACACTAGCCAGTGGTGCCCACCCCCGCTCAAGCTGCTAAAGTGTGGGATTCTTGATGACCCTGCTGGTGATGGGGTAGTAGTCGGCCTTCACCTCTTTAAGAGGTGTTTTATAATGCCCTTCTTTAAGGAAGCATGTATGAAACCTGGTTCTAGACAAGAATGTATGATATCTTTCCACATAGGAACGAAAGAAGGGATAACCAATCTGGCTATATACATAAATAGGATAAATTTTTACTTCCTCATTTTTTGTTTTAGATTTTTTTTCACCAGATTGAGTGTTGGTCATGTCTGCCATTGTTTGTTTTTCTGAGTTGAGGGAATGTGTGAACCGTTCTTTTTTGCCCCTATTTACTTTGGACAAAGGAGCCAGAGTATTCATACTGGTCAAGCTAGAAGAGTTCTAGTGTTAACCTAAAGGAGGATGGGGCCTGTATTTGATTTAGAGAAACTGTGGCAGTGACTAGAGTATTTAACGCTTCCAATTATATATCTTTAGTGTCCCTGAGGCATTCGTATTTGGGTTTTTGAGTGTGCAGATCAATTTTAAAAGTATTTGATATAGAAAGGAACAATAACGTGTTGAGACCAGTTGACTATGTGATCATAAACAAATATGGGAAGGTCCAGAGCGGCTCCTTTACAAGTAGTGGGTTTCTGGAATAACTGTATTAGTTCGATTTTCCTATGGAACGATGACTGGGTCATTATGAGGGCGGCTGCAGTGTCATTCCAGTAAATACAGAAATCCCCCAGAAATAGTAATGATTGGGTACAGTAATTATTTTGTTGTGAGGTTAATGAAATATTCAGTGAAGATGTAATTATTACCTGGATGGTGGTACAATATGGTAATGTTTATTTGGTATATCTTGGGGCCGTGAATAGTTAATTGCAGGCATTCAAAGGGATTTGTGATTGAGGGAGCTGATGGTATGTAACGGATGAGCGATTTCATGCTAATTCATCTTCCTATCCAAGTTCTCAGCGAGAGACCACAGGTTCATGGTTGGGTTTGTTTAGTGGGAGAGGCAGGTTTCCGTTAGAAAGATGATATGCAGATTGTATTAAGAGATGAGACCTACTATTGCTGGAGCATTTGAGTTGGCTGATTTTCTGTTAAATAATATGCATTTCAATCTGCTGTTCTCGTGATTCTTTTTATATTAAGTTGATCCTCCTTCTGCCTCATAGGAGAAATGTTATTTAGACATGCTCCCCTCATGTTTCTAAATTTAGATCAATAAGGATTTGGCTTTTCCATGGGAGTGATCCTTATTTCAGCAGTATTATCATTTTTAAGATTAATCTTACTGGACAGTCCATGTTCGTCACAGTCTGGTGGTAAGGCACATGCATTTATGACCGTCTGATGATGGATGTGAAGAGGTTGGTTATTGTGTGAATGGCTGTCAATGACATGTGGCTCCAAGATGTGGGTTCTGCATTTAGGCACAAGGGTACTAGTACGAGGAATAAAATTGAGAATTCTATAAAGTATTTCTGCTAGAGCTTCAAATAGCATTAGTGTGTTCTATGTCTTGATTGCATAGATTCTGGATAGTTTCATGTGTCCAAGTAAGGCTATCTGTGCACTAAATAGAAGATACGTTTTGTGGAGGTACCTTCCTGTTAACGGATTCCAAAATAGCAGATGGGCGCTTGCAATGCTATGCTGGA
This sequence comes from Calotriton arnoldi, assembly GCA_963921515.1. Lineage (NCBI taxonomy): Eukaryota > Metazoa > Chordata > Amphibia > Caudata > Salamandridae > Calotriton > Calotriton arnoldi. The sequence goes on from CAWUFW010007707.1 coordinate 619,833, forward strand.
GTGTTCAAAACTTTTTTCCCATGTTCAGTGATAGTCATGGTTGAAGGAACGGCGTCCAGTATTAGTGCTGACATCAATGTCAGCATTTTATATAATAATATTGGATTTACTGCTTTTTCAAGAAAGTGGATGCCACGGTTGGACTTGGTTCAACTAGTTAAGGATGTAGCGGAGTCATGCATATGTTCAGTCATAGATGTTGTGGATTCAACTGAGCCACACTTGAAGAAAGTCATAGTAGCAGCTCTCCAAGTAATTATTTGTATTCCCACAAAGAACGGGTGGTCTATTTTAATTGTAGGTTCGGGAAGTAATCTTAGTTATGCCTATTAGATAAACTATCTCAATTGTATCACAGCCAGCACGTTTTAATTAAACAGGTACAACTCAGGAACAAAAACTCTGAATACACATATGGATATCCATAAGCGTGCAATGTGCTGGTGAACAGAAGGTTCCTGCGGAGAACCAGAAGCGGTTAAGCATTAGTTATATATAAGTAACAGCATATACGTGGGATTGTCAAAATTACTTCAAAATTCAACATACAACAGATAAGATCTTCGAGCCCAGACATTCCCTCATCACGGAGTACAATTGGTTTTAATGTACTCAAAGACCAAGCTGAATGTTTGGGCGTACAGACCATATGACCCAAAAGCAGACCGCGTGCTGCAACATACGCCAGAGACAACTCAGTCCACAGAATGAATTAAATTCCCACAAGCGTTAGCTGCTTTATTAAAAAAAACATACCGATAGGTTTGAGTTATATCAAAGAATGAAATGGCTGTATAACATAGTTTAGCATTAATAACAAACAGTTTACTGGCAGTTAGTTACCTCTTTGCGTTGTGTTTGTATTCATATCACAAACATCAACATGGGGCGCCATCAGTTGCCCTTGTGTGTTAAATTCTATGCATCTATTAAGCAATGCAGTTAAACAGAAAAACTGTCCTCCTTACGTCTCTTAAACCTTGCCCTGAAACTTAGCGAGGAAGTTTACCAAAGAACATTCCAGAGCAGGGAAACGAAGAAAACTGTGCAAGGGCTGGCCAAGATGTAAACATTGTGTGCTCTCTGGAGCCGAGATGACTGAGTCGGTGCATGCTTTGCAGATGCACGATAGAACCGGGGAATACTAGTACTACGGGTGCACAGTTCAATTGCAACACGTCAGGAAATGTGAGGGGAGTCTAGATGCCTGGGCTGCTATGTAGGGTGTGGCACACTACACTACAGAGGCCTCTGCCCCTTCTTATCCCTCTGCTACTTATTTGCTTTGCTTGTCTTCAAAATACACCCACCACACTACACTACAGAAGTAATCTGCCCTTAAAAATGGGGAGCAGCTTGCTTCCTTCATCACAGAAGCAAGCCAACTGGAGAAAATAGCAAATATGATTTTATATTGTTCAGTTTGGACCCAACTACCCTTCTATTTCACAACCCTAACAACGCTGAACACATCTGTATAGCATATATTCCCCTACAGGGTTTCCATGCACGGATAAACCGGGTCTGATGGCTTAGTGGACCCACTGTGCACCCACTTAGTTCACCCACTGTGGGGGCCTGTGTTTGACTTCATGGTCACAGGTTCAAATACCGGCGGGCCCACTCAGCCGTTCATCCTTCTGAGGTCGATAAAATGAGAACCGTTGAGTTGGTTAACAATAAACATCTGTTATTCAGCGCCAAGACACCCTTTTGGGTGAACGTGCCCTTTACAAATACACGTTAGTTACTGGCACATGATTAGGAGAGATGTTATTCAGGGTTTTTTTGAAGGCTGCCTGACAAACTGAGTTGCTCTCACTCTCTGGTAGCCTGGACCGAAATAGGCTTACAGCCCTAGGACTTAAGTCTCATACACCTCATACTTGGTGTAGGTTACGAGAACTCAAAACTTAAAACCAACTAATTAAGAAAAGGGGGAAGAATGTTCAGTCTCTTCAGCTGCATATAAGATGCAAACAACACAGGACAAAACCAATACAGAAACTGCAAGACAGCATGCTCTATCATAGTAGAGTATTCACTTTCTTTCATCAAGTCTATATGTGCATTTTTAGGTTGAGCCTACCAGACAACGCAAGCTGTCTGGTTGAGCAAGACATTGTGGGCTTATGAGGAATATACAAGAGCTTGTAGCCCACCGATTGCTTACCAGTGGATGGCTTTACGGTCACTCTTATCTGACTGCTTTCTATTTGATGGTTTCCTTGTTTCAGCCTGTCCATCCTGTGTTTGTCCTGCCCAGGGAACATATCCTCTTTACCATCTATTTGATAGGCTGGCTTCTATGCTTCCCCTGCTCACTTTTAAGTGCAAGTGTTTTCCAGCTGTCTCCCTCGTGTGCTTTTCTCCCTCCCACGTTGCTCGGTTGTACTTGTGCTTCTCTCCACCCACCTCCACTTGGGCTGCCTCTCACCTGTGTGCTTCTTCCCACCTTCCATGTTGCTCTCTTTCGCCCATTATTTTCCCTTTAGCCCCACGTTCTCTCCCTCGTGTTGCTTCTCCCCAGCCCACTGTGATGCTTTACCCCACCTGCTCTTTGATTTTTTTTTAAGCACTTTCAAAATACTTTTTTTTTAATGTACTATCCTTCTCGGATCTTAATACCGTCTCTTTCACTGCTCTTAAGAATGTGTTTCCTTCCTTTGTAATCATCAAGTCAGTTAACTTCTCACTTTTTTGTTTTTATTATGTTTTGTTAAGACGAGGGAAGGGATGCAGCGTTATATGTTATTGTTGTTCTAATTATTTGACTAAAGATATCGGCCCAGTTGTATGTCCCGACTGATTTTTTAATAGCGCTGGACACAGGGGTAGGTAGTACGAATCGCTTCAAGGACCGCTGGCAGCTATGGAATGATAATGGACCAGGTGGAGTCAATGGGTTTAGGTTGTCTGGTACACAGAGATCACCGAGCCTATATATGGTGGGGAGGTGGAGTTATATAATGTGGTAGAACCTACTAGAGAGCTACTACTGCTGATGTCTAACGGTTCAGGTGCTGTAGCAGTCGTCTGATAGCGCCTACTAATGCTAAAACCCGCTTCGCCATGTCCGTGTGCATCCCTGCTCTCTTCTGTGCACAGCATGTTCTGCAGGAAAACTCTCTTCAAACACGCTGTGCAGCTTCCTGGAAAAGGCATGAGGAATGACACCGCATGAACGGGCCTAGAAATGGTTTCATATTTTGCACCCGTGGTAGAATTACCCTGCGTTTTCACCAACAGTAAGTACTTCAAACCCCTACTAACGTCCGTCATAAACACAGGCCACCCATGTTCATCGACCACCAGCTAGCACAAGGGCTTGAAGTGCTACTGAAACTGCCCTCTAGTGTCAGGGGCTGTCCAATCACGGTCACAATAGGCAAATCAACATTAAGCAATATCTGGGTGGCTACAACACCTCTTTACAAGAAGCCTATTGCAGATATGTCAGAGTTTAGATTAAAATGTTTAGTTTCTCAACAATATATTAGTTTCTGGTCTGAAAAAATGGCATATTAAGAGAACGACCTCCCTGCGTGGCTTAACAGTTAAGGCCAGAAGCCGACATGAGGTTAGAGATCAGAACGGAGGCATTAAAGGATTGTCCTATTATGATTAAACTGCCCACTGTGCAGTCAGAAAACCTGGCCCATATCACGAGTGTGATACCCTGCAAGTTGTTTGTCTCTCTATGCCTCGTTTATTCACCTTAGCTGTCAAAAAACGGGCCAGTCTTTACAAAAAACTAATATTAAGCACAACTATAAAACCATGATTTCATGTAATCCATGAGTTCTGACAATCGTTTTCTCTTCAGAGTGAGAAGCATGCCAGGTCTTTATTCGCGTATTATTAACGTTATCATACCAAGTTTCACAATAAGGGTGCATTTGACGAGTAAGCAGCTGTGAAATGTTGACATTTCTCACAACAACGCCCTTTTGAAGTCACGAATAACTTTCGCTTTTACATAACTAACCCCTGTAAAATGTGAGACTGCAACCAGGAGATCGAACAAGCCCTTGGTTCAGAAATCTAAAAGAATTCGTAATCAGCCACTTGGTTGCAGACACCGACTATTTTGCAGGTGAGGCGGGCGGGTGACAGCATTGTGAGGCGGGCGGGTGACAGCATTGTGAGGCACGTGGCAAATGACACACTCGTTGCTGCCCGAACAGGAACGAACGAGTCTCCGCTCCCTCGCAGCACCTTCCAAAGTAAACCTGTGCGACTGAATTTTGAGGTAGATCTGTGCATAGTTAAAATGCGATGAAAAATACCTTCAGTAATATGCCAAAGGCGGACCTGAAACTACTTGTACTCAAACGTATATACGGAACCTTGCGACCGAAAAACCAGAGTAAACAACTCTATCGATCGATACTCTAAAGCACATGAACTGCGTGTGCGCAACATGCAGGTTTCCCACAAGGACAGGACCTATTCAGCCTCACACGCCCTAGGTCATTCAATTGGAATAGTTTAACTAGGCGATATCTGTGACACGTTCGGTATTTGAGGGCGCGTACTTCAAAGAAGGCACGCAATTTTTACATGAGGATCAATCTAGGCATCCCCCAAAATAAAGGTATGTCTTACGTATAAACACTGGAACTGGTGGAAATAACTGGCGCAGATAATACAGACACAATCATGAACCCGCGCATACCACCCGGCTCGAGGAGAGAGGCATACGCTGTAGAGGTGACTGTCACAGCCGACTGCCTTGATCCGGAGATCCTCAGCAGGTGGCGGGAAGAAAGAACTCATACCCCCATTCGCTTAAGGACTCACCAGCACCGAGGATGACGAGGAGGCAACAAACACTCTGATTCCCATCCTGAACTCCACCGAGCCTTCCCTCGGACCTTGCGAGAGACTCAGTCCCGTGCGACTCCCCGCGCTATACAGCCTGCGCTACTGGAGGAAAGAGCATCGGAGGCGGCTCAACGAAACTGCCCAGCAATTCCTCCCCGCCGTGTGGGGATGGAGCCGCCCAGCGCCAGGGCGGACCGGCGGACTTGTGGGAGGTGTAGTTCCTGCTGCTTCATGACGTGAAAGTGAAAGAGAAGCCGAAACTTTATTTCCCAAGCGTTTATTTTTGTGGGTCATCATCAGTAACGTCTTTACAAGCAAGCATTGATAAATGCATTAGGTTTCGTCTACGTGATTAATAATGAACTTTTTGTTGTTGTAAGTCTCATATTTCAATGACATCCGACTGGGTGCTGTGGAACTTCCCTATCTAGGATTTGAAAGTCTGTGATTGGTTAATAGTTAGACAATATCCTCGGTTAGCCAGTGGATTTTTTTAAGAGTTGGGTATGTATGTATGTGGTATTCCTACAACGCACTCAAGGAGAGTTAGCTACTCACCTTGGGTGTGAGGGTCACCATTATGAGGTCTGCAATATTGTACTAGAATTGTCAACACACTTTGATGCCTGATGCTTTTGGGCATGGATCCTTGGCATTTGCTCTTTCACTTTAGGCATTACCAGCCGAAACCTATCTATTTTGATGCACTAGTAAATGACAATATAATGCTTGTTTTCTTAACCTAATCAGTGCACACTACCCTTAAATGACCCTTTTTGCTTGAGTGTTTTTTCTTCACTTGTATTAGGGTAGGTTTCTATTAAAAAGAAAGTGAAAATAGACCGTGTTCACTCATTTATATTGTGCATGCATTTGTACACTGCAAACTTACATGTGAACGTGAATTTTAAGAATACACGCGATTGGAACACTTACAAGATAACAGTTAAAACCATCTCTGGTCCCTAAACTTATTCAGAATGTGCTTACAATTACTTCCAACATTCTTAGTTTACAGAATCGTACTGTAATTAGAGTGCTTCTAATTTCACAAAAACTGTAAAGAGATTGTGAGCTGCAGGATGCAAAATGTGTGCAACTACACCCCTATTGAAAGAGCACTGAAGAGTTCTATGTAAAATGGTCCGAATAACCAGGGCTTGGGTTAACAACATCTGTGCTGTACAACAGCGGGTGTGAGTTACAGGGGGTGTGGGTTCCTTAGTCCCCACAGCACTCTTGTTACCTGTGGCACATTTTGCTGTCTACAATTCATGTGGGATTTTAAGCATAAGGCACAGACGCAGACATTTTCCAATAAAACACTGAAATGTAAACAGAACTTTGTGCTCTTGGCTTGTCTCACATTTGCTGTTCGGAAGTTTAATTCCTCTGTGTTAGGAGCGAGTCATGTGAAAACAGGGCTGCACAGATGTAAAACCAAATCAAACTCGTCAAGCTCAAGGGCATGGGTTCCTCATAACGCAAGTTTAATGCAAACATGTCTCTCCACGCGCAACAGCGATATGAAACAAGCAACAGTGGGAAAGAACAAGTACTGATGTGGATGCCTGCTTGTGCCATGGGGGAACGGTGGAGTGCACGTGATGTGCCTCGGGGGCACTAGATAGTGCATGCTTTGTCGGGAGCGCGGAGAAGGAATAAACTGTACATCGGAGATCACAGCGCGCTGAGCCCAGGGCACTTGGGCAGTGCTGTAACTTTAAAGCAAGGGTGTAGGTGGGGCGTGGCCTGGTAAAATGGCCGAGTAGACGTTTCTCTTGGCTCTACCGCCTGCCTAAAAATAAATCCGTCATAATCCTGTTACTCCTGAAAAGTTACCGTCCCCCTGATTGTGGGAGACGTTCAGCAGTATCCCCAGCACTCAAAAACACAAGGGTAGAGGAGCACAGTAACTGTACGTAATGCTTATATTTATCAACAACCTTTATCCTATAAGGCAAAAAACATATTTGAGGAGGCAAAGTAAAAGTTTCTTTTATAAAAAAGACAACACAGCAACTTCTTTCTTTTGAAAAGTTTGTATCCTTATTCTTTTCTTTTATTCATGAATCTTCATGACAATGTACATATATAACAAGGTACAGCCTACGCGTTTCGTCCCAACCTCATGGGACTTCTTCAGGGCTGTTAAAAAGATATACACATAAAACATGACTTTAGTAAAACGACAACAGACAATACATTAATAATTCATGAGAAACAAATAATCATTACATTAAAAGAACCCCAAACAGGGTGTAATCAACAGTACATATCTGAAACATAATTTCCCATAGACATGGGTAGAGCAAATGTAATTTCTAAACAGTTTTTTCAATGTAGTCACAATTTCAATAACACAGATTTTCTGTCAATCGTTCCCCATGTTCCTGTATGTATTATTATTTCCTATATACAAACAGTCTTCTCTATATTAAACCCAAGTTAACTAACAGGAACTATGGTGACTGTATTCTGTTGATTATATTTATAAGGCCTTGTATCCCAACTTTAACGCAAGTTCTTGCATCAAGAGATTCAAACCGTGACTACGAGAAGGACCTCTCCTGTCCCTAATTTCTTGAAAAACACAACCCCAAGGTTGCAATGTTGTCTCTAATTCAATAGAAATTATAACAAGAAAAAAACCTCCAGAAAAATTCACATGAGTACGAGTTCTAATTGAGTGCCATGAATTATTCCACCATAGGTGCACCTCACTCAGATAGCCTCTTGAATGTAAAACGCGGAGGACACACCAAAGTCTAATTATTAATTAATCCAATTCTTCAAAAAAATGAGACATCAGTCACTCCAAGTTTGATCAAATCTATGTACTAGACTTCGAGAAAAAGAAAAGACAAAAAGAAAGTATATATTTTGTCTTGGGATTGCCAAGAGGTTTCTTATTTCTTCAAATAAACTACGTGTGATTTGACCACCAAGACGCCCTTATCTATAAATATTTAATTCATATCAAAGACCGCATCATCAGAAACTGTGCGCTCTACAGCGTTTCAATTGTGTTCGCAAATCTATTGTCCAATATGACTTAATTTCAGGTTTAAATAAACTCACCGCCTCCACAACCTGTAAATTACAGAAATATATGGAAAGTACTTTTTAATGTCCCTTCTTGTATCTAAGAAAAAGTCCCATAGAAAGCCAACATTTTAGGACACCCACTAGTAAAACGCTTTCCCTTCTCGTAGGCGCTGTCAAAACATAATTGTTTCACCCATCTTTAGAATTCCTTATATGTTCTCATTTTGTAGCTCGCAAAGGCGGAGTTAACACCTATTCAGGCGTTAAACATTATCTAAAACATGTTAGAAAAAAGAAGAAACAAGCGTCATTATAGACTACTAATTCCTTAACCGCTTAAAGACTATTCTACCGAGACTAAACCGAAGTTTGTCATCGGTATGACTAACAAGCCGCTGGCGCTATAATCGAGTTATCCTGTTGCTAATAAAATCTCACCTGGTTGAAGCGAGAAGGGACATCAGTTTGAAGAGCTTGAAACCGAGCTCACAGTTTCAAACCATTTAAATTGGAATAGGGTTGGTACAAACTCTTCTGTAGCACGTGATGTCGTTAAGTTGTCTTAAAACTTCAGTGTGATACTGCGAGCGATTCATCACCACTACATTGCCTCCCTTGTCTGCCTCTCGAATTATTAGGGAAGTATTAGATTTAAGAGTGTTCAACACTAAGAACTCACTTCTAGTTAAGTTCTTGTTCCCAAACCTTCTGTCACTTGTGGATCTAGTTTTATCCTCCAGCGCATACAAATCATGCATAACTCGTTTGTGAAATAATTCTATCCCACTGAACTGTGTACTTTGGGGGACAAATTTCGACTTGGGCCTTAACTTACTATCACTAGATAAGTCAGGTTGTATTTGCATTTCTTTTAACACTTCTTTAATATCACATTCCTCGTTTAGAGAAAGTAAACATTGAACATTTTTAACATCAGAAATAGTCATGTCAGATAATTTAGTACTTTTATTTGTATCATATATCTTTCCAGGGTTTAGAGCAAAGAAACTCTTTAGCTTCAGCAACCTTACAAATTTGAATACATCAATCTGCACCTCTGAAAAATCACAGATGTTAGTGGGACAAAATCCCAAACCTTTGTTCAATACATTAATCTCATGCTCATTGAGTACATAATCCGACACATTCATGATCAAATTTACAACATTACTTGGTTCAAAACCAGTGTTTATGCCACTCTCTGTTTCCCTTTCATTTGGAATCGTATCCTTACCCTGGTTTTTTGATCTGTTCTTTCTTGATTTGCCCCTTTTGCCCCCTCTCCTTGTTTTGTGTAATTTGGATTTGTCAGTGGTCCCTTTTCTATGTCCTTAGACAACACTGTAACCCAACCGGCTTGTTCGGTGGGGTATTTAAATGGTTTGGAACTGTGAGCTCGGTTTCAAGCTCTTCAAACTGGATGTCCCTTCTCTCTTCAACCAGGTGAAATTTTATTAGCAACAGGATAACTCGATTATAGCGCCAGTGGCTTGTTAGTCATACCGATGACAAACTTCGGTTTAGTCTTGGTAGAATAGTCTTTAAGCGGTTAAGGAATTAGTAGTCTATAATGACGCTTGTTTCTTCTTTTTTCTAACATGTTTTAGATAATGTTTAACGCCTGAATAGGTGTTAACTCCGCCTTTGCGAGCTACAAAATTAGAACATATAAGGAATTCTAAAGATGGGTGAAACAATTATGTTTTGACAGCGCCTACGAGAAGGGTGAGCATTTTACTAGTGGGTGTCCTAAAATTTTAGCTTTCTATGGGACTTTTTCTTAGATACAAGAAGGGACATTAAAAAGTACTTTCCATATATTTCTGTAATTTACAGATTGTAGAGGCAGTGGATTTATTTAAACCTGAAATTAAGTCATATTGGACAATAGATTTGCAAACACAATAGAAACGCTGTGGAGCACACAGTTTCTGATGATGCGGTCTTTGATATGAATTAAATATTTATAGGTAACGGCGTCTTAGTGGTCAAATCACATGTAGCTTATTTGAAGAAATAAGAAACCTCTTGGCAATACTAAGACAAAATATATCCTTTTTTTTGTCTTTTCTTTTTCTCGACGTCTAGTACATAGATTTGATCAAACTTGGAGTGACCGATGGCTAATTTTTTTGAAGAATTGGATTAATTAATACTTAGACTTTGGTGAGTTCTCCGCATTTTACATTCAAGAGGCTAACTGAGTGAGGTGCACTTATGGTGGAATAATTCATGGCACTCAATTAGAACTCGTACTCATGTGAATTTTTCTGGAGGTTTTTTTCTTGTTATAATTTCTATTGAATTGGAGACAACATTGCAACCTTGGGGTTATGTTTTTCAAGAAATTAGGGACAGGAGAGGTCCTTCTCGTAGTCACGGTTTGAATCTCTTGATGCAAGAACTTGCGTTCAAGTTGGGATACAAGGCCTTATAAATATAATCAACAGAATACAGTCATCATAGTTCCTGTTAGTTAACTTGGGTTTAATATAGAGAAGACTGTTTGTATATAGGAAATAATAATACATACAGGAACATGGGGAACGATTGACAGAAAATCTGTGTTATTGAAATTGTGACTACATTGAAAAAACTGTTTAGAAATTACATTTGCTCTACCCATGTCAATGGGAAATCATGTTTCAGATATGTACTGTTGATTACACCCTGGTTGGGGTTCTTTTAATGTAATGATTATTTGTTTCTCATGAATTATTAAGATATTGTCTGTTGTCGTTTTACTAAAGTCATGTTTTATGTGTATATCTCTTTAACAGCCCTGAAGAAGTCTCATGAGGTTGGGATGAAACGCGCAGGCTGTACCTTGTTATATATGTACATTGTCATGAAGATTCATAAATAAAAGAAAAGAATAAGGATACAAACTTTTCAAAAGATTGAAGTTGCTGTGTTGTCTTTTTTATAAAAGAAACATTTACTTTGCCTCCTCAAATACGTTTTTTGCCTTATAAGATAAAGGTTGTTGATAAATATAAGCATTACGTACAGTTACTGTGCTCCTCTACCCTTGTGTTTTTGCATTCTGTCAATTCCGTTTTGTTTTTTTAAACGGTTGACCCGAAGAGTGAGCACTGTGAAATAGTTTGGAATAACAGTTTGTGGCAATTGTATACCACAACCGTTTGTCCTGCTAATATACATAGTATCCCCAGCACTTACTTGAGGCCACGAATGGTGAATTGGCTGCGGAGTGCGGAGCAGACGGAGTAGAGAAGAGGACCGGTCTGCCACTTGCAGCAGGCCCCGGAGGTGGATCGCGGCGCGGCCTGGGTAGAAGAGGGCCCTGTGTGCAATGGCACTGTTGAGGTGAGCGTGGGCGGCTGTGCACCGGTGGGGCAGCCGGCCTCGCTCCCCCCCCCTCCGCAAGTAAGTGACCTCCCTGGACATTGCACCACGAGGTCGGGGGCACCGATCGGGAGCTGAGAGACAGCGGTCTGGAACTGCCGTGCACCGGTGCGCTGCGTGAGCCGCGCAGGAGACTTGGGAGAGGCTTTGGAACTCCAGTGGGATACCCAGCTGAGGTGGGGTGACGGAGAAGCAAGAGCCCTACACCTCGGCAGACACACCTGGGCTCGGAGCGGCCTGCGATGGGATCGGTGGGCGGGTCGGGCCGCGGACTGCCTTTGGAAAACGTCAAAGCGGCCCCACCTATGAAACTGCCCTGGAGAGCGGACGACGCGGACCCGCAGACGCAAGGGAGGATCCGAGAGGGGCTGTAAACAACAGATGCTACGCAGCACCGGGGCAAGTACGTGGGAATAAGGGACACGCCTGAGGACATGCGGACCCTGTTCTGCCTTCGCCTAGGGGGGGGAGGTGCTCTGCTGGATTTCTGGGGACCCTCCCAGCGAGGCCTCGGGGAGCAGGAGAAAGCACATGCCAAACACTGGAATGTGAAGGGCGTATTAGCGACGCAGGTGGAGGAGTGCGGTGGCTCCCCAGGGCACAGCTGCCCCACGCTGGGAACAGGGACTGGAAGTTCAATGCTACAAACAGAGTGGACCCAGGGTCAATAGACTAGTCCGGGGGGCCTAGAGCGGCAAAGAACATAGCACAGATGGTGAGGGGGCCCCAAGACATTACTGGATACACCTGGGTGGGGGCATGGAAATTCAACATGCATCTCTGACCGACTAGAACAAGAACAAGAGTCTAGAACAAGAGTCTCCTGCGTCGCTACGAACGTTTATCATTGGCGACATAGTCAAAGATAAGGGGAACCGTGTACTGCAAACCAACAAAATTTCAAAATACGCTCACCCTATCCCCCTGGATAGCAGAACACAAGTGTGCGCCTCTTCGGAATAACCAGGGACTATGCAGGCTGTAGGGGTGCTGCCCCTTCCATGGCGGATGTACTGGAAGCCATACATACCACACAAGACGAAATGGTGCATAAGATAGATACTGTTGCCATAGAGGTCAACCTGCTCCGGTGTGACTTGCGGAAAGTCACGGACAGAGTCACCACTAACGAACACACAGTGAGCACCCTGCAGATGGAGGTCCACACTTTAAGGGACACGGTCATCGAACTTCAAAAGAAGGTGATCCGCCTAGATGAACGGGCGGAAGATTCAGAGGGAAGGTCACGTAGGAATAATCTATGCTTTATAGGGTTCCCAGAAAAGATGGCGGGACCGTCTGCTGAACTTTTCCTGGAGAATGGATCACCTCCACAGTGTCCCCAAAAAAGCTGTCTAAGTTCTTGACGGTCGAAAGAGCACATAGAGTGCTCGTACCTCTGCCCAAACCGGGCGCACCTTCAAGAGCCATTATTGCGAGACTTTTTAACTTTAGGGACCGTGACGCTATCCTGCAGATGACACGTACTCGTGGTCCACTTCTACATGAGGGGCACCAGATATACATTTACCCAGAATACACGCAGCGGGTACAGGATCAAAGAAAATCCTTTCTAGTGGTAAAAAGACACCTCAGGGAACTAAACCTCAAGTACAGCTTCCTCTACCCAGCCAAACGTAGGATTGAAAACAATGGGAAAACTCTCTTTTTCTTCTTGGCGGTTGAGGCCAGTGATTGGCTGGATTCTCGGGGCCACTCTTCCCGGGCAGGCACTCCCGGAGGACCATCAAGAGACAAAGGATTGCAAAACGTGCGATAACCCAGTGTCAGACTGCGCAGTCCAGCGAGGGTCAGAGTCTGCAAGGATGGCACACTACAGATTCCGGACACTGTCCCCGATTCCAGAGACTCGTCCCAAGAGCAACTGTTGAATAATGATTTCCATGGGGAGGATGGCGACTAGAAGAGGGATACGCTGCCCACATAAGGACGACGACATCTGATCGGTTGGGTCAGATAAGTATATGAATGTCTAGGAGTGGGAGTAACTGATACTCTTGTTTCTTACGTGAAGGGCAGTAGGGGTATCAGGGAAGTTTGTGTTTTATGGAATTAAGTGACTTTGACTCAGGATATAAGTGACCGGCGGGGGGCTTCCCCCCAGAGGTGGACCCCAAAGTGGGGGGCTGGAGGCATGTCCTCGCACCCCGCGGACGAGTCTGCCACTTGCAGTGCGAAAAAAAGCAAAAAAATCTTATTTGTTTACTGCAAGGAGTTTAGACTCCTGGAAAGTTCAATTATTGCCGATTCATTACAACTGTACTGTTTTTCTATTCCGTTGGTTTGGGGGGGAAATGGGGCGGCAAAAGCATGTCCATACCTTGTTTTTTCTGCGACTGGGTGGAGGTGTGATACTGCCCAAGGGGTGGGGGGTGTTTATTATTGTTGAAGTATGGTTGTGGTTGTTTACCCTGCCCTCCCATAGAGTCACTGAACATGTAGAGCCGCTGAGGCAGCGGGAACGGCAAATACAATATAGAAATGCATGGAGGCGGAACAAAACGGGAAAAAGAGTGTATGTGTTATGGCTATCTCCATGAAGAAATTAATAACCTGGAATGTACGTGGGATAGCGACCTTTGAAAAGCGGAGGAGAGTGTTTAACTATTTGAAGCGCTACAAAATAGCCATAGCAGGCTTGCAGGAGACACACATTTGGGGGGATTCCCTGCCATGTCTGAAGAAACGCTGGACAGGGCAACTGTATGCGACCTCGTATTCTGGATTTGCCAGGGGGGTACTCATATGGGTGGCCCCGGGGGTTCCGTTCCAACATCAATATCACACAGCAGATCCGGAGGGGATATACGTTATCCTGTATGGGAAACTGGATGGTAAGGAAATGTGCATTATTAACGTGTATGTTACCAATGACGACTGTCCACTTTTTTTCCCCAACCTGTTGAGGATGGCAGCCCCTTATCTGGGAGCATCTGTGTTACTAGCGGGAGATGTAAACTGTGTCCTGGACGGTACCATGGACCAAGTACCCCGAGGCCACATACTAAGCCCTGGATGACAGAGACTCTACGAGATGCCCTGGATGGCATGCAGTTGCTGGTTATATGGTGACAGCGCAACCAGACAATGCAACAGTACTCCTGCTATCCCCTAGCATCTGGAACTGCTAGTCGGCTAGACTGTTGGTTCCTTTCCGCTGATTTAGGACGAGAGGTGGGAGGGATATCCTATCTCCCTAAGTACCTGTACGATCACTCACCTGTATTGCTGAGCCTGTGTGGAATGAGAGCCCGCGCTGCCATACCGTTGTGGAGGCTTCGAACTGAAGTCCTATCAGACCCTTCATTTGCGGTCACATTGTTGGTGGCGCAAGAAAGATACTATGCAACAAACTGAGGATCTGCCTCGACTCGAGCTCTTGAATGGGAATCCATGAAAGTGGTTATTCGCGGGGATACGCTGACAGTTGGAGTCAGACGTAATCAAAAGGGAGGCAGTGCTGGGTAGTCTGGAGAGGGCTCTTCCTGGGGCTCCACATAAGTTAGGGGAATGTAGGGAGGCACGGGAGACTCTGCTAACAGACTTACATCGTTTAGAAAAACATGTATATTCCACACACCGACAACGACTGCACATGGAGGGTGATAAAGCTGGGGTGCTGCTGGCCTGCCTGATTAAGCGGGAAATGGATAGCACCCCCATCGTACAACTCAGGGATGAGAGCGGCAACGTGGTGTACTCACAAGCCGCGATAGAGGAGGTACTAGCAGATCACCTTGAAAAGGTATATACACAGCAACCTCTCACACCACCGGAGAGGGTCCAGGACTTCCTAGACTCGGTCCACCCTCTCGGCTGGATGCGGATTTGGAAGAGGCACTGTGTGCCCCGATACAGAGAGAGGAGGTCCTCTCAGCCATCCAACGGCTAAAAACTGCCAAAAGCCCAGGGGCTGACGGGCTACCTGCAGAGTTTTATCAGAGATATGCTCCCCAGTTGGCTGAGCACTTATTGGAGGTCTACAACGAGGCATTAGTGCGGAGTACATTACCACCCTCTATGAGGGAAGCTCTGGTGGTCATGATACCCAAAGCAGACAGGGATCCCTTAGCAGCCAAATCATATAGGCCGATATCACTACTTAATATAGATGTTAAAATACTTAGTGGGATTCTGGCTGTGCGACTTCTCCCAGGAATCCCCCATATTGTCCACCCAAATCAGGCAGGGTTTATACCCAAGCGCAGTACTTCCCATCATTTAAGGAGGTTAGCACATGTTTGCAAGATTATGATTACCCCTTGGCGTTGCTAGAAATAGAACAGGCCTTCGACTCTGTGGAAAGGCCCTATTTGTGGCAGATTCTCCGATGGGTGGGAGGAGTTTCTTTAATGGGTTAAACTACTTTACGCAGCCCCTGTGGCGTGGATCAGAATTGGGAGCTTAGTGTCCTGGCAGTTTGAGTTGTGTAGGGGCACACGGCAGGGATGCCCCCTTTCTCCGCTGCTATTTGCGATGGCCATGGAGCCAACGGCGACGGCCCTCCGGAGCAGACTGGGGGATTGAGGGATCAGATTGGGCGCAACTAACCACATAGAATCCTTATATGCCGACGATGCCCTAGTCTATCTACACCAACCGACAAACTCGGTGCCTTTATTGCTAGAAGTGGTGAGGAAGTTCGGCTAAATATCCGGACTCCGGGTTAATACAGGCAAAATCAAGTTTATTCCCATTGGACGTTTAGCGGGGACTCCGCAGTCCATGCTCACCGCAACATAACTACCATGGGTGGGTGAGGGGACGAGATGCTTGGGGGTACGGCTCGCAAACACACCCTCCACATACCTCGCTCTTAATATTGGCAGAGTGATAGAGGGGCTTCGTGGCTCCATAAGGTTCTGGCAGGACCTGCCGCTGTCCCTCATGGGTCGAATTGCAATAATAAAAATGATTGTCCTGCCCAGGTGTCTGTACATGCAGCAAGACACGCTTCACAATATTCCAAGAGATTATTTTCGAACGCTCGATCAATTGCTGACAGATCTTTTGTGGGGCAATAAACGTAAACGGGTACGTCTAACGAAGTTACAGAGGACATGGAGCCAAGGGAGTCCCATGCATGGAATTGTATTATATGGCCTCCCAGCTGCATCACGCAGTACACTGATTCGATGCCCACAACAATTGGGAGTCAGATCTTCTGGCAGGCACGTACAACGGGCACACATTGCCAGAACTATTAATGCTTGGGAAGAGAGTTCCCCCTCAGATTCCATATATAATACGGCAGGTGGCAGGGACACGGGAAAATGCAGTCCGAAGGGTGGTCCAGCATGCCCCATATGCTCCTGATATGCCCATTTGGGTGCTACGGCCATTTGCCCACATTACAGACTCTCTCTGTCAGAAGGTGGAAGGACGGAGGTGGTCAAACGCTGGTAGATCTCTACATCGACGGCAGGTTCATAACGCGAGGGGACGCAGTGGAGGCATTTGACCTGGGGGCGGGACAATTTTTACAATATGGGAAATTTCCAGCATAGTTCGGGATATATGCCCAGGATTCCCAACAGAACCCCTAGGTACTAATATATTGAAGGTAATGCTGTATATGGCACAGGGTAAACAACTAATTTCCCACCTGTATAGAGCCTTGAAGGATGACCTACCGGGATGGGCCTTGACAGTTAGGCAAAAATGGGATGCAGTACTGGAGGAGTCGTTGTCGGATAGGGAATGGGAGAGAATACAAGAGGAGGTTCGTACGGTCAGCTCCAATGCACAATTCAAACTCATACAATACAATCTTGTGCACCAGGTTTACCTCACCCCGAACAAGCGGCACATGATTTACCCTACTAGGTGCCAGAGAATGCCCGAGATGTAAGACATGGGCAGCGGACTTCATTCCTATGGTATGGCTGTGCCCCACACAGACCCTCTATTTGTATGAGGTGCTGGCACACCTTCAGGGGGCTACAGGTTAGACAGTGCCTAGAGAGATTCAGCAGGTTCTACTGGGCTTATTACCTACCCCAAAACAGAAAAAATTAAGTAGACGTTTCCTCTTATTGGGATTGGTGCTGGCAAGAAGACGCATTATTATAACCTGGCTTAGACCGGGGCCCCCGAAGGTGGGAAAGTGGATGAAGGATGTTTGTGAGTGGGCAACAGCGGAACAGGTACGAATGAAGATGGTCCGTAAAGACGAAAAGTTGGAAGACGATCTCCGAGCATGGCACCAAATGCTGGTGGACCTCAGAGGGGAACAAAACATGGGAACACAGGGTTCCTCAAATGAGAGAGAGGTTGCACCGAGTGGAGTTCCTTCAGGAAGGGAAATGGCATGAACCTATGAAAGTGCTAAGAAATCAGTACACAATACCATGCATATGTAAATACGGAAAGGTGACTCTATGTTGGAGGGGAAGGGGGGGGGGGGTAAGTTGGGATCCCAAATTGGTAATTACATGTAGAGACTATGGATGGCAGAAATGAGAACAAGGTACCATTGGAAAAATAAGTGGGCGGGAATGTGTTCTATCCATTGTCGGTTTTTTCCTTATTCTGCACGGACAGATAATGGGGAAGGGTAAAGATGATATGATCAATCTATGTATTATGATTGTAAAGGAGGACCGGGGGAATAAGTGACACTTTCAATATTTGCATGTAAAATGATGATTATCTAAATGCCAATAAAGTTATTAAAAAAAAAAGCAAGGGTGTAGCTCTTGTTTTATTTTGTTTTCCTGATCGTTGCTTGAGACGCTTAAAAGAAGTTCCACCAAAGTGGATGAACACAGTACTCTGCTGATGGAAAACTGATAAGAGAAACACACACAGGAAGAACAGGAAATAGATTGCCTACAACCAATAGAAATGAGGACAAATAAAGTGACAAGCACAAGGACCAATAAGAAGTGAAGGTGGGATGTAAGTCCCTTTTAAGATATATTTAATACAATAGATTTCACTGTGCAAGCAAAACCTAAAAATGAAATATATTTCAACCAGGCACTGTTGTTCCTTTGAGACATTAGTGCGCTTCGGGAATAACCACTGATGCTGAAAAATAATGTAGGGGCTATTTACCCGGCCGCTGGGTAGATAGTGAATTTTCTCTGCGATTTACCCAGCCTCTGGCTAAATAGTAGATATTATTTACTATTTGGCCGGTGGCCATGAAAATAGCAATGACACTTTACTATTTACCTGGCCGTTGGCTAAATAATAGAGATTCTGCATTCTTTGGCCGGTGGCCGTGAAAATAGCAGAAAAACCTCACTATTTACTGGGCCACAGGCTAAGTGGTAGATTCTGCACTGTTCGGCTGGCGGCCGTGCAAATAGCAGGCAAACTTCACTATTTACCTGGCTGAATAGTAGAGATTCTGCAGTGATTGGCCGGCAGCCATGCAAATAGCAGACAAACTTCACTATTTAACCGACCGCTGACTAAATAGCTGAGCAAATAACAAGGAAACTACATTATTTACTTGCCCACTGGTAAATAGCAGAGGCTTTGTACTATTTGGCCAGCATTCAAGCAAAAAAAAAACTTATGTCATTACCCAGATGCTGACAAAATTTCACACATGAACAATTAGGCCAGCAACCATGCAAATAAACTTACATATTTATGTGGCTGCTGGTCAAAATGCAGACATTTTATATTATCCGACCAGTAGCCTAGAAAGTAGCAAAATAAATGCAATATTACCCAGCAGTTGGTTAGATGGCAGAAATGATGTACTGTACTGCCAGTGACCTTGCAAATAACTTGGAAAAAAACGTTATTATTTACCTGGTGGCTGGCTAAAAAGTAGACAGTGTGCACAACTTGGCCAATAGCCATGCAAATTATCCGACTGCTGTCTAACAGCTTAAATTTTGTTTTCTTATCCCTTATGCAGATTACAACAGGTACTTACACCAGGTAGAACTGCATACAAGGAGTGAACACAATTAGGATCAATCTCCTTATGAAAATTCGGGTCCTGATTTATTATTTTCATTCGCAAAAAGTGGTTATAAATTCTGCACATACGTTGTGAGAATGAAATAGTATTTTACAAACTGAAATATGTACTGTTCAGTCAGTCCACAAAATACGGAATTGCAGGGGGTTCATTAGGCAGGTGCCAACTTGCGACCCTCTGTGATCGGCTGTAATCACAGAAATGGTGTCCTGCAATAGACAGCACACCATCATCTCTATGACTCCATTTCAAAATGGAAAATGTTTTTATTTTTTTATTAAACAACCCGTGTCCCTTAAATCATACATTTTTGGGCCTTTCCCAGAAGTGTTGAGCCCGTTATTGGTTATTTGGGATAATTCGTGCTTAGGGCTGCATAACTTTTTTTTCACATAAGGCATCCATGCCAAATATGCGTCCTTTTTTTCCAACAGCATGGGGAGTCTAAAGGTATCCAGGGTTTGTGGATTCTCCTTGAAGGGACTGAGGAAATTGATAAAATATAGCTACATTTTGAGTTGTTTGGGAATAACAGGAAAAAAGTGCACCGGATAAAAGTGTCTGTTTTAGTCTTAAAAAAAACAATCAATTAACTGCTGTGCTAAAGTCACCATGTTCCCAGCTTTCACGAACATGCAGAGCTGAATAAAAAATGGCTATTTTTAACCACAGTTTTTGCATTTTTCAAAGAGGTAGCCCATTTTTCCTATATTTTGTGCTCTCAACCTACTTCCAGTTTGTGGTGGAAACCTGTGTGAAACCCATGGGTGATCCAGGAAAGCTGTACATTTCTGAAACATAGACAAAATTCCAAATTCAGGAAGAGGTCATATGTGTAGATCCCTCAAGGGTTTCCCAAAGAAACTAACTTTTGAAATAAAGAAATATTGAAAATATGTAGGAAAAAATCATTTGTGACAAGGTTTTTATCTGTAACTTTTTCTCACAATGGCCAATTTACAAAAGCAATATACCATTATGTCCGCTAGACCCTTCTGGTTGCGGGATATATAGGGTTTGTATGTTCTCCAAGAACTCAAGGTACCCAGAGCCAACAACTAAGCTGCATCGTGCAATTGTTTTTCATTGTTTCCAGTGTATAGATCAATTTATATGATGAAATACGAAGAGTGAAAAATGTGTATGAAGGAAACATATGTATTTCTAAAATGGGCACAAGATATGGAGTTTAGGAGCAGCGGTTATTTGTACATCTCTGAATTTGTGGGTACCCGTACTAGCATATGATTTAGAGAGTATTTTTCAAAATGTTGTCTTTCTTACACACTGTCTTACTTTTGGAAGGCACAAATGCATCAAAATTCAATTGATAATAACAAATGTTCTACTATTCTATGCTACCACACGTCTTCCGATAAAAATGGTACCTCACTGGTAGGGGTAGGCCTAGTGCCAGCGCCAGTAAAAGGCACAAAACACAACAGGGATACATGAAGTAGGGTCCCGTCTCTTCTGGGGTCGTTCTCACGTTTATCAAGTTCTCTTTTAAATGCGCATTTCCTTTGCCCGGTTTCTTCCCGGTGCTACCTCTCATTCCTTCTCATCCTTCTCTGCTGTGTCCCTCTCTTCCTCCCACGATTCCCTTCTCCATGGATTGTGTGTCTTCTTATTTTTATCTATAAAATTCTTTTCTCTCTGTGCCACTCGTATTTTTCGGTAACATTTATTTCTTTCTATCTGCTTTCACTTATTTTAACTGCGCACTTCCAAAAAGAGGAAGTGCACCTCTCCCAGTCCCTCTGCCCATCGCAGCTTCCACCCACCTTTCTCTGAGCCGCACACTGCCGCAAAGAGGAAGTGCACCTCTCCCAGGCCCTTCGCGACTGGCAGATTTCACCCGCCTTTCTCTGCTGTGGATCCCTGATGCTGTCTTCAGCAGCTGCTCTCCCCACCTCTCCATCACTCGGTCCACTTTTATTATTGTAAACAAGGATTTATTTTTGCATGTGCATATGCTGTATGTAATAATTGTTTATTTATTGTCCATTGTTTCTGTTTTTCGTGCTTCTGTTCAATTTTAAGCCTCTGTCTGCCCTACTGCTCCCACCACAGTTGCCTCCTAGCCCCGCCTCTCCTGGTGCTGCCTTGCCCTCTCCACACTCAATAGCCGAGTGGCAGGGCTGCTAGTTATTTCTTGATGTCTGGGCTGCCCCCACTGTCTCCTCACTAGTTTCAGCAGCCCCGCTAGGTAGTTGTTCGCTTATTGCCATTTAACATTGCACCTACATTGCGCCTCTTTTTCTGTCCCTCACACTTTTTGCCTACCATTTGTCCATCCAATTGGTATCCAAAGGGGGGGTGGAGTCGTCTCTCCCTCCCTCTTGCCAGCTCCCTTACCCCTCTCCTCTCCGGTATGTCCCTTGATCCCCCGCACATCCTTAACCTTCTTATTCATTCAGTGCATGGTACAGCCACCGCAGTCTACCACGCCACCCTTGATCATTTTATTCCCCTCACTCGCCATCACAGTGACATCCTTGCTTTTGCTTGGGATATCTTAGGGGTTACCTTCACGCCTACCACTGAAATACGCCTCTCCCTATTATCTCTCACAGACTTACCTCCCTCTGCCACTGCTCCCTCCCATCCTCCGCCACTTCCAGACACCACTCGCCCTGATCTGCTTTGGCCTGATCAATTATCTAATTCCTCCATCGCCTCTACATCCTCCTTCGCAACTTTTGCCTATCCTGCTGTCTCCCCCATTGTGATCCCCTCGGACGGCGAGTCTACTACAGACTCCACACACTCCGCGCCACTTTCTGAAGCAGCAACACCCCCTGATCTTGCTGCCCCTGCCTCTCCTACACTATCGGCATCCGCCTCTAGTAGTGACCTCCACAGCCTACCCTCTCCTGGTAACGTGTCCCCACTCCTCAGGGTACTCCTGCAGGACTATTCACTGGACCTGCAGGACCTTTCACCGGACGTTCCGCCCCCGCCTGCCCTTGCCTGCCTACCTCCGCAGTTCCGGTCACTTTAGGGAATGTGCGAGCATTCCCTTGACGACACTGCACCTCACATTGTTGTCTATTTAGTTAACAGTCACGTCGTAGGTCTCTCAACCGGTCACCCATCTTCCTTTGTCCACTTTACACCCTTAACAAGTACTGTCCTCCTCACCATATTTCAAGTCTTAGGGATTGACTACACTCACGCACAACAGATAACGCTCTCAATAGCACCAGCTTTCCCACATCCCATTGGCCCCAAAGCCAAAGAACTTAAACCCTGCAAACACTAACTTTTCCGGGAACACTCTCCCCCCCCCCACCTACTATTGGGCCTCATGAATAGAATTTTGGGCACTTCTGTGCACAAAACACCGGATTGCATTTACGTGCGTATCCGCTTAGTATCCCCAGGCCTGGAGATACCTACTACATTAACAACATTCTATCCACGCAACCCACTACAAAGCAAGGTCATTGCTGCCCTCTCCCATAACCAGCTCCAATTCCCTGACTTCTCCCCTGGCGGAGTATACACCGGACCACAGGAACTGGACTTAAGAGAGATAATATACCATATCGTTATTGATGCAATAGGAGATGAACTAGTAAGAGACGTGCATCCCAATACTTCTAATACTTAAGCAACATCCCTTTCTAATTAGTGACACTCACCCTGAAAGTGAAGCGCTTTAAAATAGTCCTCCATGAGTAGCATACTGAGCTCTACAGTGTATAAAACGTCCACTAACTTTCACATATTTTTCATAATACGTCCCCCAGGTTCAGTACTCACCGCCATATTATCAAGCACTTGGCCAAGGCACCCACTCCAGAGTCACATTGCTGAGGCCTGCTTTGACGGCCAGCTTCGCTTCCCCCTTTACACTCCTGCCCAAGAGCGCGACTTACAGGACAGCGTATATGACATTGTCCTTCAGGCTGTAGCACAAGAACTCATCAGAGATATTGACCCTAGCACCTGAACGTGCAAGTACAAGTACAAGTACCACGTACCTCCCCACACCAACACCCTCTCCAATTCAGGCCTAGCCTACAGCGCCCTACTTTAAAAACACACCAACTTGGCCACTCCACTGCAACATGTTTTGAAAAACTTTGGAGGACAGGAACAGCGCATACTTAAACATTGTAGGGAGCTCCATAAATTCACAAAAAATATGAGCCACCTGTGGCCATCAGAAGGTAGTTTTGATCCAGCCATACTAGATCATGCTACCACCTTCTTAGACACCAAGTACTCCAGCCTCAAGCTACAGAAGAGAAAGGCTACCTTAGACCTCTGGCGCATTTTCAAAGACAAGACTCAAACACACTCTGACATGACCAACACAGCCACACCCGCTGCTCCTCCGCCTCCCCCGCCATACCATTTCAGCGGTATGTATACTGAACGCACTCACAAGGAACAACCAGACTTACCAGTTACCACCAACGACTGTCCGGCTGCCGGCTCCCAACCACTACCAAACGATGCACCTCCCTCACAACACCCCGGTCCAGACACAGCCACTACACACAAGGACGACCTTCAAGCTTCACACGTACGCTCCAGTCACCTATATCCGCACATGAACGAACTTCAGACCACCCACATGCCCCTCCCCCCGGCACAATAATGGAGACAGCAGTATCAGGACTTCCAGGCCATATAGATGCCCAACTCTCACTGAAATTTACACCAACTTTAAATACTGCACAACCACGCCCAGATGAAGAGGAAGACTCTGACTCTGCCTCTTGCGCACCTTCTCGCTGCCCAGCCACTGCCAGCAACCCCTTCCTTGACACCGTCAATCAACCATTCCCAAATTTGTGCCCCTCATCCCAAACTCGGCTGCCCTGTACTCCCACTGCGCCCTTGTGTGAGGGACAAGGGTCTGGCCTTATGACAGCTCAACAACAAATTTTTGAGTTCCACAACTCACCATTGCTGTGCACGAATGAGAGACAGCTTGCCCCCCTAACATGCGACCCCACCTCGTACGACCACTGAAGAACAAATGTAGACTTGAGCAAGAGCCTGGAAAGCATCTCACCAGACCATCCTGCAACGGACCTATTACACATGCATCAGTTACCCAGCCCCACAGACCACATAGACAGAATGAGACGCATGTCATTGAAATTAGAAGAGATTCAGCACACATTCTCGGACCTGCTCAATAAGGCTAACACTCCAGCACCACCACGATCACCCACACTGCACCAGCTCATGCAGGAGCACTCACAGACAAGTGCCCATGGGAATGGGGAGGGGATTACACGATCACTCGATAGTGAGCACCCCCACCAGTATGACGCTGCCGCCTCAGGGACAACACAGACATCTGCCAACACACACCAGGCCGACCAACAACAACAAGCACTCGGGTTGGAAAGGACACCAGCCGTACAAGAAGGCTACAATACTTTATTTACTGAGCCCCAACAGACAGGAGGCCCAGTTGTGAGGAAAAAGGTTAGGCTCACGGAAGCGCAGAAACTCAAAGTCCTGGGGTCACACGGGTGCCCAGACGACATATTATATGACGTCTCGGGCTCTGCTTCCTTGCGTACCACTAGAATGAAAAATCATTACAACATGTCTCTCAGCAGACCATGCGCACCACAAACTAGCGACGGTCTCACACCCAATCAGATAGTCACACTAGGGGAAGGCTCAGACTATGCGGTTAACCCCTTCTCAGACGAATTGGCAGGCTGGTCAGAACCATTAGCACCACAAATGCTCCCTTGGCCAAGAGAAGGCTCTTTCGAGCCACAGTACATGGCAACAGCAGTTGAATGTATTCTGAAAGGATTAGGAGATTAAGATTGGGACTATGAGTACATGCGGGAGAGTCTAAAAGTCTGGCAGAAATATGCCCGCCAGCATGACTCTACAGGGCCTACAGCGCCACGCACAGGAGTGATGCGCCAGATGCCACTGCTGTACAAAAATGCCAATGATCCCCCCATCTATGTCCCGTGGTCACAGCTAGACAAAGAAAATCTTAAAAAACATCTCCCACCCCTCACGGAGGGTGCTGGAAAGTGGATTGCGGCTTTTGAGAAGCACACCGCAGGTAACAACATAGCTATAGGAGATGTGAAAAGCCTGTTAATCTCCCTCATCGGAGAAGACGCAGAAGACCTCTTCACACGCGTCCATGCCAACATCACAAAAACAAACACCAAACATGATGGTGTCTCCTTTAATGTGATCAGGACGCCAGTATGGTCTGAGTTGCGCAGAAAATTTCCGGATGTTCCCGATATAGGGGCTCTATTATCACAGACCATGCAACCAAATGAAGACCCTGCCAATTACCTTTCTAGAATGAAAGAAAAATGGCATCAGCAATTAGGGGAACGATGGAATGCTACAGGAGGGTACGGAAGACTGTTTTACCACACAATAAAAAAGGGTCTGCCAACTGAAGTACAGGAAAATTTAGATGGCATAGTAGCAATGGAATGCAAACCATGGCCCGAGATACAAGATCACATCATACATTTCTGCAAAAAGAGGCAAGAACAGGAAAGGAATAGGCAGTTGGCCATAGAAAATGCGGCTGCCAAGTTGGTGCAGCAGAAACTGAATTAGAAAAAAGACAATCCAGATACAGTCATGTTGGCAGCACCTGTCAGTCAGATGACGGCAGTAACTTCTTTCCCCCAGGCTGCCATGAATGCTCTTGCAGGCAATACGCAGTCGGCCCCACAACCCTTTCAAGCACAACCTGCCGTACAATACATACAAGCCCAACCACAGCCTGCCATACAGTATGTCCAGCCACAGCCAATTATACAATATATGCCAGCACCACCTACTTACAGTAATGACATACAGCCCTATTACAATAGCAGGCCCAATATGAACACGAACACAGGCGTACAGGGAAGAGGCCGAGGGATGGGACAGCAAAGGTTTCCACAGCAGCCAGGACAACTCACTTGCTTTTATTGTCAGAAACCAGGCCACCTGCAAAGAGATTGCCGCACTAGAATGCGAGATCTGAGTCAGCAGTCCATGGGTCCCGGTTACCAAATACCCCCACAATTCCAACAACAGCAGCACATGTAACAACAGCCCCAACAGCCCCAAATACTATACTCTTATGCCCAACCAGTACAGCAGTAAACAATGCAACAAGTGCAGCTCCCACCACCTATGATGGCCCAAGTTCAGCCATCGGTCCAACAGGTGCAGGTTCCGATGCAACAGCCACAGCAAGCTCCTGCATATCAGGTGGCACCCCAACCCCAAAATACTATGCCCCCAGGAGGAACGATCATCGCCTCCAGCAACCCATTCACCCAGGGAACCATCCAGCAGTATCAGACAGGAGGATACACTGCCTAGGACAGCCCACAGACAACTCTTGTGTGCCCAATTTTGTCATGCACTTGCAATACTGAGGAGGATCCTATTGCTTGTGTCACGATAAATAACAAAACATACAGCTTTCTTGTCGACACAGGTGCCACATACTCCTGTATTACAGGTGGCCCTCTGCCCATTTCTGATCAGATAGCGGACACACAGGGATTCTCTGGGGCGATAGCAAGGGTCCCCTTCACCAAGCCAGTATCAATTGAGATAGGAGGCCATGTGGTGGAACAGCCACTGCTCTACTCACCAAGGTCCCCAGTGAATCTCTTAGGACGTGACCTCATGGCCAAACTAAACATGACTATCCACTTTGATGAGAACGGAACAATGATTTGCTCCATACCAGGTACACCACTGGCTAGAATAATGGCAGTCACCACTCACTGTTCCTTGAGCAGCCAGGTCAGAGCACGTCCAGTGGATGAGCACGCCTTCTCTGCAGCTGTCCACACTATTGTTCCCACCACTCCCGAGTTACAAGGCCGCACTGTTCAGCTACCCAAAGAGTTTCTTTTCAGACCCCAAGCGTTAGGCTCACAGATATCAGACAAGCACGTGATCCTAGACATATGCGCCCTTGAGATAACACCCACCTACGGAGCATTCCTGGCATTCGATGATAATGCTCACACTTGGGCCTGTGTCATTTTCATTCAACCTGGAGGATTAGTCAGAGACATTCTAGATGCCCAATTATTCGGACCCCCTGAACACTACTCCAAAACAGAAATTATCTATCAAAACAATGTGCCCATCTCAGTAAAAGTGGAAATAAGAACACCAACTGCCACCCCCAGCTATGACTCTGTCCGTGAGGCAGATTTGGCTCAAGTTCCAGCACATCTTTGGACAACAGGCCCAAATGACGTAGGCTTTATTCGCTCTGCCGCACCATTTAAAATAACTCTGAAACCAGGTACTATCCTGCCAAGAATAAGACAGTATCCCTTGTCTAAGGCCGCAGAGGAGGGTATTGCCCCTACCATACAAGCATTGCTGGATCAAGGAGTAATATACCCTTGTATCTCTCCTTTCAACACGTGTCTTTTTCCGGTGCGGAAAGGAAAGACAAATCAATGGCATTTAGTTCATGACCTGCGTCCCGTTAACAACATAGTGGTACCAGAGTTCCCCATCGTCCCAGACCCCTCTGTCATCCTCACCAACGTCCCCCCGATGCACAGTACTTTTCGGTCATCGACCTGAAAAATGCTTTTTTCAGCGTTCCCCTGCTCCCAGACAGCCAATACCTATTGGCCTTCTCATTCCGAAATGTGCAAATGACTACAGAAGGTTGGCTCAAGGTTATTGCGAGTCCCCTAGCGTCTTTAACAGAGTTGCCAAAACAGACTTGTCAAACTTCCAATGCGACAGCACCCTGCTGCAATATGTCGACGACATACTTCTCTGCAGCCCCACAGAACAGCAATGCAGGGAAGACACCATTTCTTTACTCACCACCTTAGCACAAAGAGGATACAAAGTTGACAAACAAAAGTTACAATATTGCCAGAAAGAGGTACACTATCTAGGTCAGCTACTGTCAGCATCAGGAAGGCGAGTCACACCAGATCGAGTTGAGGCAATAAAAGGCACCTCTGAACCTCAAACAGTAAAGGACATGCAAAAATTCCTAGGCTTAGCGAATTATGTCCGCCAATGGGTCTTTGATTTCTCAACAATAACTGCCCCTTTGCTGAAAGCAGTCAAAATGGCCAAAGACAGACACAATAAAATAGAGTGGACACCTGAAATGAGAACAGCCTATACCCAGCTAAAAGATGAGATCACAAATGCACCAGACTTAGGTTCACCTAATTATACAAAAGAATTCTACCTATTCACTCACTGTGATGGCCAAGTTATGACTGCAGTACTCACCCAGAAATACCCTATGGGCCATAAGCCCATTGCCTACTTCAGCGGCATGTTGGACTCTGTCATGAAAGGTCATTATCCCTGTGAGCAAGCCCTCGCTGCCGCAGCATTTGCAGTTGAGAAAAGCACCCCCATTGTAATAGGTTCCCCACTGACTATGTACACTGAGCATGCCGTCTTTGCAATAATACAAAAAGCCTAAACCACCTTAACTACCCAAAGAGCATCAGGTTACGAAGTCATACTGTCATTACCTTCTCTGAAAATAGTCAAATGCCACACGGTAAACCCTGCCACGTTCTTTGCCCACCCCATTGCAACATCAGATGATGACCCTCATGATTGTGCCACATATTCACCAGATGAGTCAGGAGCAGCCAAAGAGGACCCCTTGCCAGACAGTACCGTATATTTTGTTGATGGCTCCTCAACCATTGATCAAGAAACAGGGGTCAGGTACACAGGAGCTGCAGTTGTTAGAGCACAGCAGAAGGATTCCTCCGATTCCCTAGACATTGTACAGCTGCTTACATTACCCTCACATTATTCGGCCCAGGCAGCTGAACTGGTGGCACACATAGCCGCTTTAAACACTGGAGCTGATGACCACATCACCATTTACTCCGACTCTGCATACGTCACCACAACCACACACTCCAGAATCCTCCGCTGGAAAAGGCGTGGCTTCCTCAAATCAGATGGTACGCCTGTCATTCACAAGCAATTATTGGAGGAACTTATTGAGGCCCTTACACTACCAACTGAAGTAGCCGTAGTAAAATGCGCAGCGCACACCAATGGCCAAGATTTTGTCTCCAGAGGTAACGCCCTGGCAGACTGGGCAGCTAATGCTGCAGCCAGAGGCCCCCCAGCTCAAACGATACCAGCAGTTCCCTTTGCCCCCATCTTACTTGCCCAAACACTACCTCCAACAAAGCAGGACCCCATAAGCGAAGGAACTTTCACCACAGCTTCCCCATATGACATTGACACAACACAGAAATATGATCACATCGCCCAATTGCACCTCAGAGAAATACAAGAAAGTGCACCAGATCAAGAGAAAGAGTTGTGGAAGAAGAGGGGAGTACAATAGGATTCCGCTGACTTCATTTATAGGCAGACAATGACAGGGAAACCTGTGATGCCACAGGCTATATTGCAAGTGGCGTTAGATCAACTCCACCTTCCTACCCATGTCACCCGAGACAACATGTCCACAACATTACAGACAGATTGGTTCATTCCCAATGCCCACGAACAAATACAACTTTATGTTAATAAATGTCTCGTTTGTCAACAATACTCACCAAACCCAACTCTCAAAACAGTTGCTTCCATAATTCCAAAACCATCTGGCCCCTTCAAAGAACTACACATTGACTATGTCGACATGATCGATCGCTGCCAAAATTACCGCTATCTCATTGTAGTAGTGTGCCCATTTTCACGCTGGATCGAAGCTGGACCATGCGTCCACTGCGATGCCAATATGCCAAGCAAAAGTGAGCAGGTTACTTCTAAACGACACTTCACGCAGGACCCAATACCCCTGTGACCTCAGGACTGCACTACATTTACAGACCAATATTTATTTCAACAATGAGTGGCATGGTCCACACAACCTCACCTGTAAGGCAGCTTCCGTAGGAAAACCATTTGTAGATACAGAGTATGAAAACGATATTGATTGGGATGTTGAGACTCAGTGCAAGCAAGTGTGGGCACAGGAAACTAGGAGGTATACCTTTGGTAAAGACACAACATACAAATGGAAAAAAGCATACAAGCTAAAATATCCTCTCCTTTGCTTCCTAGGTAATGGTACACGTCCTGTGGGCTGCAACACCAATTGCAACAGCACTATCTTTAATTTGGACCTCCAAGACGGCACCTCCGGCCTCATGGACATCTATTGGGCATGCAGAGAACGCCTTTATCTCCAGTTACCTCCTCAATGGAACGGCCTATGCACCATGGTCACTGTGCACGAGCTGCATCTGGTTGTCCCGGCATCCAACATTTCCCAGGTGCATAATCACCCCATGACAGGCGATGTCACCCTGCTCCACCGGCACCGAAGAAGTGCTCAATATTTTGCTAACGACGCCTTTCGCGAAGTTCCTCAGGAATTTCGCCTTTTTAATGACGCACAGGAATTCTTTGGGGGCCTGTGGCCCATTTGGCAAACATCAGCTAATGCCAAGTGGCTGCAGGTCACACGCTACGAACTTATGACACTGATCAATAACACCCGAGATGGGTTCAACGCAATACAGGAAGAGTTACGGCCTTTAAGGCTCATGGTTCTAGAGCATCGATATGTTCTGGATCAGCTCACGGCTATGCAGGGTGTGTTGTAATTTGGCAGCACTTAAGTTAAGCATTGGCTGAAGACAGCCTGTATTCAGAGGCTAAATTGTCCGCTTTGTGGAATCCATTTTGTATTTCTGGCAGCCATTTTGGCTGCCATGTGCTACCATGTGCTCGCCATGTGCTCTGTCCTACCTTCCTGTTAACTGCTCTTGAAATCTGCCTAGAGACAAGTTATATTTAGTTCTTTTTGCTTTGCACATGCTCAGTTGATCTTGCAGCTGTTCCGAGTTTATAAATGTCAGGATGTGTCTACTAGAAGTAGAAACTGTTAGCTCCACCCACTTGTCGACTGTGCATTTTCTGTATGACCTTATATGTACCTAAAACCAGCATTTGTGTTTGTACCGCCTCCATTTGAGCCCCTGTGTGGGTATAAAGGACCATGGTCCTTCCATTCAGTGTGCTACTTCATGCATTACCGAAGGGTGGTGTGTAAACGTAGCTCCACCTCATGAGGTTTAATAAACTCTGTCTTTCTTATTCCAGTTTCTATGCCAACTTCTTCCTAAGTGTCTGAGGACTCTGTGCAGAGAAGGGTGAACCCCTAAGCACTGGTAGGCCTTGCTGAGGCTCACTACTACAAATTGGCGCTTCCAACGCGGGGCTCATCGGCGACTCGGATGCCCGAAGGACTGGTCGAGACGAAGGATTGGAATCTCGCTCTTGGACGCGATCGCTGCCTGAGGAGACCAGAGTCTTGGCACCCACGGCGTTTTTCCTTTCTTTCTGATCTGACCATCCCGGCGGCGCCGGTCCTCGACTGAGATCTCTTCTGTTGATTCGCCGTGCAGTGACCATTTGGTCGATTTGAGAACTTGGCAGTTGGAACCTGGACACCATTTGATTGGTAAGAGCCGTTTTGCGGCACTTGCTCTTGGTTTGATGCCTTTGATTGGTAAGGTAGTTTTAGTAACACTTACTGTGGCTTTGTTTGTATGATTGGCCAATTTTGGAATTTGTTTTGTAAATTATATATGCATTGCAATACATATAGGCAGGTAATGAGGAGAATTTTCTCTATTTAAAATTGTTTGAACAGCGCAACGTACGAAGAGTACCTTAAGCGCTACTTTGATTATAATACTGCATATTTTGCACTATTTTTTGGCATGCCTGTTTTCAGCACACTTCGTAGGATGTGTTGCTTTTGTAGTGGTACCAATTTGAGACTTGACGAAGCACAACCAGCCTCCGGAGGGGACGCCTAATAGGGATATGTATATTAAGTATGGTATTTCTTCTATAATGTACTGCACGTTATGGAACAAATATACTAGTAAAGATCCTGAGTTGCGTTGGCCTATGTATGGGTCATTTGATTTGCGAAAAATTCAGTATGTGGAACAATGTATGTTTAAACGAAAGACTAGGCAAGATATGTTTGATTGTGTGCGAATGTGGGAGAAAGAAGTGCGTGAGCGAATGAAGCGTGAGCAAGCCTTGATTGACAAAGAACAGCGAAAGACCATTTATGCGAAAGCATTAGAGTTAAAAAACAAGGAGATGAAAGAAATTAAAGAGAGGGAAGATAGGGAACGCCATTTACAGGTAACTGGCCAATACGCTGTTAGGCAGCCCCTTTATCCTATCCTTAATAAACCGCAAGATGATTTCTTGTTA
The DNA here is from genome assembly GCA_963921515.1 of Calotriton arnoldi. Taxonomy (NCBI): domain Eukaryota; kingdom Metazoa; phylum Chordata; class Amphibia; order Caudata; family Salamandridae; genus Calotriton; species Calotriton arnoldi. The sequence goes on from CAWUFW010007707.1 coordinate 652,288, forward strand.
TTAGATCGTTCTCCACCTCCGTATATTTTTCTTCCGCTCCTCATGAGTCAGATGAGGACTCTTTTTCAGACCAGGACAAAGCTCGAGAAACTCGCTCCATGCTATCTGCTGAGCGTGCATCTGACATCAGATCTACTGCGCGTAAAGCCGTTCGTAGTACTACCACTGCTTCTGAACTTTTAGATAGTATAAAAGGATGGCAGGAAAGGGAGCAAATATATTTTACCGATACATTTGCTGCAGAGGTTATTGAACAATTTAGGAAGTATTCGGTAGAAGTGGAGCCCGATGATGTAGCAGCTGATTGTAAACAATTACGTGACGGTCTTTTGTCTTCTCCCAGGTGGCTGACACGATCAGACGCTTGGTTAAACTGCATGTTGAAGCAGCCCGTTTGCGAGAGGAGAAAAAGGCAGCAGAAACAGCTGCACTAGCATCTCAGATCAGCATGGCACGAACTTCTACTCCTGAAACAGATAAGAATGTTGTAATTCATGTGAAACCCATGCGGGAAGCCGCGCCTTTATATGTTCCTCCTAAAGGAACGGGTACAGAGGATGATAAGACTTCTCTTAATGCGAAAGGGTACTTTATTTATAATTGGGTTTACACTCCTTGGAATAGAGCAGATGTTATGGCCCTTAAAAATGCATTGCCTGACCCGCGAAAGAATCCAGCAGCCTTTTATGAGGAAGTTGAGGGTGCAATCAGCTCTTGTACTATGACTTTGTCGGATATTGATTTGTTTTTGGATTAATATTACCACCTGATATGTGGAGAACTGTGCGCAAAATAGATGATAATGCGACATTTGGAGCATTGTGGAAAGATTTAGAGCGGTTAGATGAAGATAGAGAACCTGCACAGAAACCGTGTCAGTTAATTTTAAATCTTCCGGCAGCTATATTAGTTAAGTTAAAGACGATCATTCCCCTAAAAAGATAGATTGGACAGTGCTAGCGTCTTGCAAGCAAAAGGTAGATGAATCAGTTTCTGACTTCTTCACACGCTTTGAAGAAGCATTTCACGATTTTAGTGGCCAGTCATTGACAGATGACACGGGTAGGCATCTGTTTGTCGATAAATATGTCGCAAACCTTTTGCCAGGAATAGCTAGTCGCTTAAAGGCCAGTGAGAGTTCATGGACTACATCTTCTCCGGTTTCTCTTTTAACTATGGCCCAGTATTATGAGCGGCAAGAATTAGAAACCAAAGGTAATGAGGACAAAAAGTCTAAGGAGTTGAAAACAAAGGTTATGTTGGCTCAAGCTTATGGTCCGCCTTCTAGAGGTAATGATAGAGGGGACGTGGATCTTATGGTTCGTCCTTTCCTTCCTCTGCCCGTTCGAATTTGTCTGTTGATCAGTGTGCGTACTGCAAAAATTTGGACATTGGCTTTCTGATTGTCCAGTGCTGCGTGCTCAGCAGAATCTACGTGGTCGGGGACAAATGAGAAATCGTTCAGGATATCAAGGGCCTAGAGGAAGCGCGAATGATCGTGCTCGGTTTGATGCTAATATACGTGGGCAGGATGGGTTTAACACTTTTGATAGAAGGAACCAATATCAAATGTCTGACTATGTGCCCTCTGATTTTCAAGACTCTGCTTATGCATAGGATTGCCTAGGATGGGGTAAGGAATCAGTTGAAGTTCCAGTAGATCAGAGGGGTCCCTATGTTACAGCACATGTTTTGGGTTCTACTGATCAGTTTCTGGTTGATACAGGAGCTACTCGTAGCGCCTTGTCTAAACAATTGGTTCCAAGGGCTCCCCTGTCTGGCTTAACCATTACATCGATAGGTTTCGATGGAACACCTTCCTTAGCCCATTGTCACAACCACTTGCATTTGATGTTGATAAGTTTACTGCTCCATGTCCGTTTTTGCTTTCTCCAAACACACCAGACAATATTGTGGGTCTTGATATGCTTAAATATTTTAGGGCTACGATACGGTGTTCTCCGGAAGGAGTACGGGTTATTTTGAATGACAACTACCCTGTGATTGAGAGATCTTGTATTATTAAAGAGGACATTGCACTAGCCTCACTCCCTAGTACTTTGTGGGCTACTTCGGACACTGATGTAGGACAAATGGTTATTCCACCAGTACATATTAGTGTTAAGGAGGGCGCTTTATTGCCAAGACTGCCTCAGTATAAAATTTCTCGAGAAGGAGAAGAAGCACTCACACGTATTGTACATGATTTAATTAAGGTGGGGGTTGTGGAAGAAGTTCCTTACAATGTCTGCAATAGTCCGATTCTTCCCATTTTGAAAAAAGATACTGACACTAGGATCTATAGATTTATCATCGATTTGAGAGAAGTTAACAAGATTGTAGTACCACAGTACCCTGTAGTATCTGACATAACGACATTGCTTACCTTGGTCCCTCCAACAGCAACTACATTTTCTGTAATTGATCTGAAGAATGCTTTCTTCTTGATTCCTATTCATCCTGATAGCCGATATATTGTTCGGTTTCACTTTGAATAATAGATCATACAGATTTTGTAGAGTTCCTCAAGGCTATACTGAGAGTCCTAGTATTTACAGTCAAGCATTAAAAAGACAGCTTGATTCCTTTACCTTGTCTAAAGGAGTGGCTCTCATACAATATGTCGATGACATCTTGTTGGCAGCTGATACACCTGAGCAGTGTGAGAAATGCACTTTGTCTTTGCTTTCTTTTCTTGCTACACACCACCATAAAGTATCACGGAAGAAATTGCAATATTGTAGACCGAAGGTGACCTATTTAGGACACCTTCTGTCTAAGGAGGGCCGTGCACTGACACCAGATCGCATTCAAGCAATTTTAGACACCCCAGTACCTTCCACGCAGAAAGATGTCCGTGCATTCATTGGTCTGACTTCGTTTTGCAGGCAATGGATATTGGGTTTTTCACACATTGTTAAACCCTTGCTAGCACTTTTGACTAAAAACACTCCGATCCCCCTTCCATGGACAGATGAATGTCAAAATGCTTTTTGTCAGTTGAGACAAGCTCTTTGCTCTGCACCAGTGTTAGGCACACCAGATTACACGAAGGCTTTTACACTCTATGTACATGAGAAAGAAGGATGTGCATTGTCAGTTTTAGTACAGACACACGGGGACAAACAGCGTCCTTGCGCATACCTTTCTGCAGTTCTTGACCCTGTTGCTCGTGCATTACCTGGGTGCTTCCGTTCAGTTGCAGCGACGGCTGTGTCCATACGTCAGAGTGAAGGGATAGTTTTGTCACACAAACTGTTGGTGCTAGTACCCCATGCAGTAGATGCCCTTTTGAATCAGACTAAGACTCAGCACTTAACTAGTGCTCGTTTGACAGGATACGAATTGACACTGCTAGCACCTCATATTACCTTGAAGAGATGTGCGACACTGAACCCCGCAACTTTGTTGCCATATCCTGCGACTCAGTCTCAGTCAAAGGAGCCTCACGATTGTATATTCGTCACTGAGGAACAGACAAAGGGTCGCATCGATTAGCAAGATACGCCCCTTCCAGATGTAGATGGGGAACTGTGGGTTGATGGGTCCTGTCTGAAGTTACCAGATGGCATGACTTCAGCTGCTTATGCAATTACCACGCTTGAGACAATAGTGGAAACAGCTCGCATACCTCAGAAGTCGGCTCAAGCTGCTGAACTAATAGCTTTGACACGAGCATGTGAGCTTAGCACTGACTTGTGGGTGAACATTTACACGGATAGCCGCTATGCTTTTGGAGTGGTTCATGATTTTGGCCTACTCTGGAAGGAAAGAGGCTTTCTTACATCCCATGGGATGCAGATAATGCACGGAGAGTTAGTGCACTTACATACCTGCACTTACGTACTGCACTTACATACCCAAAGAGAGTTGCTATTATGAAGTGTAGCGCACACAAGAAAGTGACTGACAAAATAGGACAAGGCAATGCCTTTGCAGACCGCGTAGCCCGTGAGACTGCGATGCAGCGAAGCACTACACCCATGTACGTAGTGAAATCACAAGCTGAGCGTTGGCATGATGCTAGAGAGGAAGTATTGGATATACAGAGATCTGCTTCTGTGGAAGAGCTTGAGCAATGGTCTAAAGAAGGAATATTAGATGATGAGGGTTGTTGGCGTAACAAAGAAATGAATAAGTGGAAATTGCCTGCGGCCTATTTACAACCTATGGTTCAAATGGCACATGGGCTGGCACATGTTGGAGCTCTAGCAATAACTAAATTGCTTACACAAGTTTGAGAGCATCCTGAAATTGCTAGCACAGCCAAAAGGGTAGTACAGTTCTGTTTGATCTGTTGGCAGTATAATCCTGGAAAAGGGACACGAACTCCTACAGGAGGGTTTGCTACACCAACCGCACCTTTTGAAGTTTTGCAGATGGATTACATCCAACTCGAACACTGCAATAATCTGAAATATGTCCTAGTGGTGGTATGTGCCTTTAGCAAATGGATAGAGGCATACCCTACGAAGGATAATACTGCTCTCACCACAGCAAAGGTGCTTCTAAAGGAGTTTTTCCCTAGATACGGTGTTTGCAAACGTTTGTGGAGTGACAATGGACCTCATTTTATTGGGCAAGTTGTTGAGCATGTCCTGAAAGGATTAGGAATCAAACAGAAATTCCATACAGTTTTCCACCCGCAATCAGCAGGATTGGTGGAAAGGTATAACGCTACTTTAAAATCAAAGTTGGCGAAAATACTGGCTTCCACGTCCCTAAAGTGGCCAGATGCACTACCTTTGGCATTACTATCCATAAGATCGGTGCCACATTCACGATCAGGTCTTACCCCTATGAGGTGGTGTTTGGGAGACCGATGAACATTTGGGGAATTCCTAAGCCACGCCCCATACATGATGTTCCTTGTGTTCTGATGAATGATTATTTGGCACAGTTAACTGACAGTTTGATTTCTATTCATCAACAGGTTCGAGAAGCTCTTCCTGACAGATCTACAGGTGAGGCCCACGAACTCCGTCCTGGTGACCATGTAATGGTCAAGGTCTTCGACAGATCGAACAGCTTGGAGCCAAGGTGGCGAGGACCAGAGCAGGTGCTCCTTGCGACAAGGACAGCAGTTCGAGTGACAAACAGAAAGAATTGGATCCACAGCACACACTGCAAACGCGTGTCGCCTGCCTTGGTGGAACCTGCTGTGTTGACCGACCATCGAGAGATTCTGGAGACGGAGAAAGGCCAAGCTATCTCACCTGACGAATCTGCGGAAGTCTTCCCGGACCACACGATCACTGGAGTATCCAGATATCAATTGAGACCGAGGAAAGGATCTGCAGTTTTGAAAAGACTGGTTGAGCTACCGCCCTGGGTTAGTGAAACGGAGAGCCAATGTGGCAAGGGGAGGGGATCAGCCCTGTATTAGTGTAGTGACACCCGCTTTGGCCCATGGTGAAGAAATCAGCGGCTGCCCAGGGAGAAGAGCTCCAACGATTGTTTTCAACAAGTTTTCAGAAAGATCAATCATTACTGCTGCTAAAATGACCAACAAAAGAATCATTTGTGCTGTAGGGTTTGTTGTTGCTATGGTGGCTATGGCAGCAATTACATGGTACATCGAGAAGGTGGCTCCTGTTCGACAGCTTTTTGTTGCCACTACGCCAGTACCCGTGGAACACCACTACTTTACTCTTCCTTACCATGAGCAAAAGCATCGACAATCTTATCTAAACAATACTTTTATCCAGATGTTGCACCATACTCACAATGCTACAAATACTACCAACTGTTGGGTGTGTGGGATGATACCTGCACATCAAAAGAAAGGAGGAACACCTTTTATTCCTCTTCCATTTTCTCACAATGGTTCTTGTCAAGCTTGGTATGCGCTCTTGTTTGCATATGGAAAGCCTTCAGTAGGTGGGATTATTTTTCAACTTAATAAAGTATGTTATCAAAATAAAGAAGGTTATCCACAAGCCAAAGGGACTAAATGGGAATGGGAAGAGTATCAACCGGACAATATTTCAACACCATATGTTTTCACAAATGTGAGAATAATAAAGAACATTGGACCTTTTGTGATTTCTGTGACAAAAGCTAAAGCAGATTTGTGTATTTGTAGTGTTGGAAGAATTCCAGTGGGGAGGAGCGAGTGTACTGTAATCCTGACCATTGAAGGTGCCAATAAGAGCACTTTCACAGCCTCGCATAACACGTATTTTGTGTGTGGAAATAACGGATATTATCAATTACCTGTTGGGTGGTCAGGAATCTGTTATGTATCTTTTCTGTTGCCCCCTGTGTTTCTGGCACCTGCATTGTATCACCGTGATTTTAAACTGTACAATGATATTTCCAAAAACAGAAATAAGAGGACAATAAGTATGGATGAAGTTGACCAAACCGACACTACCCTACAACAATATGTTGATTTCAACTTGGGCTTATTTTTCTTTGTGGGTGCTGCATTAAATAGCAGGAAGATCAGGCGACTAACTCGTGTTGTGGAAGCTGTTACCAATCAGACAGCTATGGCACTTGGGAACATTACAGAGGAACTACAGATTGCAAGGATTGTAGCACTCCAGAATAGGATGGTGCTAGACGTAATTTTGGCTGATCGAGGTGGTGCATGTCGCATCATCGGTAGCAGCTGTTGTGTATTCATACCGGATCACTCACCTTCAGTATATGACGCAATATCAAAACTGCATAAGATTGCTGCAGAAATCCATCCAGAGACTGGTACTTGGACTTTTGCTGGATGGTTTTGGACTCTTGTTTCTGCTTGGGGCTGGAAGCTACTGACTATCCTGTGTGTAATAATTATAATACTTTTTTCATGCTGTGTATGTATCCAATGTGGTCCAATGCTTTGCTCCATTTGCATCTCTGCTTGTATACCTACCAAAGGGAACGTTGCTGAAACGAAGGCCCAACAAATGTTGAATAAAGAGGTGGCCGAAATAATGTTAATAGATGTACGGGATGAATATCTAGATTACCCCAAATAAACGAATGTCTTCAGCCAATGCTGAAAGGGTCGTCTGTTGTAATTTGGCAGCACTTAAGTTAAGCATTGGCTGAAGACAGCCTGTATTCAGAGGCTAAATTGTCCGCTTTGTGGAATCCATTTTGTATTTCTGGCAGCCATTTTGGCTGCCATGTGCTACCATGTGCTCGCCATGTGCTCTGTCCTACCTTCCTGTTAACTGCTCTTGAAATCTGCCTAGAGACAAGTTATATTTAGTTCTTTTGCTTTGCACATGCTCAGTTGATCTTGCAGCTGTTCCGAGTTTATAAATGTCAGGATGTGTCTACTAGAAGTAGAAACTGTTAGCTCCACCCACTTGTCGACTGTGCATTTTCTGTATGACCTTATATGTACCTAAAACCAGCATTTGTGTTTGTACCGCCTCCATTTGAGCCCCTGTGTGGGTATAAAAGGACCATGGTCCTTCCATTCAGTGTGCTACTTCATGCATTACCGAAGGGTGGTGTGTAAACGTAGCTCCACCTCATGAGGTTTAATAAACTCTGTCTTTCTTATTCCAGTTTCTATGCCAACTTCTTCCTAAGTGTCTGAGGACTCTGTGCAGAGAAGGGTGAACCCCTAAGCACTGGTAGGCCTTGCTGAGGCTCACTACTACAAATGGGGTATGCGCCAAAGTAGGGAAATCCTGCTGCACGTTCATACCATCTAATGATGCCGATAACGGGACACTTGCCAAGGCAATCGAGGACTTGGACAGTCTGGGAAGGAAGATGCGTGAGGAGGGAGGTGCCGAAGCAGATGTTATTTCTAATTGGTTCAACATGGACTGGATGCCTTCATGGTTGTCTGCTATCTTGAAAATGTTGCTACCTATCTGCTGTGTGCTGATGATAGTATGTTGCGGTGCACAAATAATAATAAAATGTGTAAACAGGTTTAGCACCAAGGTGGTAGGGATGAACTACGCTAACACAGGGATTTACCAGAAGTCACATTACCAGGTCATGGACCGCGTTCCTGGGGATGGGGATGGCCCAACGCAAGTAGAATTCATAGAACTAGCAGCCCCTGACGCTTCTCCCAACACACCACCAGCTCCCAAACTCCCACCACACAGGTACACCATAAGGGAGGAACATGCCACTCATGAATATGAGCAGCTAGCTGACAACGATGATGGAGAGTATGTTACCATAACACCAGGATTGTCCGCTCAGACCCAGTGCTTCTACGTTAATGATCCACTCTGTATGTACCAAACAGAAGAGGGGCCAGCAAAGTACTATGTGAGAGTTTTGTTAAAAAATGAACAAGAGGAGGGAAATGAAGTAGGGTCCCGTTCTACCATATAACAGAAATCCTATGTACCATTCTGCTCTGCCCAACAAACATGACACTCCCATACAGGGCCCACCACTCAGACCCTAACAGTTGTACTAAGTTGTCCATTTCCCTTCAACCTTTTACTAGATACCACAATGGTCCACACCTCCTTAGATACATACACGTAGGCCCAAAGCCCACTGCCTCTTGCTATCATTTTTAATAAAACAAACCTCGTAGGCCTCACTGATCTGACAGCAGGGACTTGTGCCATCCACGGAGCTGCGAGGCACCAGCCCCCCCCTGTAAATTTCCACAGTTACAAGAATAAGGTTAGCCCACACGTACGCGAAACTCTGCTGGTACATCTTGTTCTTTCACAAGCAATATTTGTAATATTTTTAGTTTTGAAACTTTCCAAGCTTGCTCAAGCGAAACCAAAGACGGCTGCATGGCATAGAAATAATGTATAAAATATACATTTCCGAGCATCTTACGTTAGAAGTTATCTTTTTTTTATGTTTGCGGTCAAGAGCACTGACCACCTGCTAAGAACATCAGTTTCACCATGATACCACTTCTGTGTTCTCAAAAACTTTCCAAAGTTACTGTAAGCGTGCGGTCAAGGGCCCACGTCAAATGTGGGTGGGAGTTCTGCATTAAGCCATATAAAAGATTAGCACCCATGTCCACGCCCTGAACTCTTTTCCAGTGCCTTGCACGGTGTGGGTTCCCGGTCGACCGATCTTCTATCTTGGGCCTAGAACTTCTGCTCTCAGGTGGTAGTGCTCTTCTCTGATTGCTAGCCTTTTGCCTTTGTCAGCCTCTCTAATTTAGCTCATACACACCCAATTCATTGCATTTATCTTAGCTTAAATTGTGTAGTCTTGGATGGTTTTTTGCTCTCTTAGTTAAGATTTGCCTCCTAGGCACTTGCCTATTCATGATCCCTCATTTAAGATTTGCCCTTTAGGCTGCTGCGTATTACTTGATATATACATAGGTATTTGTGCTTCATTTAAAATATGATTTATAAGATTGTCGATGCTTTTATTTCATCCTGCTCATGTGTTGATGAGTAGCATTTGAAGATGAACAGTTCTTTGTTTTACTGAATTGCTTTGAAGATGAACAGTTCTTTGTTTTACTGAATTGCTTAATAAAGTGCCACTGTATTTCACACTGTTGTTCCTTCTTCTCAGTGAACGGGCAGAGTGCAGGTCTTGCTCTCGTGAGCTGGTAAGCCAAGTGTGACCACCGATCACTCCATTTACCCTCGAACATACATCACATTTTTCCTCTCAAAGTTAACCCTTTTTTGCAATGTGGGTAGCTGTGGGTTTTGGGCCCTAGCTCAGCTGGCACCTAGGGAAGCCTAGCGTAGCTGCACATTTCTGAAAACTAGACACCTGAGGGAATCCATGGAGGGGTGAATTGAGACAATGCACATTTCCTCAATTTGCAAACAAAAACGCATTTAAGTGGAAAATGCAAGTTTATGCTAATTAACATCCTATAACAAATGAAAATTTCGTAGTAGGTAATCATACTTAGGCATTGAAAGCATACAAAATAAATAATAATGTACTGCCATAAGCTCTCCTTTCTACTGATGCCATATTAACATTGATTTATACGAGGTTTCTCCAATGTGTAAGCTACTTCGTAGCTCTCATCTATCTACAAGTAGCTCTCCTGTGTGCATCCCAGTTTAATAAATTAAACGTTTTTCCTTTGCTGAATTAACTATCTGTATCCTAAAATTGAAAAGCCTGTATTTGAGACATAAATATGCATTTTCCAGAACTCAGAAGCTGATGTTTTGAGAAAAATGGTTGCATTATCAATATATATTTAAAGCTCAATGTTTTGAGTGGTAAATTATGCAACATTGGAGAGACGCATTATTAATATTACATTGGTGTCAGAGGCCTTGCAGCTATGGCTTCTGTATATTAAACTATATATTCAATATTCATAAAGCCTTTTTCTCTACATTCTGCTGGCAACCCTGTCTGATGCACTTAGGTGATCATTGCTGGTAGTCTTGCATGGGGTGACCAATAATGTAATCTTGTCTGATATGCTCACTATTACAACATGAATAATATTAGTAGCTTGGGATGATTTTCATTGAACATAAGTTGTTCTTATTGCAGAAAAGGTTGGAGAACCTTGATTTACACATTAGGTTTAAAGTCCTGTTTTTTGCCTTGAACTGTTGTTTTGCACAAGTTGTTTTTCTATTCTGCTGCAGATGCCGTTACTTTTCAGAAGCCTTCTGTTAGTTAGTGAACAGGCATTTGTTATGTATTAGACAACTGATAGTGAGGTTCTCATCGGGAGGAGAGGAGATGGCTGGAAATGTGACTTATGGGAAGAACTGACTAAACCCGCAAGATGTGATTGAAGTATCTTTTCAAGAACTTGGTTCTGTGGCATATTGTGAAGATGTGAGAAACTAGGGAGTTTACCTGCTCCCAGGGTTTGCTGAAATCTGATCAGATGGCGAGTATGGGGAATGCATCAATTGTTACAGCCTATGCTTTAGCAGATTTATATTAGCGTGTGTTCCTAGAGCAGTTGGGATTCTTAAGATTACCTCTCTTTAGGAGCGATCCCCTTTGAGCCCTTATCTTTATCAGATGTCTGCTGATTTATAGCTGAGAATACTTTCCAGCTTTGCAAAATTCCTTATTGCTTAAGTGCCAAGGCTTCATGCTTATGCATTTTATTCTCAGAGCAGAATTATTCATATCGGTTTCTGAACTGACACCTTTCCTTTGCTTATTGATGAAACTGCCATTCTTTTGTTTAGTCTAGATTAGGAAATTCCTTTATGGAAAACACTTGCTGTATCTTCTCTATTTTATTTGTAAAACTCACTAATATTGAATTTTTCCTTGTATTGAAATTTTGACTAATGGATTATTTGCTCTTGTAATGATGATGACCAAAAAAACTAATGATTACTGAATAAATTAACCAGTTTGAATGAATTTGTTAATAAAACCCATTAACTCATTCAAATTCTCTTTATTGACTATGATGGAGTCCTAAATGGACTTCCTTGTTTATGCAATTTGATGTAAATGATTGCTCCTTCTCAATTGTATGTCAGGACCGGAGGCGAGAATTACGCTGTTCTTTCTCCACTTTTATAAATAGCAGCAATTAGAGAAAACACTAACAGACTTCATTTCCCACAACCCTTGGGGAAAAAGTCACAGTTCAAACTTCAACATCGTCCAATCATTTGGCTCCATAGCCTCTCCATAGTGTCTTGTTACTGTCGCCTCCTCCTCTTTCTTCACTGCTCCAGCAGCCAAGTTAAGTACTCTGGCCTTTGACCTGCTTCGTTCCATCTTTATTTCTGTGCTTTTGCCTGTAAATCGATAGCGTTGCTTGGTCATTTTTCCCTAAGAATATTTCCATTGTGTTTAATGCTAATTTTGTTACGTGGCCGCTGAAACGCCAGTCACTCTTCCGCAGCCCCTTAATACTTTACCGAGCGCTGCGGCACCCGGGACCAGTTCAGCGTGGTCCTCCGACCACTAGAAGGAGCCACCTGTTATACACGTCTGACGCATCTTGCTGCCCCGAGGCGGCCTACACTGTCAGTTTCACGATCGTAGCTTGGCCGGCCTGGTGCTTAGTTCTGTCACTTCTAGAAGCCTGTTTTGCCTGGAGCCTAACACCCTGACTGGGTTTGTACTTTGTTTCAGTGTTTACTACGCTTGCTGCATGTGAGGACACCGGCCCAGTCAAGTCCATTTACCCCATAGTTTGCAAGGGGTGTGAGGTGTCCACAGGGCCTGGTATCCAGTACTTGGCCCCCTGGGCTTCAATCTTGGGCTGGGAGACTCCCGCCCTTTATATAAATATACCCTCTTACCTTAGCTGGGTTCCCAGCACTTGTGCTCTTACCTGCATGTGTCTTTTCCTTGCCCCTATAGCAGGATGAGTGATGTGGAAGAAACGTATGCAGAGGAGGATAGTGTTACCTCCCCATAGATGACCATTTCTGCGAGGTCGTGGACGCCTTCATTTCTAAGGCAGTTTTGCAGGCGGTGGCCCCCCAGAGAGAAAATTACTGCAGTACTCAGAGCACTGCTTCAAACCCCTCCCCAGGAGAGAAGACTATCCTGGGCTTGAACCCCTTTCACCTCCAGGCAGGTATGAACCACCCGCACCGCCCTCCAAGCGCAGAAGGGACATTGGGCCAGGCGTCAACCTGAGCACCTTTGACAGACTGAGGCAGGTATTCCTAGACTACTCTAAGTCCACCTCATTGGACCCCCCCACAGGCTGGGCCTTCGGGGCTCCAACCACCAGGCCCTTTGGGGCTACAAACCCTGTTCTCCCCCTTTCCCCGCCCAGTCCAGCAGGGTTTGGATCCCCTTCTGGCTCAGAGGCAGAACCAGAGTCGGGTTCTCGCCTATGGTGGCCCTCACCCCGCCACCCACAGCCAGGCACATCGCTGGGAGGTAATTCCTCAGTCCCCTCTGACATGCTGGACCTGAACACCTTGATGCACCCCCGCTCTTCAGAGTGGACTACTGCAGATAAAGTCACGACCTATGTCACGGGCGGCTTCGGAAGCCGCTGTATAAGGAGGTCTTCAATCGTATGAGAGCAGAATGCCAGCGCCCCTCCCTGGCGAACAAGGTAGCTCTCACCCCTGAGATAGACAAACCTATGGCTACCTTCTTAGGAAAGTACATGTGTGATCCCAAAAAGGGGATTGACCGGTCCTGGTGGGCTTGCGAGGACAAGCTTCTGGATATTGCAGGGCCCTTGACTCGCATCCTCGACATGGCGGAGGACTCCAAAGCATTGGGGCATTGATATCCCCCAAAGGTTCTATCAGGTTGGGCTCAGCAGGCCATTATCTTCCTGGGGAACGTGAACTACACCCTCTCCAAGGAGAAGCGTAGGTCTCTCTTCATTAAGATTGACCCCAAGTTAGGGGAGCTTGCCACCTCCGAGGCAGGCCACGTCACCCAAGGGGGCTGTTCAGCCACCCATTTATTCGGGAGCTAGGCAAGTTTGTGCAGACATTCAATTCACTAGACAAGGCCCAGGCATCCATCAAACGCATCCTTATGCCCCGGGTTTTCTCTTGGTCTGGTCGAAGCAGAGGGCGTTTGGCCAGCCAAGCGCAACACCCAGCCTCCGGCAAAGGATACACCAATAGAAGGGGGCAGTACCAGGACACCTCCAAATTTGGGAACTTCTATCCATTCAGAGATCACCCCCCATCAGTGGGGCGCAAGAGGAGGCCACCATGGTGGCAGCAACCACGGAGCCAATCAAGGTGGGTGTTCATCCGGTTCACCTAGATTGTCTGGGGGGCAGGCTTCAGGGGTTTTTCCACAACTGGGAGTCCCTTACCTCCGATGCTTGGGTCCTCCAAACAGTACGTGGTTTCCACATAGAGTTTTACGGCTGCCCCATCCAGGAGAGACATCCTATCCCTTTGATCTCCCCCACACATGCTGAGCTGGTGGACATAGAGGTATCGGAGCTTCTACGCAAAGGGGCGATAGTGCGTACAATCCCACACCCAAGTGGTTTTTTAAGCAATCTCTTTGTGGTAGACAAACGGGACAGTGGTCAGCGACCTGTAATCAACCAGAAACAGTTCGAGTGATTGGTTTACTTCCATTTCAAAATACAAGGTATCCACCTACTCAGAGACCTCCTCCAATCCAACGAATAGATGGTGCGCCTCGATCTAAAGGACGCCCATTTGACCATTCCAATCTTTCCCCCTCACCGCCGCTCCCTCCAGTTTCAGTGGCAGGGGACACGTTCAAATTCACCACTCTTCCCTTTGCTCTGTCGTCCGCCCCGTGGTGCTTCACCAAAGTAATGTGCCCGGTGGTAAAATTTCTAAGGGTCTGGGGCATACTTCTAATAATCTATCTCAATGACATCCTCTTAATGGACCAGTGTACTCGGGCTCTGTCTATGCATCTTCAGGCAGCGGTCTCTCTCCTGGAATCGCTAGGCTTCATCATCAATCGGGACAAGTCGGTCCTTACTCCTTCTCAATCCCTGGTGTTCCTGGGGTTTGTGGTGGACTGGGTCCGGGGCCACCGTCAGCCTCCCTTCCTGGAAGTTGACCAAGATCAAGCACGAGCTGCGTAACAATGCGACCATCCATTGCGCTGGTGGTGTGGCTGTTGCCATCCTCCATACAGGCCTTTTTCCCAGGTCCTTTTCATTATTGGGCCCTCTAAAGATTGAAAGCCTCCCATCCCAAGTGGTTCCTCTCTCAGAGAAGGCTCGGTAGGAAGTTCAGGGGTGGTTGGCTCATATGGAGGCATGGAGCGGCCAGTCGATCTTCGGTTCGCTGCCAGACCTAGTGATAGAGTCCGACGCAAGCGGCCCAGGTTGGGGAGCGAGATGTGGGGACTTCTCCACAGGAAGAAGATGGTCCTCACAAGAAAGATCCATGCACATCAACTGCCTCAAACGCCTAGCGGGGTTGTTCGCAGTCAGGTGCTGGACCAAGGACCGGGCGCAATGCTGCGTCCTTCTCAAGACGGACAATGTGGCAGTGGTGCAATACATAAATCATCTCGGGGGGACCCGCTCCAAGAATCTCTCTGACCTGGCCCGCAGTTTCTGGGACTACTGCTTGGAGAACCAAGTCTCGGTGATGGCGGAGCACCTTCCAGGAGGCGTGGTCTAGATGGCTTGGCTGGTGTGACCAGAGACATCTGGATCCCGCGCGGGAAAACATTGTCCACATTCTGAATTTCCTCACCTCCCTGACGTCAGAGGGACTGGCAAATAGGTCCATCAATGCTTTTTGGTCAGCAATTTTGACCGGCCACTCACCAGTCAGTGACTATCCAGTTGGGGAGCATGCCCTGGTGTGGAAATTGTTGCGAGGCATCCGCCTGTCCCTTCCTGCGGAACGAAGATATTCCGTCCTATGGGATGTGAAGAAAGTCCATAACATGTTCTCGTCCTGGAGATCTAACAAATACCTCTCGCAGAAGGAACTCTCAGCCAAACTGGCCACCATTCTCAGTTTGGTCTCATGTCAGTGAGTCTCTGTCGTAAGGGCTCTGGACCTAACAGGTAGAGTATTTACCCCAGACAGGGTTACTTTTCATATCTCAAGACGTATGAAACATAATTTTCGTGTGGTTTCTTAACCTTTCTTTCCAGATTCCCCAAAACTATGTGTTGTAAGGTGCATAAAGAGACGATGACCGCGGACATCCGCCTACATGGACAATCTCTTAATCCTCCATCACTAGATGGGTTCAATGGGCCATGCATGAAGCTGGCATAGATACCAAACTGTTCGGGGCTCACTCTGTCAGAGGAGCTATGGCGTCAAAGGTGTTCTCCCTCAGAGCCCATTTACAGCATATCCTCAACGCTACGGACTGGTCTTCAGACTCTAGCTTTAAGAGGTTCTACTTCAAACCAGCCCCGACTATGGCTTTGATGGTTGTGGAGAAGCTTTATACCAGCATAATCCTCGCCTCTGGTCCTGACATAGAATGAAAAATGTCCTAGCTATCGTAACGGAAAGTTTCAATTCTATTAAGGACAAGGAGGCGAGGATTAACCCATCCGGTATTCTAGTTTCCCACCCTGATACAGGAAAATTACGTATGAGTAGGTATGCTTTACTCGATTGAGATTAGTTTTGTATAAAGAAATGCCTTGTCTGTGATATCGTGGTCTCCGGATGGCTGTACCCTTTCATTGTAAGCACTTATAGTTGGCTGTACCCTTAGGTTGTAAGCATATTCCGGATATGGTTTCATACATCTTGGTTCCTTTTTTTCCAAGGATCTGATGGGTCGAAACAGGATTAAAGATGTCATTATACGTCTGCAATCGCAGGAAAAAAGAGGGGGAACCAACAGTATCAAGGGACTATAGAGCCAAATGATGGGACAATGTTTAAGTTTGAACTGTGACTTTTTCTCCAAGGTTTGTGGGAAATTAAGTCTGTTATTGTTTTTTCTAATGACTGCTGTTAATAAAAGTGGAGAAAGAACAGCGTAATCCTCATTTCCGTGTCCTTAATAGAATTGAAACTTTCCGTTACGATAGCTAGAACATTTTTCATTCTCCTTGTCGACGAACAAATGTCCATATGACCAATGGCAGGGGTTATTTAATGATTACACCCAAAGACTGAGATACAAGATTCCCTGCACTATCAAGAGGTAGCAGAGTGATGGTTTGATGTCACAGGAGACAAGGAGCTAGAAATTAAACAATTGCGCCAGTTTAGAATTGCCCATGTCCCTTAAGTCAAAAGCCTAAACTTGGAGATCGAAGGAGTGTGCAGTTCCAAAAGTGTTTTGCAGTGGTGGAAGTGTGAGTATTAATAGGGTTGTGCGTTGCCATGGATTAGGTTGAGCTTACAATAGCGTGTTGGAGTTATATGTCTTGTGTTCTGGTAAAGTCTATGGTTTAGTTTTGTTTATGCATTTGATGTTGAGCAGTTAAAGTTGTTATCGGACTCGGGGTAGTACAAGATAAGATAGATAAATATGAAATATTGTGGTATTACTTGTCTGCTAATGTTTTATGGTGTCAGTTCGTGAGGTGTATGCAAGAAAGGTATGGAGTTCCTCTGAGTCAAGGTAAAAGAACAGGGAGATACTAAAGGTGGGAGTAACACATATGATGAAGCATGACACCTAGCTTGCTAGGTGTGTGAGAGCCCTAGTTCCGAAAAGGGGAATTCCCCCTTATCTTCAGTGTGGGGCTATTCCTGTGTTACTCCCACCTTTAGTATCTCCCTGTTCTTTTACCTTGACTCAGAGGAACTCCATACCCTTCTTGCGTACAGTACTGTTGGGGTACGTATGTTGGACCTCTTTAAACCTGCCCCGATGTCCCTCTTTTTGGAATCAATGTCAGTTCGTGCGGTACCATCAACTGTACAATTGAGTTAGGGACTATAATAAATTGTTGTGATTTACTAATAATTGATTGGTGTTAGTGGAACCTATTGCACAGAGAGGAAACTATATCAGTCAGGGTGATTTCCCACTAGTCGAGACTTCATCTGTATGAGTGTGAAGAAGTCAATAGATGTTATTTCTTATTGTTTCTTGTGTGAATGAACTACTTTGTATTCTTTAGTGGAGCGGACAAGAGCTATTTCTTTATTGTGCTTGCTTAAAAGTTGTGGAAATTAGTGCACGAGAAATTGTAAAGGAGGGTGAACCACTGCGAGGAGTGAGAATTATGTCAGAGTGCGCTACGCTGGGCTAGATCAACTGGTGTTTGGGATTGCTTGGTGAGTCATCAGGTGCTGTATTGTGATAGGCTCACAAAGAAGGAATTGTGTTGGAATTGGAAGCAAATGTTGATTTGTACGGAACTGTGAACTGAACAAAAACATTGAATTTAATTGAATCGATTTTGCTCATTATTTGTTGAATCATTGTAATCATGAAATGCTTTAAAGCCCATAGAAATTTAATGCGAGGTGATGTGCGAGTTACCGTTCATGAGAGCAAGAAGACTTCACCAGAAGGAATACCAGGTCATTATATGGCGACAAATGTAGGACGTGCATCTCCATCATGTTCTTGAATGAAGGCCCGGATGGGCACATCTAGAGCATTTGAAGCCTGTGAAACAGCATGATACCATACATGTGGTTTTAACTTAAAGTATGACGAAAATTTGGACAGAAATGACTGAATAAGGAGTTAAACATGGTTTATATAACAGGAGTTATGTCATGACCACATTGTTGAGCTGTGCGACTGGGTTGGGGTGAAGTGTCGCCCCATATTGCACGACAAATGTAGGACTTCATACATGTTTGTGGCTTCATCAATGGCACAAGATCACAGAAAAAGAGGGAGCATTAAGGTTTCTAAAAATAAGGTTAGTTTGATTTAAAGAATATTGAAAATTGAAGGGAAAAGCGATATGAGTTGAAACTGCCTCCTATACCCACACAGTATGAAGCATTAAGTGCTTGGAAACGAACAGTTCATACCAAAGAGAAAGAAAGATATCAGAATAGACCACGGAGAGCGGTGCGTAATTATGCTGATGCTAAATGGGATGATGAACAGCAAAGATGGAGAAAATGTGAAGATCAAGGAGCTAGGAAGTACCCAGCAATAACAAAAGAAAAGCCTAAAAAGAATCAAAAGCAGGGAAATGAAGATCACAAGGAAAACTGACACTGCTAGTGATTCTGGGGATGACATTTTAGATGCTTTGTTGTCCTCACATCCACCGCCATATGTTGCTCCATCATCAAGTTCATAGAATGCTACAACCTCTAGTGGTACAGAGGCTGCAGCCCCTGTTGGCCAGAACATAATTCAGATTGGGGAACCACTTCCAACTTCCAGCTAAAGCAGCTACTATTGTAATTGTCCCAGGTGTTACAGCATCTATTGTGACTGTTCCTGCACAAGTCACAAGTTGTATCAGCTCAGATATTAGCAATTCCTGTTGCAACTGCACCAATCAATATTGCTCTGAATCCTGTTGTCCCAGGAGCTGTAGGAGCAGTAGCAGTGTTTATCCCAAGGTCACAAACATCACAAATTGTTGCTTGGACCCCACCACAGAGTGTTCAGTTATTAAGAGAAGGGGAAGAATTATTTTATAACTCCAATTGCACAGAGAGAAGTAGGACCATTTGATAATGAAATTCTGCCCCTATGGTGTGAGGAAACTCCAGAGAATAAAGGAACAGGAGATACAGTGAGGCCATCTATGAACCAAGAAAGGGCGAGACCCTTAGATGTACCAAAATTGAAGGTGGAACTGGAAGAAATTATTAGGAGTCGTTTAGACATTTCACATTTGAACCAATACCAGGGGAATGAGCTGATAAATCTGAGTACAGAAATTACAAGGCATGAAGCTGCCATACACGATAAATTGACAGAATTGGCAGGTGAATACGAAGTTGACCTCCCCTAGAGTATTCCTTTACAGAAAAGCTTTAGGGTGCAGTTAGATGATGAAGCGATTGTGACTATGCGATCTTCAGGAATGAGACTGCACATTGCTGTATTGGTGAAGTGCATTCAGAAATGGAGCGATTTTGACAGATTGAGAGCACATGGGGGAAGACACATGGAAAGAAAAAGAAACAATCAGATAATACAGAGGTACATGGTAAACCGCCTCCAGTACCCCTAGATAAAGATGAGGCTTTAACATTCCCTATGAGGGAGATACCAGTTGGGAGGGTATGTTCATGTACCATGGATCCAAGGTGATCTTGCAACATTCATAAACAATTTTCCTCCATTGAGAGAAAATCCTGCGCAGTGGTATACACAGGTTGACAGATTTGTGAAAATGTCAAAGTTTCTGTGGACAGATTTGAATGCTTTCCTCCATATTGTGGTACAGAGTGAGTGTAAGATAGCTGTGCAATGGCCACGCACAGAGCCTCCAACAGATGCACATTCCTGTACACCCTTACCAATGGTGATGACAAAGTACGATGAGGTGATTACCTTTTTAAAGGGAAAGGTACCAGCAAGGGACATTGATTGGTTGAAAATTAACAGAACTACTCAGGAAACTAAAGAATCAGTACATGCTTATTAGGAACAATTGTTACAGATGCTCAAACAGCACAGCAGACACGAAAATACAGAAAAGGGAGATATGGGGAGTTTTTTGTCACATTTCATTCTTGGGTTGTTACCAGGGATAAGTATGCACATACAACAGAATGTGATTTGTTGGCAGACAAAACCTTTAGATGAGATGCTAAATACTGTAACGATGATGAAGAGATGAAGCAGAAAAGGCTTAAAGTGAAATTTATGTTGGCGCAGATTAAGCTGGCTCAGAAAAGGTTTCAAAACCATATGTAGGGAATGTTGAGGGAATGCGAGGTGTTGGTTTCCAGAATGGAGGTCAAGGTGGAGTTAGTATTTCACAAGGAAGAGATTGAGGTGTTCTGATTGATCTAAATTCAGGGGTAGATATTCGACGTTGAAGAAGTCGACTCCTTTGTTACTATTGTAACAAGCCCGGGCATTAGAAGAGGGAGTGTAGGCAGAATCCTAATCAAGTAAGTGGTGATGGGCAAATGTAAGGTGTGAATCTCATGCAGATACAAAATATTCCAGTTCAGGTCCCAGTTCAGGGAATGCAGACGCCACCAAATCAGTCACAAGTCCCTATGAGGCAAGTCGCACAAGCTCAAATGTGCCCACAAAATATGGGAAACACCAGATTTAATATGAATCAAACATCAAAAGCAAACTCAAATCCTCTCCAAAATCAGAACCCATTTAGACAGTTCCCTATATTTAAAAATAAGAGCTTTGGCTCTGACAATTCACAATGACGGTCTCTGTGGGGGGAGGAAGATTGTGTACTTGTCGCAGTCGTAGCAGTAGAGCAGACTGGACCATTTATACAAGGAGAGGTAAATGGCCACCAAGTGTCATTTCTAATAGACACAGGTGTTAATAGTTCACCTGTTAAAACAGCGGAAGTCACAGACCTACCCCTCTCGGTAAAGAACATCCAAGTAGTAGGTGTTACAAATAAACAAATAACTAACCCTGTTTCGATAAAAGTTCCTGTGAAAATAGGCTCATTTGAGGAAAATCACCAATTTGTTGTGTGTGACTCAAGTCCTGTAAATCTGTTAGGAAGGGATCTTTTGTGCAAATTAAATTGCACTGTACTGTACACCGGATGGTGTTGAATTTCAAACACATGAGGAAGAGGTTGTATTCAAAATGGCCAGGCAAGAAACAGCTGTTGAGATGTACCTTGTAAGAATGGTAGAGGATTTAACTCCCGATTTGGCGATACTGTAAAATCTGAAGTATGGGATTTTTTTGGGAAGGACATCGGAATTATCAAAGGTGTCTAAATTACAGTAAAACCGAATGCAGTTTTTTCAAGAACACCACCATACAATCTTACCCCTGAGTCAGTGGCTGGAATCACTTAAGTGATTGAATCAAGGTTAAAACAAGGAATTTTGAAAGAAATAATCGGAAGTTCTTGCAACTCGTTGATTATGGGCTTACAGAAGCCTAACAGCAAGTATAGGATTGTGCAGGACGTGCGAAAGATTATTATTCTATGTTGTCCCGTGGTATCGATTCCAGCTACAATATTATTTCAAATCCCCTATGATGCGGAATGGTTTACTGTTGTGGATCTGTCAGGTCTTTTTCTCTATTCCTACATGAGGACAGTCAATTCCTGTTCTCATTTGTGTTCAAAGATAGAGTTTTGGTATGGTGCAGAGTTCCACAAGGGTATACAGAGAGCCCTTTAATCTTTAATCAGATCTGGAAAAATAATCTTGAGACTGTACAAATGCCTTGTAACTCAGTTCTTGTAGAGCAGGGGTTCCCAAACAGTGGTCCACGGACCCCCAGGGGTCCGTATATTCCAAGGGGGTCCGCAGGCAGCGGTTTTAAAAGCACTGCAAAGTTCCTTGTATAATCAGCAGTTTTCAGGCAACAATAAAAGTGTCACGATAACTCTGTGATTAATGTACCTGCTGGAGAAAGATGGGAGTTTTGTCCAGTGGCAGCTTTGACTCATCTAAGGGAGCGTTGATGGTTAATATGCCTGCTGCAAAGAACTTGTACCATTCATTTAAAACAAGCATTGGCATAGCCAATAGGTCTCGCCTTTGGGACCTTGTAAGTGTTTAACTATGCAGCATATTAGCTATTATATTATATTAGCTAATAAAGACATTAAAGTTTGTGGTAATTTATCACGACTGAGAGCACTCACATGGCAATACTCTCTCAGTCCTTAGACTATCATTGTATTTAAGTGTTGACTTCACTGTAATGTTAGTGCATTAGCCAATATATTTCACTATATTTTAAGTCATTTAGTGGTGGTTTTGAGCTTTTCCTGTTAATAAGGAAGCTTGGCTACCATGGTAATCAGTGAGCTTAAGTTTTATAAATGAAGGGTGACTTTTTTGATCTGTGTACAGAGAGGTGCTAGTTTCGGACGTCAGTGGTTTTTGGTAAACGTATGCAATGTCTCTGCTGGGTCGCCCCCCCTCACAGCCTTGCACAAGCTGCAGTGGATGCAAGCCCTTTGGAGCGAGCCCTTACTTTGTACTTGGACCCCGCCTTCTCCTTAAGTGCGCAGATCATTAAGTAGACAGGAGCACTCCTGGCCCGGACTGGCTCTGGAGATTCTCTCTGCCGGTGGACAGTGCCTATGCCTCTGTTTCTAATGCCGAAGGTGGGCAGCACAAGGGTAATGTCCTCCACCTCTAACTGCAGCTTCATGATGCCTTAAGGCACACAGCGGAACTGTCATCCTAATCCAGCCGGCCGTTTGGCGTTCGCTGAACTCCACAACTTTTTAGAAAGAGGCGGGCTCAATCAAAAAGTGACCTAGGCTCTCCCGTCCCAGCGTGCATGCAGCGCGGGGTGGAGCTTGCAGCAGAACAGAACAATATAAAATGTAAAACACAGAAAGGGATTAGCGGAACAGAATGAAAAATGTAAAACACAGAAAGGTAGTATGCACTTTTTACATATCCGTGCATTATGAGGCAAGAGTGTCTATTTTGGGTTATAAATAAAGTAACGTCGCTCAACATCATGATACAGCGGTTGTTTTCGAAATTAAAAGGAAAGCTAACACTTTTGTAAGGGCTAAATCTGAGCAGAGAGCGCAATTGAGTGGGGGCCAGCCATGCCTTCAGGGCCTTCGAAGGGAGTCGTTTTCGGAACAATGCTCTTGCCGTTGGGTGTGAAAACAGTGCGCAGGTCCTCTAACACCAACTGCAATAATTAAACCAGTTGGGCGAGCTGCGCAAAACAAAACAAAGGCGCCCTGCAGGAAACACCATAAAGCGGACACTGCTTCAGAAAAAAAACACATGCCACAGTAAGGGCATGGATGGGGGAGTGGAGTGTGCGGGCCGCCATGTAAAACAGAAAGTGCATGGCCTGCTAAAAAAAATAATGAAAGAGAAAGCACGCTTGGCGCCGCACTACTGGAAAAAATTGATTAAAAAGCTAGTGGCTGTTACCAATATCTGCTCTTGGGGTATGCAAAGTCGTGCCGCTGCCTTTGAGAGGAAATTTTTGACCGGTACTCGCCTAGTATGCCCGGCAGCGCTGCATCA
The DNA here is from genome assembly GCA_963921515.1 of Calotriton arnoldi. Classification (NCBI taxonomy): domain Eukaryota; kingdom Metazoa; phylum Chordata; class Amphibia; order Caudata; family Salamandridae; genus Calotriton; species Calotriton arnoldi. Next base: position 675,690 of record CAWUFW010007707.1, read on the forward strand.
CAATGCCGTCAATGCTTTTTCCACATTAACAAGATATGACAGCTAAAATGATTATTAACTATGTAGATTGTCGTACGACATCAAAAATCCACGGCGGGCTAATTGCAACTGCCGAAGAAAAGGAAGAAAAATGCCCTGAAGATCTTTGCTGGCGTTCTGTCACCACTTTAACAGGATCCGGCATGGTACAGTCCGTTGACAATAAAATCAGCTGCGTAACCTATAAGCGGTGACTCTTACCGGCTGGCTTGAAGCTGGTGGGCAACTCCTCAAAATGGAAACTCACGCGCACACAGCACTGATGAGTGCACACTGCACGTGGCGAGGCTCTGGCGGAAAGTGGCCGCCTCACCTCTGCCGCATGGGAGTCTCCACTGCTCATATTCAAGTGCCTGGGTTCTTCTGTATTTCCATAGGCAAAGAGGAGCTTCTAGAACTGTTATGGCGTAGAGTCGGGAAGGTTATCTGCTCTCCTGTCTTCTAAGCTACAGGTAGGGTGGGACGAGTGGTGGACACAGCGGATGTAGTTTTCATAAGAGTGAATGGATATTTAATTGTTGGACATTGTGCGTAGTTAAGTTAAGTTAAGTTACTGTCACGGGCTGGCAGCGTAGACTTGCAGTTTAAGATGTACACTGATTTGCAAGTTGCTGAGTTTGAAAATGGTGCGTCATTTCTGTCTCGCCAAGCTTTTGGGTGGGGCGTTGTGTTTCTACCCAATGTATTTGGAACGGGGGCACTCATAAGTGCCTTCGTGTTTTGAAATATGACACAATAAGTCCCAGAAAACTTTCACGCTTATTAAAGTAAAAAAAAAAAAAAAAAGAGTGCGGTGAGAGGTTCTGTGCGCCTAAAACAGAAGTTCTGTGCGCCTAAAACACAACAGCAAGCAAATAACAAGCCCACACAAAACAACAAGCGTGGCCGCTAAAGTGAAAGCAACCGCGCTGTGTTTAATTAGTAACCTGATCCACGACGAGGAATGCAGCTGCCACCCTGCGCGCCGCTGCTCGCTCCCGAGAGCAAAACGCTGTGGGAGTGACATGCACCCACCTTTGGCCATTTGCGTGCTTTCATTATTGAAAGACACACGCAAAGGCCAGTCCAATGTGTGGGAGGAGTTAGACCCACACGGAGAAGTTTAGAGTGCTCACAAGAAGCCTCCCATAGAGCAGCGCATGCACGCTGCGCTAGGGTCGACCTAAAAACTGTATTTTATGTGCCTAGTTCAGTGGGTTACTTCTTTTGTCACAGATATTCTTTTGTTACCTTGCAGGTCATAAGTTACAATTGTATTCTAGCATAGTGAGCTATGAACTGTCATCAAAGAGTTGCATGTAAAATGCATGGTACAAGTTAGAAAGTTATGTTTTTCCCCAGCCTTTCATTATCCTGATGCTGCTAAAACAAGGTTTGTTTGGGTAGAAATAAATTCTTATTATTAAAGTCACCACTAACCACTGTGTTATGTTTAACCCTGGGCGTAAAGTTTTTTTTGTGTTCGCGCGCTCAAAATGCGTTTTCGCGCGTGCGGGAGCGTCTTATCGGGATGCCTGCATTCGCCGACGACATTTCCCATCCGTTCGCGAGCGCCACGAGATTTGGCAGCCGGCCGCACGGTCCCACGAGAGTGTGCAATCGCAATCACGTCATTCGGGCGCGCCATCGGACTTCCGGCTGAAGTTTTGTTAAGATCGCGATCCCGAACACGCAGAATTCGCAATCTGGAGAAGAATCTCTCTCAATCAGCATCAAAACCTTCTCGAAATGATGATTTGGATTAAAACAATCTCCTCAGATTGACATTTGGCTGTACTTTTTTGTGCAAGGAGTCCTTTTTCTTTTTTAAATTTTTTTTGAAGAGGAAGGAAGTGCCCCAGAGTTTCTAACTTCCTGTTCCTGTCCAGCAGGCTCCTCCCAGTGCTTTGTCCATCTCCTGTTCACTTTTCATTCGGATTTGGAGCTGGAAGGATCACTCTTTGTGTCTGCTGCATCATATATCATTGGATTTGAGGACTTTTGGATTTGAGATTTCACAAGTAAGTTGGAGAATTGGTATTGTTTGTTTGATTGGGGCATTGCACCTACATTTTTTGTACTTTTCATAATTTTTTAAAAATGTATTGTGGTCGGTGGTATGTAGTTTCAGTAGGGGCCTAGTTTTTCTTTGTATGTAATTTTTCTACTAGTTTTCTTTTATAAAGGAAACATGTTGCAAAGTTCACTACATTTTCTCCAACTTTTTAAATCAATTTGCAATATTTATTTAATTCACTAGCCCAGTAGTCTGTTAATAGGCCTTTCAGCCAGTAGGCCCAGAGCTACTTATGGGTGAATGAAACAACTGTTTCTGTGGTGTCTGTTGAATTTAAACATCATTTGGGGCATGGATGGCATTGGATTGAAATGTAAAATGTGTTTTATTTGGCATTTCACTTTTTTATGTGTGCTAAATAAATGCCTTTGTTGGATGTGTATGGTTGTAACTTGCAAACCTTTTTTTGCCCTGTGGATTTTCATTTTTGGCATTGTTGCATTAAAGCTGTGTTGTTTAGCATCCCTCCTTCCTTTGTCTGGCCAGTGTGTGAGTGTGTTTGTAATAGTGGGCCAGCATTTGCCTTGGCTGATCCTCCCCGTGTGGCCAGGGACCATTTTGTAAAGTCTGTGTCCATATAGGCCTGCTTGAGTTCATTGTTTTCCAGGCCTCCTGCTTGTTGTTGTTGTGAGTGACAATGTGGCTGGTGGCCATTTTGTGGTGGTGGTAGTGCTTTTGCCATAGACCTACATGTTTTTTTCCTTTGTTCCTCTTGGCTTATTGCTTCTTGTTGTGGCCTGCCTGGCCATGTGGCTGGCAGCCATTTTGTGAAGGCATCCAGTGTGCTTTTGCCATAGGCCTGCATTGTCTGTCTTCCCTTTCTTGTTGTTGTGGCCTGCCTGGCCATGTGGCTGGCGGCCATTTTGTGAAGGCAGCCAGTGTGCCTTTGCCATAGGCCTGCATTGTCTGTCTTCCCTTTCTTGTTGTTGTGGCCTGGCCATGTGGCTGGAGGCCATTTTGTGAAGGGGCAGCCAGTGTGCTTCTGCATTAGGCCTGCAAGCCTTCTTTGTGGTGGCCATGCCTTCTTGCTGGTTGTTGTTTTGCATGCAATTTTTTCTTCTTTTATCCAGCAATAAATGTAGCACAGTTCACTACATTTCTAATAAATTTGCAATATTATTGGTTTGAATTGATTGATTCACTATGTGGCCTAATCTGCCAATGGGTTTTCCAACCAATAAGCCCAGAGCTACTCATGGGTGCATGAAACAACTGTTTCTGTGGCGTCTGTTGAATTTAAACATCATTTAGGGCATGGATGGCATTGGATTGAAATGCAAAATGTGTTTTTTTGGGGTTTTTCACTTTTTTCATGTGTGTTAAATAAATGCCTTTGTTGGATGTGTGTGGTTGTTGTGTAACTTGCAAACCTTTTTTAGCCCTGCGGAGTTTCGTTTTTGGCATTGTTGTGTTAAAGCTGTGTTGTGTGGTTGTTGTGTAACTTGCAAACCTTTTTTAGCCCTGCGGAGTTTCGTTTTTGGCATTGTTGTGTTAAAGCTGTGTTGTTTAGCATGCCTCCTTTGTCTGGCCAGTGTGTGAGTGTTTTTGTAATAGTGCGTGGGCCAGCATTTGCCTTGGCTGAGCCTCCCCATGTGGCCAGGGGCCATTTTGTACAGTCTGTGTCCATATAGGCCTGCTTGAGTTCATTGTGAGGCCCGGCCTCCTGCTTGTGGCTGTTGTGTGTGACCATGTGGCTGGTGGCCATTTTTTGGTAGTAGTTAGTGTGCTTTTGCCATAGGCCTGCATGTCTTTCCTTTGTTCCTCTTGGCTTACTGCTTCCATCCATTGTCAGCTGCAGCTCCCTTAATGCTGCATCCCACACGATGCACAATGCCAAACCGGGTCCGTTACATTTGTATTTTTATTCTTCTTCTTTCCTATCCTTCCTGAGTGTACTGTACACTACAGTACACCAACCATGAAAGCCCTTGTTGTTGTCAAAGTATCACAAATGGCTACAATGTATTGTTATGTTTTTTTAATAACTGAGGTAATAAATTTAATAATATTAATAACACTAACAAGTGTAACCACACACTAAGTTATATATAATATTTGTTTGTTTCTACTAGTAGTAATTGAACCACAACAATGAATGCCACGTTTCACTGATGTTCTTCTTGCTTCTTTGCTTTTAGGTGCACAAAAGAGGAGGAGACAACATCACCCATTGTACTGCCAGACAGAAGTCCTGCTGCGCACGACGTCACGTGATGTGTGACCACAGACATCTCTTCAACTTGTGCCACTGCGTGCTGCTGACATCTTCAAGATGGCACCAAAGAAAGGTACCAGGTCCAGTACCAAGAAAGTTGCCAGTGAGAAGAAGGCACTGCCACTTACCAAGACCGGTATGTCGCCCAAGACCTTTTTTGGGAAACCAAAAATTGCGCTTGCAGCAGTGGTGTCCGGGGAGCAAGCTGGGAGCAGCACCCCCGCATCAGTGGACCCACCCCACCAACCTAGGCCCAAGCACATGTCGGTCGCCAGTCTAATCATGAGTCCAACGCCGAGGAGCAGTGATGTTGAAATTGACTTATCGTTATCGCAAAGTAGTACCCAATCAATGCAGGAAACTCAGGTAAGTGGGCAACAACAGCCACAACCACCCCCAATAGTAGTTGTTCCTCCCAAAGTAGGGGCAGTTCAGGAGATCAAGCTTCCTGCAGAGGAAGAAGAAGAGCAAGCCACTCTTTCAGAAGATCCATTGTCTTCCAGATCCCCAGCAAGGAAAAGGAGGGTTAGTCCATCAACTTCTTCTGCAAGCCCCCCTTCTGATGATCTAGATGCCACTTGTAAGCCACCTCAGTCTGAGAGTGAGAAACGCCACGAGACAAGGCTAGGGAAAAGGAAGGTTCCAGAAAGCCTTAGAGTTATGGAGGTAGATGTAGATGTAGAAGAGGAGGATGATGACGAGCCAGTCATCATGGACATTAGTCCAGCCCCAGTGGAGACCGACATTACCCCATCCCAAATTGCTGTGAGGGATGTGGCACAGATACCACCAGCACAGATCATACCATCAACACCACCTCCAGCTTCCATATTTCGGCGGCAGCCACGTACATCCACCACAAGTACCACCACTGTAGAAGTAGGTACTGCAGAGAGTCAAACTTCACGCCCACCTACCAGTTCATCCGGCATTGCAAGTGGCACCAGCAGCAGCGCCAGGAAGTTGACCTCCCCAGTTTGGGACTTCTTTTCGGTTAGCAAGAAAGAGGTGAACATTGCTATATGCTCCATTTGTGGACAAGGTGTTAGTCGGGGTAAGCTTGGTACAAACTGTGGTACCAGAGGCCAAACAACCCAGCTGAAAAAACACCACTTGATCCAGTGGGAGGCGCACCTTAGCGTCCCAAAAACTGCACCCATTGCTCTACGTGGGGATGAAGAAGTAGAAGGTACGATCGCGGTGGAAGGTGAACAAGAGGGAGACATTTTCTCTGGTACACAAAGTAGCCTTGTCCCCAGCAGTGCAGTGGTACCGCCCACATCCTCATCAGCAACATCTCAGTGGCACAAGAGTAAGAGTTAGGCTGAGACACCAAGGGGTCCCAGGCATGAGAGTACCGCAACGAAAAAACATGTGGCGTTGAGCCTAACAACATCTGGCATCAAGAAGTCACCTGCATCAGTGGTACCAAGAAAGAAAAAAATCCAGCCTACCATTCTCAGCATGTTTAGGTCGGAGGGGCAGTACGAATACAACCACCCAATGGCACATTTGTACAATGCGAAGTTGGCTAAAATGTTAGCGCTGGACCTCCTCCCTTTTTCTTTTGTGGAAGGGGTGGGTTTTCTTGAATTTGTGACAGCCATCTGCCCAAAATGGAAGGTTCCCAGCCGGTCCTATTTCGCCAGAGTTGCTGTTCCAGCACTACATAATGACGTGCTGGAATTGCTTGGACAAGCTTTGCAGCAGACTGCTGTTCACACTATCCACCTGACAACAGACATGTGGACCAGTTGCCAAGCCACTGATTACATGTGCATCACTGCACAATGGATCTCTTTTTTGGGGGTTAGAGAAAAGATATCTACAGCAGGTGTTGTTGACACTGCTGAGATTTTTAATGCCACTCGGAAACATGCAACTGTAGCCATGTTCGCCATGGAGAAATCTCATACTGCTGCAAACATTTTGGAAGACTTTGACTGCAAGGTCTTTGAATGGCTGCGCCCAAGAGGGATTACCATTGGTTTTGTTGCCACGGACAATGTCAGTAATATAGTTAAGGCCAAGGCCGATGGTTGATTTTTCAGGGTCCTGTGTTTGGCGCACTACATTAACATCGTTGTTCAAGACTGTCTGAGAAAAGAAGACCGAGTCAGCAACTTACTGACCACCTGCAGAAGAATCTGCACACATTTCAGCCATTCTTTTAAAGCCCGGAAGCAGCTGAGGATCATTCAACCTGAGCATAGAATGCCAGTCAAAGCACTCATCCAGGAGGTGCCAACAGGCTGGAACTCAACTTATTACATGCTTGAACGTCTGTTTGAGCAGTACAGACCAATAAATGAATATGTCATGCAAAGAATAAGGGATGCGACTATGAAAGGTATGATCATTGAGATGGACCAATGGGGCTTAGTTAAATGCCTGACAGAGATGCTACTTCCTTTCGAGCTCTTTACACGTGAAGTCAGCAAGGATGACTGTACTATGGGCCAAGCTATCCCTTTGTTCTACATGCTACAGGAACAGCTGAAGGGGGTGTCTGCAATGTACACAGGTGTGGAGGAAAAAAGAAAAGCATATGAGTTGGTGGAGAGCTTAACCCTTCGCTTATCTGAAAATACAAGGGTGCAAACAGGCATTGTGTCATCCAACCATTACATTTCTGCCACAATTCTGGATCCACGGTACAAACAAGTACTGAACACATTGATTCCTTTTTAGACGGGGATGTTGCCAAGTACAAAACTTGGATAGCTGCAGAAGCCAGTCGCTTAGAACAAGAACGGCTGGGAATTAGAGGCCTGCTACTCCAGGCCACAACAAGTACTGCGGTGCAGCCGGTGTCAAGTTCAACTTCAGAGCCTGAGGGCAGTGCGGTTGGCTCACAGCAGTGAAAACCACCAACAACACCAAGAACAACATCAACAACAACAAGAACAGGAGCATCAGCCCCCAAAAAATTGGCACAGGAATGGTTTCTACAGCAAGGGCTTGTTAGGTCCAGTGCTGAGGCAAAGGCAAAAGAGGCCGAGCAAAGTGGAGCACCTCTGAGCATTGAGCGGATGGTCCAGGCCTATCTGGATGACCCAACAGAGGTCTACATTGATCAAAAACCATTGGTGTATTGGTATGGGAAACGGCGCCAATGGCCAGTGCTCAGCAGGCTTGCGATAAACTATCTGGCTTGCCCTATCGCAAGTGTCTCGTCTGAGCATGTTTTCAGTGCTGCTGGTGCCGTTCTGACAGTGAGAAGGACCAGTCTCTCGCCCCAAAACGTGGAGAGGTTAACCATGATCAAAATGAATCAGCACAATATACCACCGGATTACACCATACCTGAAGTAGCACAGCAGGAAGATGACGACGGCAACTTAGGTCATGGAAGTAGTGTGTTAGATGACCTACTTCTGGGTAAACCACCAGAGTTTGAGGACGAGCTCTAGTACCTTGACAATTGGGCTTTCGACTTGTTACTTTCTTTCTAGCTTATTTACTTTTATTACTTGTGTGTGTCTCTGTCTTTGTTTCTGGTTCGAATCACAACAAATCCATCACCACCGTCTTACTCTTTTATTGCTGGATTGGAGTTGCAACTGTGTGAAGTCAGTGAAGAACAGTGGCGGCAGGTGACATTTGAAACTGGTAGGGCGTCAAACAATTTTGTACTTCACTGTGGCGAGCGAGCCTACCGAGCGAGCCTGAACCACCTAGTGGGGGTTCGGGAGGGTTCTCCCCCCGAGAAAATTTTGAAAAAGAGTAGGCAAATGGTGCATTTTCAAGCAAATTTGAGAGTGTGACACTATCCCGGAAGTGCTGCGTGTTTTCAGCCTCTGGCCTTTCAATATATATAACAGCCCAGGTACTCCACATCAGCTGCAGCCTGGTTTCAGCCAGTGACCCCCAACATGCAGGCCTGTACCCAGAAATCATCCCCACATGTGTCTGGAGCCTGTACACCCCCTCCCCCTCTTTCCCTATCTGCATCCAGTGAGTTACTCCCTTGGCTTGTCTGCACCTACTGACCTTTCAAACATGCCCGCAGCAAGTATTTCACCACATGCATGTCTGGAGCCAATGAACCTTACTCGGGATATTTGTAGCCGATCACACTGGCCTGTCAACCACCAGTCACTGCCCCCACAATTCTGCAACCATTGACAGAACAAACGACAGATGTGGTTGTGTCTTACACAGCATACCAGAGCTCCCCGCCACCTTCCAACAAAACTCACGCGTGAAAGCAGAGCCATCATCTTAACCACAAAAGTGCAAAACGGCGCCCACGCCCACCTCTTCAGCAAATACCAGGGCGAATGAGCCGCATGCATCAGAAAGAGATAAGACGAGTGTCCTACAACAACCATTAATTCATTCATTCATTGTACGGTGCTCGCACAGATAGCGTAAGACAATTGTTGGAAGTGCGGGTGTTCTTTTTGCTTAACTGAACTCATGCATGAACAATGTTAAGCACACCCTATTGGAGCAACTGAATCCGTTTGATATTAAACACTGTAAAACTGTACTCCAACAATCGAGGGTCACGCGGGGGTGGGGGCCGGGAGGAGGGGGGGTAAAAATAAAGTAGCACGTCACCTTCTTTGTGTTGTTTTCTTTTAACAAGTCACGCTGAAAACTGTGCGCTGTGTAAAGGGTAGGCGGGGTTCTCGAGCCCCTGCACCCCTGCTGCCGCACCTCCTTTTTTCCAGCTTAGGGGGGTCACTCTTAGCCAACGCACCTCAATTTTCAGAAAACTGGAGTGGCTTCCTGCAGGCAAACCTAGTTGTTTAACAGCGAGGGATTTGCATGACGGGATTTTTAAACTGCTACTCATGGAGATAAAAGCAAGACTACAAGTACTTGAACAGAAACTAAATATTGGCTAAAACACAAAGGACTGACTAAAGTTCTGCGCTTCATTTTGTCTACACATGCCCTTGCTGCACCAATACCATGTGGCTCGGTATACCTGTGCGAATCACTTGTACGCGTACTCAGTGGATGAGAGTTGTGTGTTCCTCTGTCAAACCCATGTGCAATACAGTTATGGAGATGACTGCTGTTCTGCAATCCCCGTGCCAGTATCCACAACCCACCTCCTATAGACAAAGGACTGGTATCTCTAGTTAATCGTTTGCACACATTAGCCCAAGCAGGGAAAGGTTCTGTTTCCGTCTGCCAAGTAACTGAGGCATATAAGCCGAGGCGAAAATATATCACTTGTGTCAAGTCCACGGGTAATCCAACCCCAGAGGAGTAAAGTTCTGTATCTGTCACTTTTCAAAACCCTCAAGGCCCAGAGCAGAGGTAAAATGGTACCAGTGAAAAAGAAAGAAGGGGGGTACCTAGCACTAGTAGGTGAGTTCAAGACACTGGACCGAGCTATCCTAACCTAGAAGTGTGAGACTACATTAATTAAAGCTTACACACTTTTAACAGGGACAAATCTGATTGCCCCAAAGTCACCCGTATCACACATTCAGTACGACAAAAAAAAAAAGTCGCGGCTCGCAATACTCGCAAGGGGGGTGGGGGCCGGGGAAGTTTAAAATTAAAATACAATAAAAGACACCTTACCGGTCCGCGCCGCCTCTGCTCGACTGCTCCTGGGCCGGGGTCCCGCGCTCTTCAACAAACAGGAACAGCCGCGACGTCACTGCCAACCCTTCTACTGACGCTGCTCCAGCAGCACCAGGATTGGTTGAGGGCAGGGATACTCCTTGCCCATTAGGAGACCGGGGGCTGCGGCATGAAGCAACCCTCGGTCTCTTAAGGGGAAGGCTAGTGCGCATGTTCGGGCTGATCGTAAAAATGACCAGCCCAAAAACAAACATGCGCACTATTGCTGTGACTGTCTCGCTGCTGTCACTCAACTCCCTGAGTGCTGCCGCAGCCCCGCCCCCACCCCCTCCCACCCCCTTCAGCGTCCCTCGTTCTACTTCTCCTATGCTAATTCCAATCAGGAGTCCTGATTGGAATTAGCGTCGGAGAAGTAGAACGAAGAATTTGAATGGGGCTGTGGCATTAGTGGGGCAACGCCCCAGCGCCCCCAATGGACGCACCGCCACTGGTGAAGAAGTAAGTCCACTCCTCCGAGTCCTGCTCCAGTCCACTCCTGACTCGCCTTAAATCCGTTTCCCTCAAGCCAGACATTGGATGGAGAATAGTACAAGAAATGTGTGCCTGCCTCGTCAAGTCCCTCCAAAGAACCTGACTATAGCTATCCTCCTTTCTGAGCCGAGAGGGACTGCCCCTTAAGAACAGGTAAATGATGGCATGCATTGGACGGTGACTCTGAGTGATTGGTGTTTGTGTTGTTGTTGTGCATGAAGTCTACTAGTATAATCTACACACAAAAAAGTGACTCAAGTCAATGTTTCCCTTCTTGTTGTTTAATAACAAAATTGTACTACTGCAGGCCAATCCATTTCATTTTTGATTCTGGAATCTGGACTCACTCGGTACACTACAGAGTTGGACACCATGATGACCATACCATACTATACTCGCAGTCAGTCAGTAGGATCGGAGAAGATTGATGGAATAACTCGGGCGTTTCATGAAGTGGCCTAAAAGGTAAACAAGTCAACAACAACCACACCAGACCTACATGTCTGTGTAGTTGTGGAGGCGAGTGTAGTGGTATGACTGACAGCAGTGCATTGATTTAGTTACTTAATTTGGAAAATGTTATGTTGCTGTATATGTGTGCTCTGTGCTGTCTGGCTCAAAATCTAAGCTAAGTGGAGGTTGGGTGGGCGCCGCAGGCCTGCTCGGTCCTGTTGTTGTTGTCGGTTAATGCTGGAAGCAGAGTAGACATGATTTAGCTATGCCGCCTCTGAAAGTGTTCTTGTTGCACTCCTCCTTAATTTATGCATTTATGCATTTTTTTTTCACAACTTAATTTTATTGTTGACAGCCAGTACAAGGCTGGTGCCTCAAGGGACACCAGTGATACGTAAACATTTTCACAGATAATGATATCGACATTTCCAATGATACTATAGCATCTTTTATAGATTAAACATCTTGCTCAATAACGTTTTATAAAAGCCAACAGTAGTGCCACATTATATCTGCAGGAGAAGCGAATAAATCTTATATACATGGGTCCTAGCCATTCATAGCAATAGCTAATATCTGTAGTGGTTGAGTGTTAGAAATGGGATTTTTGGTAGGCTAGGGCGTGGGCCAAAGCCAGGCAAAAACCACCACTCTAGTCAGGATAAGGGAGTTACACGTCTAAAATAACCCCTGCTCACCCCCTTGGTAGCTTGGCACGAGCAGCCAGGCTTATCTTAGAGGCAGTGTGTAAAGCATTTGCACATAACCCACAGTAATACAGTGTACGCACTACAAAAGGACACCACACCAGTTTAGAAAAATATCCAATATTTTTATATAATTAAAACAAGACCAAAAACGATAAGAATCCACAATACTATACTTAAAAGTTCACAGTTCCAAAAATACGCTGAATAAAAAGAGTTCCTTGTGTGGATAGCTCCGTCCGGGCTACCACGGCGTCGTGACCAACAAATCCAACAGTTCTGGCTGGTCACGGGGTCGCGGGCCAGCTACGGTGTCGGGAAGTCCCGCAAACAGTACCTGTGAGAGATGCAGGGCGTTGAGGCCCTTGAAGTCACTCGCGTTGCAGGTCGAGCTCCTCTCTGATGGAATCAGGAGCGCTGGCACCGGCAGACGTCTGGTGCTGCGGTGCGAAGCGCAGCGGTGCAGCGTGCGGTGCCCCCAGGTCCCGGTGCGAGCAGCGGCTCGGTGACGGCGTCAGATGGCGTCGTCGGTGAGACCAGGGTCGCGGTGCGAGATGAAGGCGGTGCTCGCCATGGTGCTAGCAGGTCACGGTGCAAGCAGCGTCATCGTCGTTGCTGAAGCGCTGTCGTCGGCTGACGAACTGGAGTCGATGGCGCCGGCGTCGGTAGGCCAAGGTTGCGGTGCAGGATGAGGGCGGTGCTTCGTGTGACTTACGAGCGGTGACCTCAAACCACGGTGCAAGCAGCGGCGTCGATTTTGGCGGGAAGTGGCGGCGTCAGGAAGGCCAAGGTGTCCTCGTGAAGCAAGGCGGTGCGGAGTGCGGTGCCCACAGGTCGCGGTGCGAGCAGCGGCTCGGTGGCGGCATCAACAGGCATCGTCGGTGAGACCAGGGTCGCGTTGCGGCGGTGCTCTCTGCGGTGCCAAAGCTTCGGCGTGAAGCGAGGCGGTGCGGAGTGCGGTGCCCACAGGTCGCGGTGCAAGCAGCGGCTCGGTGGCGGCATCAACAGGCGTCATCGGTGAGACCAGGGTCGTGGTGCGGCATTGCGGCGGTGCCCTCTGCGGCGCCAAAGCTTCAGCGTGAAGCGAGGCGGTGCGGAGTGCGTTGCCCACAGGTCGCGGTGCAAGCAGCGGCTCGGTGGCGGCATCAACAGGCGTCGTCGGTGAGACCAGGGTTGCGGTGCGGCGTTGCGTCGTTGAGTTGGCGTTCTTCTTGCTGCAGCACAAAACACACAGTCCCCAGTGCTGCGAGTCGAAGAACTTGAAGTCTTTGCTGTTCCTGAGACTTCGTGAACAGGGGGCAAGCTCTACCTCAAGCCCTTGGAGAGACTCACAAATTAGGTTGCAGAAAGTCCAGTCCAGGCCTTTCACTGCCCAAAACAGAAGCAGCCACTGCAGGTCAGCCCAGCAAAGCATCCAGCAAAGCAGTCGTTCCTTTTCGCAGCTTCTCCGGCTCTTCTTCTTGGCAGTCTTCTTGTCCAGATGAGTTCTAAAGTTCAGGGGTCTGGCACCCAGCATTTATGTCCAAAAATCCTTTGATCTCTTAGGCAGAGAGGGCCTGTGCCCGTCAGGACCAGTTCTGCCTTCTCTGGTGTGAATTCCTGGCAGGAGGTGGAGACGGCATTTGTCAGAGGCAGAGCTGGCCCTTTGAGGTGCAAGGAAATCTCCTCCCCCTTCCCCCATCGTAACCCAGGTCTCTTCAGCCCTTTCCTGACCTACCTAGACCATCTGGCGCCCCTCCTGCTCCCCCAGCCTTCTGTCATCCAAAACCCAGACAGGCAATCCACATTTCAGCAGAGGCACACAGGATGACTGAGCAAGAAAATACCCACTTTCTAAAAGTGGTATTTTCAAACACAGAATATAAAAATCACCTTCACTAAAAGATGCAGCTTTAGATTCTGAGTTCAGGCATACTAAATTCTATTTTCTTACCGAATTCCCTGGGCCAGTTATGTTTATAAGATGTTATAAACAAACCTCCCATTCTAACCTATGGGGAACTGGTAGCCTTGCAATAGTGAAAAACGAAATTGGCTGTAATTCACTATCAGGACATGCCACACACACCAGGGCATGTCCCACCTTTCACATACACTGCACCCTGCCCACAGGGGTACCTTGGGCCTACCTGAGAGGTGTCTGACATGTAAGAAAAGGGAAGGTTAGGGACCGGCCAGTGTGTGCACTGGCCAAGTCGACATGGCAGTTACAAACTGCGCGCAGACTTCTGCAATGGCAGGTCTGAGTTACCGTTTTCAGGGCTACTCACGGGAGTGGCACAACCAGTGATGCAGGCCCCCGAGAAGCATTTGATTCACCAGCCCTGGCACACGCAGTGCACTTTACTAGGGGCTAACAGGTAAATCAAATATCCAATCATGGAAACATCCATCCATAACACAATTTACACAGAGAGCATATGCACTTTAGCACTGATTAGCAGTGGTAAAGTGCCCAGAGTCCTAAAACCAACACAAACAGGTCAGGGAAAAATAGGAGGAAAAAGCAAAACGTTTGGGGATAACCCTGCAAAAAGGGCCATTTCCAACATTGAGTCCCAACTCAGTATAGTTATTTCAACTGTTCTTCAATAGTAGAAACGGGGGGAGCAGGTTCCAAATACAACCCTCTGTAATCCGCCCACCTTTTCCAAATTTTAAAATGTTTCTGGGGGCACCCTCTCACCTTAAAGACAGGGATTTCCAAGCCCATGGTGAAGTCTAAGCCCCTCTTCCACATTTATGTCTGGTGTAGTAGGCCCGATGTAAATATTTGAACTGGATGAGTCGCAGGCGGGCCGCAATCACCGCACTGCACAGGGACTCCAATGCCTCCACCCAATAATCCTCATCTAGGGGACCCAGGTCCTGCTGCCACTTATCTCTAGTTTTGTGTAGTGTTGTAGTTGTATTGTTAAGGAGTGTGCGGTAAATCTTGGTTATTTTATGGTCTCCCAGCTCACCCATAAAGACCCTCGCCTCTACAGGGTTAAAATTGGGTATGTCTGCTAGCTGTGTTAAATACGGGGAGAAGGCATGTCTAAATTGGAGATATCTATAGAATTGTGAGCGGTGCATAGAGTATTCTGTCTGAAGTCCTAGGAAGGACTTTAGGTTTCGACCATGCATAACTGCACCCACCGTGTCTATTCCGATGGCCTCCCAACCCCGAAAACCAGACAGCTGTGCCAGCTGTGGTAGCTGTCCGTTTCGCCACAGAGGGGTTTCTCTCGTAAGCCTACCCCACCAGCCCATTGTACGAAGTGCACGTTTCCAGATCGTGAAGACCGTTTTGGTTGCGGGCGGAAGCTCCCTAAGTGTTGATGCAGAATAAAGGACCGTGTGTAGTGTATTATCGCCCAACAGCCACCGCTCGCCCGCATATGCTGGGTCTTCCCGATCACCATACCACCAATCATTAAGGACGCGAAGGTGCGCAGCCGCGTGGTATGCCTGAACATCTGGGGTGGCAACGCCACCACAGATTGTGGATTGAAAGCAAGTCCTCAGTGCCACTCGCGCCGCGCCACCTCCCCAAAGGAATTGGGCCAGAATAGCATTTAGTTGACGAAACCATATCGGTCGTATTGAGTAAGGATGGTTCTGGAGCTGATATAGGAGACGGGGCAAGGAGACCACTTTAAAAATGGCAGATCTGCCAAATAGGGACAATGGCAGATGGGACCACATTCGGGTCTGATCGCCCATCTGTGTCCACAGCGGGCCAGATTTCTATCCCATGCAATAGCCTGAGACGCCGAGAGAAATACTCCCAAATATTTGAAGCCATCCGGGACCACCTCCACCTCCAGCGACCATCCACCCAGCTGATCTCCACCCCGCAGCCACAGACAGGACTTGCCCAAATTCATGTAAAGGCCAGACGTTTCACCAACACTTTGCATGATTCTGAGAAGGTGTGGGCTGGTCCTATCAGGACGCGTGAGGAAAAACAATACGTCGTCCGCATACAGTGCTATGCGGTCCGAGACCCCCAACGACCACTTAAAGCCAGAGACCTGCGCATCCATTCTTACCCAGGCCACTAACGGCTCCATGGCCAACGCGAAGAGATATGGGGAGAGGGGACATCCCTGACGTGTTCCCCATCCAATAATAAAGCGTCTCGAAACGGAGTCAGCCACCCGGACCGAGGCCGTTATGTCTGTATATAGCAGACGAATGAAGTTCAATAAGCGGGGGCCGATATCTAAGCGGCCAAGCAAGGCAAAAAGGTAGGTCCAACTGAGGGAGTCGAAAGCCTTGTCAATGTCCGCAAGGAGGAGCACGGCCGGTCCCTCAAGTCGGTCGACGGCAGCTATAGCATTGTGTGCACGCCGGATATTATGCCGTGTAGCCTGGCTAGGCATGAAGCCTGCCTGGTCCGGGTGGACCAAGTCCGTGATATGGGGAACCAAGCGATTGGCGATTACCTTGGCCAGTAGCTTAGCCTCCACGTTGAGAAGAGATATCGGGCGATATGACGAGTAGTGTTCCGGGGGTCGACCCGGTTTTAGGAAAACGACTATCTCCGCATGTCTCCAGTCCGGCGGAAGACTGCTGTCCTCCACGGCTGCCTTGAGAGCCGCCAGGTATGGATTCATCAATTGAGAGTGGTATTTCTGAAGAAACTTGCATGGGAAGCCATTGGGACCGGGTGCCTTTCCCGCACGCATATCTAGCAACGCGGCTTGCAGTTCCTCCACCGACAATGGGGCATCCAGTGCCGCTCGCACATCGTCGGATAGAGTCCGCGGGGGGAGATCATCGATGAACTTCTGGACGAATTCTGCAGGTAAGGTCTCGCGGGGGCATATAAGTCAGCAAAATACGTAGCGAAACAGTCAGCGATGTGCGACGGGTCTGTAGATATTTTCCCGTCTGGGCCACATACGTTCGGGAGGGTCTGTGGACATAGCGTCTGTTGACCCAGGCGATGTAACAGGGCACTGGATTTATCTCCCCATTGGTAGATCCGGCTGCGAGTAGCGAGCCAGTAAAGTCGAGCTGCATCCAGGAGCTCACTAGCATATAGTTGCTGTGTACTCAACAGCTGCCTGCACGCGACACGCCCATTCTCTTCCCTGCTTGTACACTCTAAGTTGAGCAGCTGAGCTTCAATCTGTAGTAACTTCTCGCGGCGCTGACGGCGTCTCGCGGCGCAGAAAGCAATGTCCGCCCCCTAAGTGTGGGCTTCATTGCTTCCCATAAGGTTATGTGGGAGTCTACCGTGCCTGTGTTATGTGAAAAATAGTCCATGAGGGACGTGTGAATGTGCGATCTGTATTGCTCGTTCTGCAGCAGCCATGGCGAAAGTCGCCACCGAAACTGGGAGCATCTAGGATCTAAGGACAATTGCAAGGAAACTGGCGTATGGCCCGATAAGCCCCGAGGTAGGATCTCCGCAGACATTAACCTGTGGGCATGGTCTGTGGAAAGGAAGATGTAATCAATGCGTGAGAAGGACTCATGAACTCCTGAAACCTATGTGTATTCGTGGTCTGTGGGGTGTAGTGTCCTCCAGGAGTCAACCCACCCCATCCCCTGAACCAAGTAGTCTAGAATCTCGGATTGCTGTCGCCCTCTCTGTGCCACGCCATCTGTCTCATGTCGGGCATAATACATCATTCCAGTTCCCCCCCCACTATCATCAGGCCGGATGGGATCTCAGTCCAGAGCGTTGTCAAACGCTCCACCAGGTTCCACGCAAGGGAGGGGAGCATAAATACTTCCCAGCACAAGGGGTTCCCCATATAATGTTCCATAGACAACTAGGAACCTACCCTGGGGGTCTGACCATGTCTTACAATGGACGAATAGGACGCCACGGTGTATGAGGATTGCTACCCCGCGGGATTCTCTAGTGAACCCAGCATAAAAGTTTTGAACATATCCAAATCTACCCAAGCATGGTGTCTTGGTGCCCATTAAGTGGGTCTCCTGGAGGAGTAAAATGTCTGCTTTGTACCGCTTGGCCTGTCCTAAGACGGCTCCCCGCTTGATCTTGTCAATTAGGCCATTAGTGTTCCAGCTAATGATCCAGAGTTCCCGGCCTCTAACCCCCATCGAGCCCAGCGTTATGACTGACATTGAGACGTATGGACAAATTGTCAGGATCCTGATGACGAATCCCGGATTGAGCGACCGTATTTCCCCACTGAGACTTTTACCGGCATACTCTCACCCCGTATACAGGCTGGCCTGGAGCCCTTTAACAGGACCCTTCCCGGAGAACTCCAAGGGGCGGGGCTGATGGCGCGTCCCTCAGCCGTCCTATCAGACAAGACGCACGGCGCAACAAGAGGAGAGGCATTCGTGACGGAGGCGGAAGCGAGTTCCCCAGCGGGAGAGGACCCAAAGACGCGAAAGCCGAAGGAAGCGGAGGAGACGGAGAGAGAGCTGATTGGAGAGGCTGCCGCTGACGCGGATGTCAAGCCAGGAGGCCAACGAGACTGCTCCTCGCCCCGCCACTCTCCCGGAGGAGGGTGGCTCCACAAGGTACGGGCGAAACTCCAGGGATTTTCAGGGCACGGGCAGGGGAGGGAATCCACATAAAGGGAGGACACGCTAGGACTCACACGGTGCCGGGTTATAGGTGAATCTTCCCTCACACCCTTTCCCACTGCCAGGAAGCGTCACCCTTCCGTAGGACTGACCCCATATTGTTTTGTTTGGTTTCCCCTTTCGGTTGCGAGACTTGAGAAGACGGCAGAAGCGAGACAACCGCCACTTTACTCCCTCTTTCTGACGGAACTCTTGGTGAAGACGGGAGAAGCCCAACCAGGAGGAACAGCGTCACCTTGGACCTTGTTTGTTTTCCTGTACAACCCCAAATAAACGACTTGACCACAGCCTATCCCTACGGCTCTTTACCTCCTTGTGTGACTGAAGCGAGTGGCATCGACCCCTTCATACGACAAAGTGGTGGAGAATGCGGGCATAACGCCATCGATATATGATGGAGAACCTCGTTCACCAACTAAAGGAAGGACAGGCCAAGTTGGAATGGGCCATAGAGAGGAGCACGAGCCAAGCAGAGGCAGACCGGGCTGTGTTTTCGGCAGCCATACAGACACAGGCAGATAATATGGTCAAACTAGCGGAGGGACAGAGTCACCTTCTCGTGGGTCTTGGGCAAGGGAGAGGCCCTGCTCCTCCTGGTACTGTGGTTCCTTTACAGAAATATGTCCCCGGAGAAGATCCTGTGTCATTCTTTTAGAATTTTGTAAGGGCCGCAAGGGCCAGTGGATGGCCAACAGATCGCTGGCCCTTCTACTTGGCTCCTTTGCTCACTGCTGAGGCGCAAGCTGCTTACCAGGTCGTTAACAAGGATGGCACTGCAGCATACGGCGTGGTTAAGCAGTACATATTGGATTGTCTTGGCGTGGACGATGAGACACATCGCCTTAAGTTCCGACAAGAGCGGGGACTGCCAGGAGACACCCTAAAGACCTTATTTTACAAAATAAAGGACGCCGCTGATAGGTGGCTTAAACCGTTAGAGACCGGTATAGAGGAGGTAATGAACAAGATCTATCTGGAACAATATCTAGAAGCCCTGCCCTACGGAACTCAAAGATGGCTTCGTCAGCATGCCGGCTTGACTCTGGAGCACGCTGTCGAAATGGCCACCTCCTTTACCCGAGCTCAAAGCTGCACTTCGACCAGAGAACCAGAGAAGCCGCAAAGAGGGGCCCCGCCGTCCAAAACTGAGAGAAGGCCCATAAAGCCATCTATGGAGCCTTTCAGACCTCGACCCGGGAGGCCCGACCAATTGGGCATGTCCAGTCCACAGTGCTTCGAGTGTGGCGAGTGGGGCTATATAGCCAGATTCTGCCGGAAGAAAAGGGACAAAGCCGAAGAAGAGCCCATGGACGTCAGCTATGCTCCTCGGAGCGTCCTCTATGCTCAAGAGATGGGACACATCTATTATGTGAGCGTTATAGTAAACCAGCAAGAAGTAACAGCCCTCCTTGACTCGGGATGCAAACACTCGGTAGCCCGGGAGGAGATACTCCCCGTCTCCCAGATCTTGCCCAAGAAGACAGTTAACATACGTTGCGTGCATGGGGACGTTAGGGAGTATCCTGTAGCCCAGTTAACCATTCAAACCAAGACAGGCCTAGAAACTACGGCCAATGTAGGGGTTCTCCCTTTTCTTCCCGAACCACTCATCATAGGGGTGGATAATCCTTGTTTTCCCTAACTCTTAACCAAGGCTCTGAAAGCCTCTTCCTCAGTGCTTTGCCCTCACAACAACTTGCTGGCTTCTGAACCTTGGGCTATGGACAAACACTTTAGGGTAGCTCAGTTAAACGACAGTACTCTTAGCAATGCATGGCAAAGAGCGCAGGAGACAAAAGATGACCTGAGAAGAACCTACCCTTGTTTTGTCGAACAAAACTGCCTTCTTTATCGGATAGCTAAAGAAGGAGCAGAACCCCAGCTGCTGGTTCCGGCTACTTTCCGGGACCAGGTTCTGTTTTTCGCCCATTCCCATCTGCTAGCGGGCCACTGTGGGGCTGAAAAAACCAGTCAGGCGATTCTAAATAGTTTCTACTGGCCAGGTATATATCTCCAAATCAAGAAATACTGCCAGGAGTGTGTCATCTGTCAGAAACGGAATCCGCATATCCCTCCCAGGGTACCCCTCCAGCCCCTCCCCATTATCAGTCGTCCCTTCGAGAGAATAGGCATGGACCTTATAGGACCTCTCCCGAAGTCCACCAAGGGCTACCAGTATGTCCTTACGATCGTAGACTATGCCACGCTATCCTGAGGCCCTTCCCCTAAGAACCGCCACCACTACGACCATAGCCCAGAGGCTCATTGAAGTATTTTCCAGGATGGGGTTTCCACGTGAGATTCTCACAGACCAGGGTACACCGTTCGTATACCCGGCTGATGAAGGAGGTCTGTAACCAGTTAGACATCAAACACATTAAAACGTCCGTATACCACCCCCAAACGGACGGCCTCGTAGAGAGGTATAACGGAAACCTAAAGCTTACCCTAAAAAAGCTGTTAACAGGGGATGGAAGGAACTGGGACCAACTCCTTCCTCTTGCACTGTTTGTCATCCGCAGCACGGTCCAAAGCAGTCTGGGTGTCTCTCCGATCGAACTTTTGTTTGGGAGGAGACCCCGTACCCTTTTAGAGATCACAAAAGAAAGCTGGGAAGAACAGGGTGTAACCGAAGCTCAAGCCCTACTTGATTACGTCAATCAAGTAAAGGCACAACTTCATAAATTGAGAACGATTGCCCATGACAATCTAGAAAAGGCGCAGGGCCAGCAAAGACACCACTATGACAAGGGCAAGAACTGGAGAGAGTTCCAAGCAGGGGATTGGGTTTTGATCCTTCTCTCTTCCTCTACCCATAAATTAAGAAAAGAGTGGCAAGGACCGTACGAAGTGATAAGGAAGATAGGAAAAACCACATATGTGCTACGCCTATCCCCTAGAAAAACCCAGATGTACCACGTGAACTTATTAAAGAAGTGGTTGGGTCCAGCCCCTAACAAACCCTGTACGGTGTCTTTAGCGGCTCCAATCCCTACTACGGTAGACGCCACTCTCCTTAGACCTGATTTACAAGCCGAAGAGAAAGAGGAGGTAAGGGACCTCCTACGTTCATTCTCTGATGTGTTTTCAGATCAACCCGGTAGGACCACCTTGGCAACCCACTCCATATCCACTGTTGAAGGGGTCGTTGTTAAACAAAAACCGTACCGGGTACCTGAAGCACACAGAGCGGCCCTAAAAAAAGAAGTAGAAGACACGTTAGCCCTAGGAGTCGTGGTGCCCTCAAAGAGCAACTGGTGCTCGCCTATTGTCCTGGTCCCCAAACCTGACGGCAGAACCCGTTTCTGTATCGATTTCAGAGCGGTAAACCGCATATCGAAACAGGACGGGTATCCCCTTCCATGGGTAGATGAAATGATCGAGCGCCTGGGTGAGGCTCGTTATATTTCCACCATCGACCTCACCAAAGGCTACAAGCAAATTCCATTACATCCTAGGGACCAAGAGAAAACAGCGTTTTCCACCCCTGACGGGTTATTCCACTTCACTGTGCTGCCTTTTGGCCTACATGGTGCCCCTGCTAGTTTTCAGAGGCTCATGGATACCCTCCTGAAAAGTCATCTGGGGTATTCCTCGGCCTATCTTGACGACATCATCGTGTATAGCAAAACATGGGCTGAGCATCAGTCCCATCTTACGGCCATCCTGTCTGAGCTGCGAGGAGCCAACTTGCATATCAACTCAAAAAAATCTAGCGTTGCATTTCAGAAGGTTAAATACCTGGGGTACGTGTTGGGAAGAGGGCTAATAGAACCCCAAACCGAAAAAGTTAGGGCTATACAAGATACTCCATTCCCTACCAATAAAAAGGAGTTGAGGGCTTTCCTTGGTTTAGTCGGTTATTACCGACGCTTTATTCCCCTCTTTTCGGACATCGCCACGCCTCTCCCAGAGCTGCTTAAAAAAACGACTGCACCCACCCGCCTTAGGTCCCCGTCTGCACAAGAACTCCAGGCCTTCCAGAAACTAAAAACTACACTTACCACTTCCCCAGTGTTACTCACTCCAAATTTCCAACTCCCCTTTATCCTCCAGACAGATGCTTCAGGGGTTGGAATAGGGGCCGTCCTTTCCCAGTTAGACAGGGACGGGTTAGAAAAGCCTATTCTTTACATAAGTAGAAAACTCTTCCCTAGAGAGCGAGCTTATCCTACAATAGAAAAAGAATGCCTGGCCCTGAAGTGGAGTGTAGAAAAACTACGGTATTATCTGGAAGGACGCTCTTTTACACTGTATACCGACCACGCACCCCTAACCTGGTTGCATAGGAATAAGGGCTGTAACGATAGGGTCCTTCGTTGGTTCTTGGTCCTACAACCATTCCGCTTTGAGGTCCTCCACAGGAAAGGCAGTGAACAGGGCAATGCAGACTATCTCTCGCGGTTCCCTCTTTCCCCCGATCGGGAAAATCCTAGGGGGGGTATGTGTCAGGATCCTGATGACGAATCCCGGATTGAGCTACCGTATTTCCCCACTGAGACTTTTACCGGCATACTCTCACCCCGTATACAGACTGGCCTGGAGCCCTTTAACAGGACCCTTCCCGGAGAACTCCAAGGGGCGGGGCTGATGACGCGTCCCTCAGCCGTCCTATCGGACAAGACGCACGGCATAACAAGAGGAGAGGCATTCGTGACAGAGGCGGAAGCGAGTTCCCCAGCGGGAGAGGACCCAAAGATGCGAAAGCCGAAGGAAGCGGAGGAGACGGAGAGAGAGCTGACCGGAGAGGCTGCCTCTGACGCGGACGTCAAGCCAGGAGGCCAACAAGACTGCTCCTCGCCCCGCCACTCTCCCGGAGGAGGGTGGCTCCACAAGGTACGGGCGAAACTCCAGGGGTTTTCAGGGCACGGGCAGGGGAGGGAATCCACATAAAGGGAGGACACGCTAGGACTCACACGGTGCCGGGTTATAGGTGAATCTTCCCTCACACCCTTTCCCACTGCCAGGAAGCGTCACCCTTCCGTAGGACTGACCCCATATTGTTTTGTTTGGTTTCCCCTTTCGGTTGCGAGACTTGAGAAGATGGCAGAAGCGAGACAACCGCCACTTCACTCCCTCTTTCTGACGGAACTCTTGGTGAAGACGGGAGAAGCCCAACCAGGAGGAACAGCGTCACCTTGGACCTTGTTTGTTTTCCTGTACAACCCCAAATAAATGACTTGACCACAGTCTATCCCTACGGCTCTTTACCTCCTTGTGTGACTGAAGCGAGTGGCATCGACCCCTTCATACGACACAAATGTAGATACTTGAATTGCTAAATCAACCCAAAGATTATGTGTGCAGAAGCGGACAGTGGCTCTAATAAAACATAAACATTCCCCAAACATTCCCCATACAACCCCCCCACCCCAATACCTCATAAACGCTGAAGTATCTATTGCGGCATGATGTGACCCCAGCTCCCAACGGGAGGCAGCGGCAACATGCAGCCAATGGATCCCCAATTTCAGTCCCCTGCACATAGTGAAGGCTAGTGACCGGGAAATCTTTTTACAATTAGAGCCTGATTGTTCATGTTATCCAGATTGCATATGATTCATATAATTACAGATCTCTGTGGCGCATCAGTTAGGAGGCCGCAGGCTCCAGCTGATCGTCCGACACTCGCCTCCGGGACTTGCTTCGAGTTTTAGATCACTTCTTAGAGCGCGATCGGCGCCGCTGCTTGCCATCTGCATCGGGTGATCCACGTCTAGTTCCCCTGGATGAGGAGTCCGAGTGAAGTCGGGGCGGGGTATGAGGTTTGATCTTCACGGTTTCGTCCATCCAGCGAAATACTTCCTCCATGGTCTCGAAGAAATGTATACGTGACTGGTAAGCCACTCGCAGGCGAGCCAGATACAGCAAGGAGTATTGGAGCTTAAGACCACGAAGGCGAGCCTTGGCCTCGACAAACGACTGTCGGCGCTGTTGTACCAGTCTAGTGTAGTCCGGAAAATCATGATGCGCTCGGAGTCATAGGTAAGGGTATCTTTCACTCTGGCTTGCTGCAGAATAACGTCTCTGTCCTTGTAATTGAGAACCCGCGCTATTATTGGGCGAGGACGAGCGCATGGTGGTGGCTTCTGCAGTAGCGCCCGATGGGCGTGCTCAATTATGAAGCACGGAGAGAGTACATCAGATGGGAGCCACTCCCTGAGCCACTTGACAAGAAAGTCTTCTCACATCCCTCAGGAAAGCCAACGAAACAGAAATTATTTCTGCGGGCACGCCCTTCCGCATCTTCTACTCGCGCTGCCAGGCCCCTGGTGAGTGTCTCCAACGTAGTTACTTTTTTCTGGAGCGTACCCACCGTGTCTTCCACTGTCAATTTATGCATTTTAACTTTACTTTTCTACTTGATTTTTCAATATCCCTTTTGTTTTCCATCTACACTTGCAGGCCGTCCTTGTGCTATACTGGGAAAAACAACTCACACTCACCTTATCAATCCGCATCCGCCAGGCAGGCAGTGGCACCCAAGATTGACGGATCCATGGAAGGAAAGAAGGACCAAGAGGAATGCCGAGATGCAACTCCCAATTTGACCATAACATAGTAACTTATAGTATCATCATCTTTTAATTTGATTCATTTTTTCTCTTCAATCATTACGACTGTGTGTGTTGTTGTTTATTATGTTTGCTTATATATTTGACCCCTACAGCTATTTTTTAATTTTCTTTGCTAGATTTAAAAGGAAGCCCGGTACAACAGAACATAAAATGTATGTAATTTGGGTCTCTCTGGGGGCAGACAGGCAAGGCAATTGCATAATAATAATAATTAATAATATACTGCTGCCCTGTACTACTAGTCTAGTACTACTCATCATGAACCATCAAGTCATCATCATGCATGCATTTCCTTTTTCTCCCTTAACAGATTTATGATGGTCGTCTGCCAAGATTGTGTGCTGTCCATGTGTAGTGTTTGTCTTTGTCAAACCTTTCCCTCAAATATCCCTTCCCAACCATTCATGAAACCCTAACCCTCTTACCCCGGGCTGTGTGATTTATATTTAGGTGTGACTAAATAAAATGTAAACCAATAATTGATTACACACTTGCTGGGGCGGATGTGGTGAAAGCAACACTAACTCAAGGCAGGGCGAGGATCTTCTTCTATATATATATATATATTCACTGAAAAAACCATAAGGTTTTAGGGACAGTTATAGTTAGTTGGACATTGCACTCGTACAAAACCCGTGAAATTCCCCCGTTATAGTTAGTTCAGGTAACTATAACTCGCGCCCCGCAATGCACTGCTGATGACGTCACATATTACATCACTCATGACATGGTCAGTGACATCACTGATGACATCACTGATGACATCTCAAATGACATCACTGATGACATCATCCAGTGACTGTGTGTTTCTGTAAAGTTTAAATATTTTTAATATATATAGGGAAAGGCGTATTGAAGAATGAGTGGGTGTATAAGTGTCTGTATGGATGATTTAGTAGGTGCGTGACTAACTCGATAAGTGAGTGATTAAACGTATCTTACTGAATGCATGGGTTAGTGACTAAACTGGGTGAATGTCTGTATCCGTCTGTCTGTTGCTGTGTAAGTGGTGCATGGGTTTGTGAATAGCTACATGAGTGTTTATATGAGTTATTGATTGGTTGTCTGAGTATCTGTATGGGTGCCTGAGTGTTTGTGTGGGTGGGGTGTGTGCGACTCTGTGCATAGATGTGTGAGTGGGTGATTCACTGGGTGGATGGTTTCAAGAGTGCAACTGTGATAGACTGTATGGGTGGGTAAGTGTGTGTAAGAGTGTGTTAGTGAGTGAATGTATGTCCCAGTGGTACATGTGTGAGTAACTACATATGTGAAAGGCAGTATATATGTGTGTTGGAGTATATAAATAGCTATAAGCAAGAGTGTGTGATTGTGAGAGTGACTGTATGGATGAGTGTGTGCTTGTATCAGTGATTGTATAAGAGCGTAAGAATGTGCTAGTATTTGTATGAGTAAGTGAGCTGGTGTGTGTATAACTGTATAGGTGAGTAAATGGCAGTGTGTTTAATTATTTGCATGACTGACTAGGTGTGTGAGTACCTCTATGGATGAGTGGCGGTGTTTGAGTGTCTATATAGGAGTATGAGTGCATATGATAGTCCTGTACTGAGTGACCATAAGTATGAGTGACTGTACGGGTGAGTGAGTGGATGTGTGTGTGTAGACCTAAGAATCAGTGAGTGGGTATGTAGTTATTGGTGTTGGAGTGTCTATGGTTTTGAGAATGGCAGTCTGTAATTTAGAGTGGGTGTATCAAAGGTTATATTAGGGTGTGAGGAGGTGCATTAAATTCTCACATGGATGATGTCATCAGTGATGTCATTTGAGATGTCATCAGTGATGTCATCAGTGATGTCACTGACCATGTCATGAGTGATGTAATATGTGACGTCATCAGCAGTGCATTGCGGGGCGCGAGTTATAGTTACCTGAACTAACTATAACGGGGGAATTTCACGGGTTTTGTACGAGTGCAATGTCCAACTAACTATAACTGTCCCTAAAACCTTATGGTTTTTTCAGTGAATTTCTAAGGTTTTTTAAATGCTAATTTCTAACTATAACGTGCCTGAAACCTATGGTTTTTTCAGTGAATTTCAAAGGTTTTTTAAATGCTAATTCCTAACTATAACGTGTCTGAAACCTATGGTTTTTTCAGTGAATTTCAAAGGTTTTTTAAATGCTAATTCCTAACTATAACGTGTCTGAAACCTATGGTTTTTTCAGTGAATTTCAAAGGTTTTGTAAATGACAATTTTTAAATGTATTAATTGTTATATTTATTTTTTTGATACTGATTTACAACATTTTTTTAAACTATTTATTTTTAGATATTTTATTTTTTAAATTACATTGTAATTACATTATACATTACATTACAAAATATACTTTCTCAGAATGAATTACTTTAGTTTAAATACTTTGCAAATAGGCAATAGACTTTTAAGTACAGTAGTTACAGTTGTTGCAATGGGCAACACAATTTCAAAAACAAAGCAACATTGAGCTCAATGTGAATTTCTAGTTAAATGCAATTAGTTACTTTATGGATTACTTTTCTAACCACAGGACTGGATCCTAGATTCAGTCCTGGGACATCTCCTGTAAACAGTTGAGTAAAAGCGTTTTGGTTACAGTAGTGATTTTTAAGGAATATTATTGTATTTTAAAAGTTGACACTTAGAAACTTTTTCATATAGAATCACCAATGTTATCCTATGGGAGGAAATTCACTTAGCAGGTAAGTAGTGTTATCGTTACTTTTTCTTACTCAGTGGTGGATCCTGGAACCAGCACTGGTGCATCTCCTGTAAACAGTTGAAAGAATGCGTTTAAGTCACACATGCGATTTTTAAGGAATATTTGTAGTTTGTGAAAATCGACACTTTGAAACTTTTCTGCTGAAAACCAGACAATGGATTCCTATGGAAGGAAATTCAAGTTACTGGTAAGTACGGTTAGAATTACTTTTCAGGGTCAGTGCTGGGCTAAAAGATGCAGCACTGGGTTCTCTCCTGATAACAGGTGAGTAAATCGGAATTCATAGTTCGGCTGATTTTAGAGAAATATTATAAAGTTCCAAAACTCCACACTTAGAAGAATTTCCAAGTGAAACCAGTCAATGTTAGCCTATGGAAGGAAATTCAAGTTACTGTTAAGTACGGTTAGAATTACTTTTCAGGGTCAGTGCTGGGCTAAAAGATGCAGCACTGGGTTCTCTCCTGATAACAGGTGAGTAAATCGGAATTCGTATTTCGTCTGATTTTAGAGGAATATTTGTATGTTTCAAAAATCGACACTTCGAAACTTTTTCAGCAAAAAGCAGGCAATGATATCCTATGGAAGGAAATTAAATTTACTGGTAAGTACGGTTAAAATTACTTTTCAGGATCAGTACTGGGCTGAAAGATGCAGCACTGAGGTCTCTCCTGATAACAGGTGAGTAAATCGAAATTCGTATTTCGGCTGATTTTAGAGGAATATTTGTATGTTTCAAAAATCGACACTTAGAAACTTTTTCAGCAAAAAGCAGGCAATGATATCCTATGGAAGGAAATTCAAGTTACTGGTAAGTACGGTTAGAATTACTTTTCAGGATCAGTACTGGGCTCAAAGATGCAGCACTGAGGTCTCTCCTGATAACAGGTGAGTAAATCGGAATTCGTAGTTCGGCTGATTTTAGAGGAATATTTGCACAATGGTGAAGGAAGGGGGTGGGGCCTAAGGTGACATGTCTGCAAACACGCCCTGTGGCGCGTTTTAAGTTGGACAATTAATTCCTCCTCAATCCCGAGGGTCCCTAGGGGCCAACTAGCCCACCAGGTACCTCCAGTATGCGCCAGGGGGCTGCGTTGCAGAGAGGTGTTCAGAGGCCATGCCCCTTTTTACAACACTCTGCAACGCAGCTCCGTGGCGCTTACTGGAGGTACCTGGTGGGCTAGTTGGCCCTATGGACCCTCAGGATTGAAAAGGAATTTATTCCCCATCTTAAAACGCGCCACGGGGCCTGTTTGCACACATGTCACCTGAAGCCCCGCCCCCTCCCTTCACCACTGTGCAAACGCGCCCCGTGGCGCGTTTTAAGTTGGGGGATTAAGTCCCCTTGAATCCTGAGGGTCCCTGGAGTCCAACTAGCCCACCATATACCTCCAAAAAGCGCCACAGAGCTGCGTTGCAGAGAGGTGTAAAAGGGGCGTGCCCTCTGTACACTCTCTGCAACGCAGCCCCTGGCGCATACTGGAGGTTCCTGGTGGGCTAGTTGGCTCCCAGGGACCCCCAGTATTCAAGGGGAATCGTTCCCCTCTGCAAACGCGCCAGGGGGCGCGTTTGCAGAGTACTGCAGGGAGGGGGGCGGGGCCTCCGGCACGATGCCGGTCGTTTTTTTTTTCTATGTTTTTTTTTTTCTATTTTTTTTTTAATGGGAGGGGGGCTGCGTGGCCCCCCTTCCCTTGCCCACTTTTGGCCCCGGGGACCCCATCCCCCGGGGCCTGAGCATTTTTTTTTAATTAAAAAAAAAAAAAACGGGAAGGGGGCCGCGTGGCCCCCCTTCCCTGGGCCTGTATTGGCCCCGGGGACCCCATCCCCCGGGGCATGGCCTCGATTTTTTTATTTTTTTATTTGGAGGGGGGCTGCGTGGCCCCCCTCCTCAGGCCATTTAAGGCCCCGGGGACCCCATCCCCCGGGGCCGGCCTTGCACTTTTTTTTCTTTTTTTTTAAATTTGGGGAGGGGGGCTGCGTGGCCCCCCTCCCTGGCCACTTATGGCCCCGGGGACCCCATCCCCCGGGGCCTGGCCTCTGGTTGGGGACTGTGGGGGGGTCCCCAATCCCCCCACAGTCCCAGCCGGCTCCCCGCCTCCTGCGCGAGCCGGCATTGCTTTTCCACATGGGGAGCAGCTAACATGCTGCTCCCCATGTGGAAAAGCAATCAGCTTTGGATATTGGAAGCGAGAGCAGGTTTCCTGCTCTCTCTTCCAATATCCAAAGCAAGTTTGCAATGACAGGACGGGAGCCGCGAGGCTCCCGTCCTGTCATTGCAAACAGCAGTGTCCCGGGGGTAGGCACCCCGGGACACTGCAGGAGCCGGCCCTGGGGGGTGGCGGTCCCCAGGGCCATCACTGGCTCCAGGAGGGGGGCCGCGCGGCCCCCCTCCCCACATTTTCAAAGCCCCGGGGAGGTGGTGGTCCCCGGGGCTTCGGGGTCCAAAACGGACCCCCATTTTTAATTTTTAGTGCCCCGGGGAGGTGGCGGTCCCGGGCGTGTGGGGGCTGGAACCCCCCACACAGGTAAAAAATAAAATAAAACATAAGCCCCGGGGAGGTGGCGGTCCCCGGGGCAGCGGGAGGGCAAAGAGCCCTCCCGCACCATTTTTTGTTAAAGCCCCGGGGGGTGGCGGTCCCTGGGTTTGGGGGGCCCTTAGAGGCCCCCCATACATAAATTTAACCCCCCCCCCACCATGCCCCCGGGACTTGGCCCACCCGGGGGCAAATTAACATCGAAGCGCGGGAGACCGCGCTTCGATTTTTTTTTTTTCCGGCAGGATCCGCGCACCCTGAGCGCATCCTGCCGATTTAAAAAAAAAAAATGCTTTTTTTTGCCCAGGGGGTCCTTGTGGGACCCCCTGAGCAGGCCTAGGGGGTTAGGGTGTTTCTACCCTGCCCCCTTTGTGCGCTTTGCGCACTTGTTTCTGTCCCTCGGTTCTACCGAGGGACAAAATGGCTGCCAACACTTCCTGAATCAGAATGTTGACAGCCAGCTGACAGCCAATTAGCATGCAGCTCGTGATCGGGAGGGTACGCGGACCCTACTCGGCCATAGATATATATGTGACTTTACTTGTGAATTTCTCAGGAACTACTGAACGGATTTACACCATTTAAGCAAAAGGCACCAGTCTGAACCAAGGGCTACCTCTTTGCCAAATTTGGTGTAATTCCGTTCAGCAGTTCGGGCTGTAGCTGCGACTAAAGGTTCCTATGGAAAAATAAATGGGGAAAACGCGTTTTGGGACCCCCCTTTTTTCTCGGCCCCCGCTTGACGAATCAACCCGAGACTTTCAGGGTAGGAGCGGAGCGCCCCAACAAGTTGGAAACTTTTGCGAAGATTCGTCAACCAGCGCCAACGTTATTTCAAATAGAATGTCGCGGATTTCCTATGGATAATAGGTCCTAACTATAACTATCTACTGGCGACCGCCAGTAGATAATATATATATATATATATATATATAAATATATATATATATATATATAAATATATATATATATCACACACTGGCAACAGATCAGATTACCCACCCATGCTCAGCAGTATTCGCTATTCTATTTTTTGTTTCCAGAGGAACATAATTAACCCATTATGAATTATTAATTGCCGGCATCGATTTATCATCCTTCCAGCACTAAAGGTTACGCTTGTCCACTTCATAGGTCGAGTCAACTTCAGTTTTTTGTAACTTTTACTAGGCTATCCCTGCCACCATTATGTTTTATTTTACTTTAGCATTGCTTATCATTCATCATCTGGTTTCTTGTTTGGCAGTCTTCTTCTTGTGTACTTACTATACTTCTACTACTCGTTCCCTAGACTCCCTCAGGTGACTGACTGTCTCATGTTCTTTTTTTGCAAATGCAACTGTCTACTACTGCTACCACCACCCACCATGGCACCTTAGGAAACCAAACCATCACCATGCAGCCATCGCTTCGCCTAAACATCAATCACAGGTAAGAGAAGAAGTGTGGGGGAGTCAATAATGTATGTACTATGGAAATTAATTAATTCACACACCCACATCCTTCCAAGTACATACTACAAAGGGGTTTTAGTTGCAGAATGCATAGACTAGGAGGAGAGACTGACAGTGGAAGGACAAGTGAGGGTACTGTACTGCATCTATCTGTTGGTGTGTTACACTATTGGCAGATTTCAAAAACTGGCTGCGGACCTGCAGCAAAAGGAGGAAACAAACAAGGTGACATATAAGAGTAACCCCCCCCGAAAAGATTAGCATCATATGTATTGTAAAACTATAAATAATTTATTACCCTAACAAATATAAACTAGAAGAAGAAAAACCCACAACACTTGACCCACCCTTCTCCCTAACCCCAACCAATGTCCAGTAAATGAAATAAATGTCCATCCACTTTGAAGTTCAAGAAAAGTAAACCCCAAGTTTCCCCAACTCCCAACATCCCACCCATCCCAAAAAAGATTAAAAAAGGGGCAAGGGTTGAAGACTGAGGTCTAGCGGCGGGGGTGCCGGCTAGTTCGCTCCAGGACCTCCTCCAGCTTGGCCTTTAGGTGCGCCATCCGGAGGAGCATGCGGCACTGAAAGTTCCTGCAGGAACAACAGGGGTGGGCAGCAGTGGATGATGTTGATGAACTTGATGATGGGCGGCGGGCGGCTGCCAGAACACGGCGCCGTACCACCAGAGGCACGGGGGGTCTGGCTGGGGCCCGGGGCATTGGAGGAAGAAGCTGCAGCTGCCGCCTCCTCCTCCTCCTCCGCCAGAACAACCAGCTGGCGATATTCGTCCCGGATGGCCTCCAGCTTCCTTTGCCGGGCCCTGGCTGCTAACTCCTGCCTGTTGGGTTGAGAAGGAGTAGCTATATCAAGAAAGAAAAAAGACAATTGTAACCAATACTCTTAGCAAAACAGTAACACAAAATTATACACATAAAAATTATAGTGGCACAGCAGTACTAGCAGTTGTGGTATCCTCCTCACTTCCTCTGCCCCTAAGATTTGGATGTGATGATGATTAGACTTTCAGGCACTAGGCACTATGGAGTAGAGTAGAAGTATTCTTCTTCTCTCTCTTGTTTAGCACAATTAATCTTGTAGGCATGCCAGCTCAGTCAGCTTGTGTTGTGCCCCAGACAGACATACTCATGTCGCAGACTCATGTTAATTTACTACTGTCTGCATGTGGGGCACCTGCAGTACACAATTATATATTTTTCCATTACGGCCATACTCTGTTAAATCAATGGCAAATGCTCAGACAATCTCACTTTCACCCTGACTACTCCAATAAGGCACATGATGACTTCGCCTATTACTTTAACAAATAAGCCGGCTGTAATAAAAGCCTGGAAGAGTATAGACTACCAGCAATTTAAGACGCATTTAAGCTCTACCCTCCCAGTTGTTTCCACAGATCCCAACCTTGCTTCGGTAAATTATACCAATTGGCTTCTCAATGCAATCAACTTGCTGGTGCCAAATAAAACTTTTTCAAAAAATCGGCTTTCGCCATCAGCCCCCTGGTTTTCTGAACTCCTCAGAGAAAAGAAAAAATTGTGTAGAAATCGTGAAAGACAATGGCGCAAATCTTATAATTGTTAGGAGAAACTTCTATATAAAGAAGAGCTTAGTAAATATAAATTATTAATTACGCAGGAAAAAAGTAAATATTTCATTGCTCAGATTGAATCTGCACAAGACTCTAATAAAAAGCTTTACCAAGTAGTTGCCAATCTGTCGGGGCAAACATCCTCTTGTTCTTCAGCCCCATCACAGTCTTTATGTGACTCTTTAGCGAATCACTTTTTTGATAAAGTAAATGATGTGTATTCTAATTTCGCTTCTAAGGTCAATACTACTAACCAGTCTCTAGCAACGAACACTACTGAATTTTCCTTGCTACAATTTGATAATACTACATCAGATCAGATTGCTACCCTAATCTCTTCTATAAAATCAGGCTCTGCTATTGACCCTTGTCCTCCGACTGTACTTTCTTTAATTACAGAATATGTGGCACCTGTTCTATCCAGCATTGGTAATACTATGTTTGCCTCAGGCATATACCCTACGGCCTGGAAGAAAACTATTATAAAACCATTGCTAAAAAAGGCAAACTTAGATCATAATGATACTAAAAATTATAGACCAATAGCTAGCTTGCCTTTTCCAGCTAAAATTTTTGAAAAGGTGATGAATACTCAACTTTCCAAGTATCTTGAAGATCATCATCTGTTAGATGACACTCAATTTGGTTTTCGCAAAGGCCATGGAACAGAAACCGCACTCATTAAGGCAGCTGAAGATATTAGAATCATTTTGGATCAAGGAGGCACAGCAGTTCTTGTATTGTTGGATCTCTCAGCAGCTTTTGACACGGTCGATCATACTATTTTGATCGACCGTGTCACTAAAATGGGTATCCAACACAATGCAAGAGCACTGTTGACTTCCTTTCTTACCAACCGGACTCAGTCGGTAAACTACGGCACATTCCAATCTGCCCAATTGGCCCTCCCATGTGGTGTCCCACAAGGGTCATCCCTAAGTCCGACTCTATTTAATATCTATGTGTCGGACTTAGCCAGAGTTATTAAGGCTCATGGGATGGGCCTTACATCGTATGCCGATGACACGCAGTTGGTGTTGACTATCCACAATGATGGTGAAAAGGTAGCAGCCAATTTTCAAAAAGGCATGCTCGCAATCAGTAGCTGGATGTCCAGCAATTGCCTCAAATTAAACTCTGATAAAACAGAGGTTATGACATTTGGCAAGTTATCTCCTGTTTGGTCCCCCTCTTGGTGGCCTGTCTCACTGGGTTCCCCCCCACTCCCAGTTACTAGGGTTAGGAACCTGGGTGTCATATATGATGACAAATTGACTTTCTTGCCCCATGCTAACTCAGTGGTCTCGGCTTCATTCCACAAGTTACGGATGATAAAAAAGATTTTACCATTTCTGCCGCTGAATGCAGGGAAAACTTTAGTTACTACATTGGTTATGTCTACGATTGATTACTGTAATGGGCTTCTTGTAAATGCCCCAATGAAAGTCATTCATAAGCTACAGTCAGTCCAAAACGCAGCCGCCAGGATGCTATCAGGAACCCCTAAATACAAGCCAATTTCTCATGTGATTCGGAAATATCACTGGCTGTCTGTGAGGAACCGTATAAAGTTTAAGGCCTTATGTATTGCTTATAAGGCCTTTTGTAAAATAGGACCTCAGTTTCTAATCAGGGAGTTAGCAGCTTACATTCCGGGCCGAGCCCTTCGCTCATCCACCGCTTTTCTGCTAAAGGTTCCTCGTACGAAAACTGCATCATGGGGCGATAAACGTTTTATAGTTGCCACTGCAAAACTTTGGAATTCTCTTCCACTAAAGATCAGATCCTCCCAATCTTTGTTAACTTTTAGAAAAATGACAAAAACCTGGCTGTTCAACCAGTAAGTCTCTCCGATATTTGGTCTCTGCCTGCTGTCCTTAGCGCCGAGACACCTATGGGTAGTTGTGCGCTTTATAAATCTCAAAAATAAATAAATAAATAAAAGATGATGATGACATGCTTCTGGATGATGATATACGGCGGCACAACATCATGTCACTCACGTGATGATGATGATGACATACTGATTTGTAAGTATTAGTTACCGTGCAGCCGATAGGCCACCCATGGCTGACACAGTAAAAAATGACATGGGTAGGGACTGGAGCGAAGTGGGCCTTGGAGTCGGAGGGAGGCGATTGATGATGGGTGGGTAGGGTACATAATACTAGTCATGCACAATATATATGTTGTGCTTGCAAACTACTATGAGTCCATTCTGAAATACAACCTCAAACCTTTGAATCAAAAACCTTGCAAAAAAACAGTCCTTGTTCTTCCCAGGGCTTTTTTCATTTATCATTGCATTGCTCTTCTAGCATTATTATTTTATTCTTCACCCTTGGCTTTGGTACTCTGGCACAGTTTAATTTTCTTTTACATTCTCTTTATCCAGTCTGACTCTGTCTTCACCTACTATCTATGATACCATCCAGGCATCCATCCATCCAAACATGGCTATCATAAACCTTTCACAGACAACATACATTTGTCATAGATATAACCAACCACCACCCATGCGTCCTTGCTTGCCTTTGAGTTTGACCCCTCAAACCCCCCGGAGGATTCCTTTCACCCATAAAGTTTCACCCACCCAGGCATGCATCCTTTCTGCTTTCTTCCACCTCTCACCCATCCTTCAACTACCCATGCATCCTATCATCTTCATCAGCCACCTATATGCATCCCGGGGCCCCTTCCTTCACCCACGCATCCTTCTCTGCCAGTCATATATTACATGTCGTCTGACTCGTTGTCTTCGTAATAAAACTTTCTCTGATGAGTTGAAGATAGAATAGGCCATTAGTTACTCAACCCCCGCCGCTAATGTTAAGTAAAGGGAGTCTTCTTCAACTGTTCAGTGTTCACAACAACTTAGTCTCAGAAGAAGTACAGTGTACTACTGAGTGTACACCCTTGCAGCGAGTGTATTCATCATTCTCAATAAGTAAGGAATATGACTTACCACCGCCCACCACTACTGCTGGCTCACCCCCTGCAGCTGCCGCATTCGCTCCCTCTGGAGTGCCATGGCCCTCACCACTGGCCCCGGCACTGGTGGTCGGTACGCCTGGAAAAAACATTTCACATTTTTTTAGATGCCATATACACCTCCCCTATTTATCTTTTTCATTAGCAAGATTGAAAATACATAATTAATAATACATACACCACACACATCACTATCTACAATTCGGATACTAGAGTAGAGTAGACAGTATTGTCCTATCAAAAATAACAAAATAATATCCGGTTGGGCATTTTGTTGGTGGCAATTTTTGAAAAGCCTCTCAAGAAGAGGACAACCCAAAGGACTGGACTCAGTGGCTAGAGCTATTGGTGCATCTCATTTTTTGAAAAGAAGAAAGAGTGGCCAACTGGGCGGACATGAGGTCTCTCTTAGTTGGAAAATAATGCTGCCGTCCTCCTACTCCTCATACTTCCTTCCAGCCATGGTGCATGGTAATCAGTTGTTCAGTGTTCACCATCAACTGCAGCTAATAAAAAAAGTACTAGGCCTGGATTAGAAAAAGTCAAATACACCACTTTGAGGTGTCCAACGTGAGTGACCACCATTTACTGATTGAGCATGATGAGACAGTAAAAGAAACTAAAGCCTTCTCATTTCACAAACCTGCGTAGAATACCTTACTTGGGCATGCAGTCTGCACAGCAGATTAGTGCTACTAGTACTAGTAGTAGCCTAAGACCAATGGGTTCTCTGAGTCTTACAGTACAACTATTAGGCAATCCACATATAAGGGGAGAGGGAAAGCTGAGTAGAAAGAAACCCAGAAGAAAACAAGCTACAGACAGTCTAAAACAGAGTCAGAGCAGAGGTTAGTCAGATGCAGTTTGATTTGATGTAAAAAACAGACAATAGAAACAACGTTAGTAGTACTTATTAGTAGGTAATGGAGCAAAAACAAGAATTTAGAAACAGATAGATTGAAGAGGATTTTGGAAAAACTAAAATTAGGAAATGGAAATAATAGAGTGGTAAAAGTTAGGGAAATATTAATATATAAGAACACCAGGAGGACTTACTAGGGCCAGCAACAGAGCCATCTGCGCCTGAGGCCGCTTCCTGCTGCTCCTGGGAGGCCCTTCCAGCTCCCCCAGCCTCCTCAGCACTGCCAGCAGAATCAGTCTTCTTCTTGCCCCTGGATGCTGATCATGTAAGACATAATTAAAGAGACAAAAAATGATTTGTGTTAAATAAATAAATATAATTGCTCTAAAAATATTTGTAGACAGGAAATGGCAATTGCAATAACATTGACCTATCCTAAATCAGATCGACTTATTCGACTAGTAGTAATCGACTAGTATGTATCGCAGTCGAGTACCATCTGATCATTATTATTCCACTGTTCAATTCCGATTCCTGAATCCTAAACATACCTAGCCCGCCTATTCCAGACTTTGGAATGAATTGCAAAAAAATTATATTTGCTTCTAAGTTCTGATCTCATTCCCAATCATCTATCAGTCTCAACTCCAACCCCCTTTGACGGGCCAATTACTAAGTCTGCATTTATTCTTCTTAATGCATAGATGGACGCATGCATATTGCATACACCAAATTGGTTGGTTGCTATTCACTCACTATACGAACTACAAAAGGTTCTACTAGGACTGAAGTCATGTGAGAGGACGCGTCACGCAGGCCGCTAAATTACCAAATAATACTGACTAACTAACTACTACCACTATCTTAGTGACCGGAGACAGGACAGCCTGACAGGACAAAGGAAAGGACTGGAGTATTTCCTATCTGCATTACCTAACTTAAATTCTCTAACTTCTCTTACATAACCAGCCCAAGAGAGCGCAAAGTTGCAAACAGGTACGATTAGTTATTAGCGCCGAGCACGAGCACCTGTTTGGAAGTAACAATCACATAATATAAGATTTTTAAACATAAGTTACCTGCATGTAAGCAGCAGCAGCATGTTAGCTATTTGCGAAAAAAATAATATTCGCAATAACACAGAACAGAAGAACACAATAGTAATATAATTAGCTACTCACCAAGCCCCGGGACCTCAACACCTAGCAGGTCCAGCAGGTCCTGCTCCGGGTCCAGGTTGTCGGACCACCGGTGCATCAATTGGTTATGGGTGCGCCGGACCCCAGAGCAGCGAAACACTGCCCGGCACACCCTCGCCCACCGCCGGTGACGCTCCCAGAGCCCATACCCAAACCCAGGCCTGCCGCCTGCTGCCAGGGTTAAGGGGAGGTGGCGCTGGATAAAAAAAACCAGTGCGGCCACCTCCGCTTCACTGAATAAGGCCCGTGGCTGCACCCCTTGTGGGCGCCGCTGCTCTCACTCCTGGGCCTCTTCCCCTGGCCCTTAGTTTTTTTAAGGCTCTTCGCCATGGTTCTGGGTAGGCGGGGGGCGGAAAAGAAAATGTAGGAAGTAAGAAAGTAAGTAAAAGAAATTAAAAAGCAAGTAATAGAAAAAGAGTGAAAAACGCACTAAAAAACACACAAAAAGTAGAAAAAACCGCAAAATATACAATCAGGAATAGAGAGGGATAGATAATAAATAAAAACAATCAGAAAAAAGTTTCTACAAATAAAGGATTGAAAAGATATAGAGAGGATAGAAAAACAGGCCCAGAACCATAGCAAAAAGTGAAAAACAAGATGGGCGCGCCCATTGGCGACCGCGTGGTGAATTTTGACGATATTTCCCCCTGAGCACGCAATAAGCGTCCCCGAATACGCAATACGCGTTCCCGAACGGCAACAACACATCACGAACAGACGGAACAAGGAACTCCGCATGCTCGCGGAATTCCGTGTAGCTCGCTGAGTTTTTTGCAGCTTCACGGAATTCCGCGTAGCGTGGCTACGCGAACTCCGCCCAGGCTCAGTTATGTTCTGAATCCTGAGTTTGTACTTCTCCAGACCAAGCACTCTTAAAAATGCCTACTAGTATGGATGACATGTGAATCCTACACCTTGTATTCCCCTTTGCCTTATGTAATATTTTCTATACACTTATTTACACATGTATGATTCATTGTCTCTGTATGTGTGTGATGTAAAGTGCTCTGACACCCTACACTGCTATGAGAGGTGCTATAAAACAAATGAAATACATGGGACAGAGGGGCTATGGATAGATGAGAGGTACTGATGGTAGGGTGATAGTGAGGTAATCATTGAAGAGCCCCAACAATGATTGTCTTATCCTGGTGCACAGTAAGGTCACCATTTACTGTGCTTTAAGAGCTAATACAATTCAATATATCATGACAAATTTGCAGCAGAATAAACCTTTTTTCCAACTTTTCTTTGGTGGAGAGCCCCCCAAAGCCCCCTTTGTAGTGGTCAGGCTCACTCTGTGCACTTGGTGTGCACTGTACGGAGACTGGTCTGACAACACTTGCCAGGGCTGCCTTGGGTTTTCAGTCCGGCCCTGGCAGGAACAGGAGCCTTGTATTGCGAAATAAAACCAAACTTTGAAAAGTTAGTCGCTGAGAGATGCAGCACCAACCTTCCCATTAAAAGTTTTCGATTTTTGCAATTTTTTTTCAATATAAAATGCTAAAATCTTTAGTAATTCGAGTATTTGTTTGGTGTGCACATGTGTTTATTTTTTTTAATTACTTGGTAGGGGGTCCTTCCAGTAGTGACTCAATGGGGGTCCTCAGGAGTTTAAAGTTTGAGATCCACTGTTGTAGAGTACATTCACGAACTACTTGCGGCGTCAAGTATACAAGAAGCTTGTAAACAGGATACAATTGCCTTGTCTAATCATTTAGCTAAGAATTAACATAAGGTGTCCCCGAAAAAGTTGCAATATTGCCAAAAAGAGGTCCTGTATTTAGGACTTCTCATTGAAATGGGAATAAGGAAGGTGTCACAGGAGAGAATCACAGCAATATGGAAAAATAATTAACCTAAAACGCAGAGAATGTTTTTGGGAAATGGTGGGCTACTGTAGACAGTGGCTGCCCAACGTTTCCCTAGTGGCCAAGCCTTTACTGAGGCTGACACACAAGGATGTTCCCAATTCACTTCCATGGGACAACAACTGCTTAAAAGCGTTCCTAGAGCTGAGAGAAAGTCTCTGTCTTGCCCCAGCACTGGGAATGTCTGATTACAGTACAATGTTCACCTTGTTTTGCAGTGAGAGGGAGGGCTGCGCTCCCTCAGTGCTTACTCAATTGCATGGAGACTCTCGAAGACCTGGGACATATTGTTCTACTACTCTTGACCCTGTAGCTGCAGGACTGCCCGGCTGCCTTAAAGCGGTTGCAGCAGTTGGTGTCAATATTGACAGGATAATCATGGGACATCCTCTTTGTGATGGTCCCTCACTCTGTCGAGATTTTGTTCCCTTATACTAAATTCCAACATTTGACAAACAGCAGACTTATAAAATATGAACAACTGCTAATTCTTGCAGCATAAAACATGGTACATAGATGTCAAACTCTAAATCCAACTACACTGCTACCATTGCCAGAAAATGAAATTGACAGGGAAGAGGTCGTTCATGACAGTCTCGAAGTTACAGGTCTATGCACCATGCCAAGACCTGACATCAAGGATTAACTCCATGATGAGCCCGACTATGTAATCTTTGTTGATGGCTTATGTCTAAGAGATAATGAGGGGGCTTTGAGAGCAGCTTATGCTGTTTGTTCAATTCAGGAAGTGGTAGAAGCCTCCTAATTTCGAGGTGTTACCTCTGCACAAGTGGAAAAATTGATTGCCCTTACCCGAGCCTGCTATCTTTCAGCACAACTGTGGGTGACTATATTCATGGATAGTCAGTATTGCTTTGGTGTGGTCCATGACTTCGGACAGTTGTGGTCACAAAAGGGGATTCATGACCTCATCCGGATCTCCAATCAAGAATAAGGAATATATGATGAGATTGTTGGCAGCATTACAACTGCCACAAGAAATTGCAGCAGTTAAACGCACAGCCCACAGGAGTGGAAATGATTATGTAACTGTTGTAAACAGATATGCTGATGAAGTTACTCAATATTGTGCGATTGTGGCATGTGTATTTAACGTAGAATATGCAAATGAATCTGATGAGGACACCACCTTTTCAATGCTGTTGTCAGTAGCTGATACATGGGATTAAATTAAAAGATTACAGGAAGAAGTGTCGGAAGCAGAACAGTAAGGATGGATCAGAGCAGGATGTGTTAAAAATGCAAATGACATTTGGGTTTCAGCTGATGAAAGACCCATGTTGTCAGATAGCTCATTATTTTCCATGACAAGACATTTTCATGGCCCTGAATGCATTGGAATGTATGCAATTGGTGAGATTATTTAGACAGAACTGGTTTAATCCTCGATTTAGAGGTCTAGCTGAAGAAGTACGCCAAAGATGTGTGACATGTCAGCAGGTGAATGTAGGGAGAAGAACCCCTATAACATTGAACAACATAGGAAGATCAGGAGGGCTCTTTAATGGGATGCAGTTGGATTTTGTCCAACTGCCTGTTAGTAATGGGCTGAGGTATATCCTTGTTTTAGTGTGCATTTTCTCCCGATGAGTGGAAGCCTACCCAACATGGAGAAATGACAGCCTCACTGTAGCTAAACTGTTGGTATGAAAATTTCTAGTTTGCCTGAGTCAGACCGAGGGATCCATTTTAATAATGAGGTCCTTAGAATGCTGTGTGTGGCACTTCAAGTGGAATAGAGACTGCATTTTAGCTACCATCCAGAAACTTCCAATATAGTTGAACAGTTTAACAGAACACTGAAATCACATTTGGCCAAAGGTTGTACGTCTGCTTCTCTGAAATGGCCAGATGCTTTGTTATTAGTATTGATGGGTCTCCGAAGCACCCCTGACAGAAGGACAGGATTGTCATGGCATGAGACACTGATGAGATGTACTATGTGACTACCTGCTGGGCTTGCAAATGCACTTGTAAATATCACAGATTATATGATTCTCGAGTATTGCAAGGGGTTAGCTGATGTGGTGCATGCTGTCACTGCCACTCTGAGCAAGGAGCAGTGTCACGATCTTAACCCCGGTGACTGGGTCCTCGTTAAAAAGCACGTTTGAAACTCCTGTTTGGAGCCAAGATGGAAAAAGCCCTATCGACTGATTCTAATTACTAACACTGCTGTGAACTAGATTCATGCATCTCACACCCAGAGATTGAGGTGTCCGCTCGATGAGGTAGTGACATTTGAGCCAAGTCCGAGACCTCCTGTGTCCATACGTCCTGATGGACCAGAGGAGGGATAGCCTCCATCAGAATTCCTCACCCGTCCAAGTTCCTGAAATTTCACAAAGTGGTGTGGAAGTATCCCCTAAAGATGAAGGTCTGAGAACTGAAGAAGAGGAGCTGTTGGTTTGCCACCAGAACAAAAGAATGAGCCTGATGAAGGAATGAATATGAGGAGTGGAAAATCACAAAGAAACGAGGAAAAGAAGACTATCAAAATCTACTGTGTCAGTTGAGTGCATGCCACAAACCATCATCGAGGAAGCAGAATCTAGTGGTATAAGTGACACAGAAGAAGATTAACAGTCACCGAGAAGGGGGGGCGTGGCTAACCGCCAAGCATGGCGGCCGCACATTAACGGAGCTCTCGGCCGGGACCCACAAAACCTGGCATATACCAAAGGAATCTGGGGATAATCCTGGCGTAATCTTCCCTCTACCCTGATTGCTAATGATGTAATGCCTATGCTCACTCTACCCTCGTGCCTCCCATTCCTTTCCCTTCTCTCCTACTCCACCCCTTTTATCCTTCTCTGCCTTTTTTCCCCTTTGGGGGGCTCCCCTTTTTCCCCCCCTTCCTTTCCCCCCCCCCTGCGCCCCCTTCCCTGATGATATCAGACCTGACAAACACCAGATGCAAGAACATCAGCTGGGTGTATTGTCTCTGTGGCGGCAAATGGGTTACTTGTTTAGTTTGGGTGTTGTTGTGGGTGGGATATCTTGGGTGGGAGTTTAAAGGAGTACTGCGATTAGTCGATCATAATTGGGTCATCATTCAGTATACAAGTATACAGTTCGTACGTTCACACTGCGAATACTGTTGCACTTTATGTAGAGTGGATTCACTCAATATATGCTTTGCTCCAGGACACCTGCAGGATTAATGCTAAATTGTCATTGGAAATGTAACCAAATGCTTACTATCGACTGTGTACACATGTATATTATCTGCAGTACTCAATAAAAATATTTAAATAAAAAATCTTCCCTCTACCCGACCGTGACACTGCGGGAGTTGATCGACTAATGAAGTGATCTCACGGAACCCCGCAGCTGCCGAACAACGCTTGACAAAGTCTACCATCGAACTGCGTAGCCTTCCGGATACAAGGGACGCGGCCTGCCTGGAGTGTTCGACTGGAGGCTGTGCATTAACTGTCTTGGAAAATCAACCCGTCTGGCTGCGCAGAAGACTCGTGCAGACCCGAGACCGACTCGGAGGTGAGCACAGTCTTGGGAAGTAGCGAAGGCAGGAAATATCTGAGCTCCCGGGGGCCTGAGACCTGTGCATTGCGAGTGAAGGCAACACGACACACTTCATCCCCGCATGTCAGATTGACCTCTCTTGGCCACGCGCCATCGATGGACTCTAACTAGGGTGTCTCCCTACCCGGTAAAATTGTCTGAAGCCCGCTGCCTGACACCAGCACTTGAATTGCTTCCGGCGGCGCGCCGCCATTGCACAACATACTCACTGAGTCATTGCGGCCCCGGCTGCATTGGGACTGGTACCCCCTGCT
This sequence comes from Calotriton arnoldi, assembly GCA_963921515.1. Lineage (NCBI taxonomy): Eukaryota > Metazoa > Chordata > Amphibia > Caudata > Salamandridae > Calotriton > Calotriton arnoldi. The sequence goes on from CAWUFW010007707.1 coordinate 719,445, forward strand.
GGCGCTGGAATACACACGCTCGCGGGGGCAGGACGCCTCTGACGTGGATGCTGGCCGGTATTGGCAAATTTTTCAAGTCCCTCTTTGTTCCTCTAAAGTTGACCCGCTGCTGGGTTGCATTCCGCGGCCGAGAGGAACCGGTCTGCAGCGGAGCATAACGAGAGCATAATTACACGCATGCACTGAGATGAAGTGGAGCATGCCTGTAGAGCTTCAGAAGAGGGCCAGTGTGATTCCGAGGTGGGACTCTCTCCAATGCTTCAGTGAGTGAGGTAAATAAGAACTGATTTTTCCTGCATCTTTGTATGGGAGACAAAGTACACTGTAGAGAGTGTTGCACCAACTTCTGCTCATCTCAGAGACTTAAGGGGAGGAAATAATACCCTCAGACTCAATTCTAAAGTAGTGGTGGAGCGCTTCTTTTGCCCCAATGCCCATTGGTTTGTGACTAGCTGCCAGGTGGCTCTGAAAGTTTGAGTGGCTGAACAATGTGAGTGGACTGCCCAGTGAACAAACTATAAAGCTACCACATATTATACATCGAGTGCCTGCTGAGTGTGGTGGGACCTACCAGCGAAAAGTCTTGATTCCAGCTGGCACCATCAAGACCTAGAGTGCCTTACTCAGAGTCCATAGAGAAATATAATGAACAGGGCTGTGGTCTCAAGTATTGGTACGGACAGCGCCTTCAGTAATTGTCACCTGGAACGCTCGAATTAATCCACAAATTGCCCAGACGTGCAGTAATGGGGCATACCAAAGGGAAACCGACCGAGATGCACTCAGCGGAACTATCGGCCCAAGGGGACTCGGACTCGGCTTCTCAGGCCTCCTCAATCAGTTATGTTCCCCCGACAGATATGACACCAGCACCTGATAAACTTGATCAAATTTTACAGGAAATAAGGGACTCACGTCAGTCCATTGAACATCAAATTGGCACTCTCACCACTGGCTTTACTCTCTTACGTGCAGCCCATGAAAAATTGTCCGAGACAGTCAAAAGAAATAAGCAAACATTACTGGATATAATGCCGCAACACAAGGAACATACCGAACAATTGTCTCAAATGCACAAACAACTGACCACCCTACTTGATAGAGCAGAAGACACGGAGGGAAGAGCCCGACGTAATAACGTTCGAATTATAGGACTGCCGGAACGTTCGGAGGGCCCCAATGCGACCCAATTTATCGAACAGTGGCTAAGAGAACACGTAGCCCCGGAAGGGTTATCCTCCTTTTTCTGTGTCGCGAGAGCACTCCGGATCCCCACGGGCAGGCCAGTAGCAGGGATGCCACCGCGCCCGTTAATAGCCCGTATCCTAAACTTCAGGGATCGAGACCTACTGCTCCAGAAAGCCAGGGAAAATGCTCCGATACAATTTGAAAACAACCGGATCTCCCTTTACCCAGACTATACTGTCCTAGTACAGCGACAAAGAGCCTCCTACCAACCACTGAAGCGAAAACTACAAGCATTGGATCTCAAGTATGCTCTACTGTTTCCAGCGCGTTTAAAAATTATATATAATCAAAAGTCTCATTTTTTCGAATGTCCTGAGGCGGCAAATGACTGACTAGAATCTGCCCTCCCCTCTCAAATGCTGGACAAACTTGATCAACAACTACGGCTTATCTCAGAACGAACTACTAAACCAAATACCCGCTGAAATAGATCAACACGTAGGCCTCCCACGAAGAGGCCACCACCGGAACAGTCCTTACTGGAGCGAGAATCAGCGTTGGCAAAGGCATCTTCTATGCGAGAACCTACCCAAGTAACAACACCTGCAAGCAATGATGTACTATTCCCATCGATCACTCCTCAGATAGTGAAAGACCTGTTCGGTTGAAAGGTATCAAAGAAACACACGAAGAAGAGCAACTATTAAAGACCAGCTATAAGACCTGAAGGGAAGTAAGATGTTACCAAACGTGTAAATCACTATGTTTTTCTCTTTCTCTTACCCCAGACCTCTACTATTGTATATTTACTAAGGGTCCCGCAACGAGAGTAGCTCTGAGAATGAATGTAACATCATGTTCAATATAGGAACCACCCCCTCTGCAGTTTCTGCATTCTGCATTATGTAACCGTTTGGAAACAGTTTGCTGTGTATGGTATTGGGTTTAATAATTCAAAGGGTAGTATTGGGTTTCTGGCTTATCCCACCTACTGTTACGCAAATTATCTCTCGTGATTTCCTGGGTTGTAATATTGCACTTGTACGAATTTTGAATGACTATGTTAGGTAAATACAAAATAGTTACATGGAATGTACAGGGAATGGGATCAGTTCATAAGCACCACAGAATACATGCTCAATTGAACAGACGGAAAGTGCATATAGCCCTGCTGCAAGAAACTCACCTAACCAATTCTGAGATACTCAAAATGCGTAAAAAATGGAAAGGTCAAATATACAACACATCCTACTCTGCATTTGCGAGAGGGACACTTATTTGGATTAGACATGGGGTACCATTTGTGTTGAGGGAACAGCGTATAGACTCATCAGGGCATTATGTATTGTTGCAGGGTATGCTAGACGGTATACCAATTGTTATAGGTAGTGTATATGCCCCAAACTATGAACAAAATGCTTACCTCACCGGCCTGAACGCAGTATTATCTGACTGGGTTGCATTTCCATGGGTCCTGGGAGGTGACTACAATTCCGTATTGGATGTTCAGCTGGATCAATCTCATCCCCCGATACGTGGTGCGACTACCATCAAACTGGCAGAATTCCTACAATCCTGGGCTACGGGTTGGACACTGCATGATATATGGCGCCTTCACAATCCGACTAGTAGGGAATACTCTTTTTACTCCCCTCCACATCAGTTACATACTAGAATGGAAAGAATATTTTGCTCTACACCTTTGATACCCCAGATTTCTCAATCTACATATCTTGGGAAAACGCTATCAGACCACAATCCGCTTGAGATTACATTAGAGTGGGGGAGGGTACCTACCCCGGTTCCGATGTGGAGACTGTGGCCACAGACATTAGAGGATACAGTGTTCCGTGATGTATTGGGTACAGCCATTACAAATTATTTTAATGAAAACTATGGTTTTGCAACGTCTCGTCTGATTGAGTGGGATGCTTTTAAAACAATAATCCGGGGCACGGCCATAGGAGCAACTGTGGGAGCCCGGCAATGAAATGCATAAGTCACTTACTTTGGTCGAAGACTTCCTGAATGTGCTAGAACGAGAGGCTAATACTGACCCATCTAAACAAGAACATTAGCGGGAAGCAAGGATTAAACATGCTGAACTCCTTGAACAACTTCGACTGATAGATTACAGAGTGTACACTCAATACAGACATGTAGAGGCAGATAAATCTGGCGCCCTATTGGCACGTATTATACGAGACACTCCCCCTCCTGTCCCAATACCAGAAATAGCACTATTAGACGGCATGATTATTCGCACACAGGCAGAGATCAATCTGGCATTCAGTGCCTATTACAAAACACTCTATACTGACCCTGACACTGCATCACCGGAACAAATAGACGATTTTTTGAGCGATCTCACCTACCCTAAACTGACACTGGAAGCTCAAAAAGACTTACAAAATCCTATCACTAGATCTGAAATCAAGGCTGCCATTAAAGAGCTCCCGAATAATAAAACGCCGGGGTTAGATGGATTGCCGGCAGAATTCTATTCTATATATGTGGACAAATTAGTCCCGCAGTTAGAAAAGTTATATAAGACAGCCTATGAGAAGCGCTCCCTCCCATTGTCTACCATGCAAGCACTAGTCACATCTCTCCCCAAACCAAACAGGAATCCCCGAGACATGTCGGGTTATCGCCCTCTCTCCTTACTGCCCACTGAGTATAAAATACTCAGCAAGATACTAGCAGGCCGCCTCCTTCCTTATCTCCCGAGATTGGTTCACTTTGACCAATGTGGATTTATACCTGGTCGGAATACTTCCCTCAACATTAGCAGACTACATCACATACTGGAAGCAGCACCTGACCTTTCTTGTCATGCCGGATGTATTTCTCTGGATCTTCAGCAAGCGTTCGATACGCTTAAATGGGCATTTATGTTTGCAACTCTGAGACGATATGGCATCCCGGAGGGCTACCTAAACTGGGTTAAATTATTATATAGCACCCCCACTGCGCATGTTCGGACAGGATCCCACATATCTCATCCTTACCCAGTGGCGAGGGGAACACGACAAGGATGTCCCTTATCGTCACTATTATTTGTCCTATCATTAGAGCCCTTACTTATTAAACTTCGCACAGAGGCCGCAGCTTTGGGGATCCAGATAGGCCAATCGACACATGTAGTGTAAATTATAATTTTCCTGAAAGATTTAGCTTCGTCTATATCACCCATTCCGTACATATTCCAACAGTTTGAGCAGGTCTCTGGTTTGGCAATTAATGCTCCTAAATCGCACGCATTTTTCATGCAATTTAGGGAAAATCCAGACCCTATAAACTTTGGTGACCTTATCATATCTACTGCACCGCACACCTTTAGATATTTGGGCATACAAATATATAGATCCCCACAGGATCTGCTGGATGGCAACATAGTGAAAACGATTAGATCCTTGCGGGCGCAAGTCTCTTTCTGGACATCGCTGCCCCTGTCGGTGATGGGCAGAGTTGCCATTTCCAAAATGGTGATGCTCCCAAGGCTTTTATATTTTTTCACAAACTTACCGATACTGATTCCTGCACATATCTTTCGTACCCTAGATACCCTTCTAATAGAACTTATATGGGGGAATGGTCGCAGAAGGATGAGTCTAGCTAAATTACAACTAAGGCCCGAGGAGGGAGGATTGGGAGCCCCTGATTTTCGTGCTTATTGTATGGCTAGTCAGCTACAATGGCTTTCTTATTGGTTAGCAGGGCGAAACATGCATGAGATTGGCTACACGCCACAACTCCTTAACCGAAGTACACTTCAAACATTGCTCTTGCCTAATACTAAGCTACCTCACATGGTTCCCCCTTTGCTCAAAACGTCTATTTTGTTCTGGAAACGGAAGCTACAATATACTAAGTGAGCCCCCCCGTATTCCCCTAACATCCCCTTGCTGCGGATACCTATGGCCAGTGGGCTGATCACTGCCCGTACAATCACACAATTTACACAGGAAGGAGTGACGACAGTCGGGGCAATGTTTATAGATAAGCCACTAGCGATCATGAAAATTTCACTTGTGCGCATGGTGTCTCCCAAATGTTATTTATTTTACATGCCGCCATCTCCCATTATATTAAACGACATTGGTCCCCAGATGGAATGGAGCCTTCTACTCATGAACTAATACATGCAGTACATTTAATGGGTGAAGGGCGACACCTTATCCGCTGGTTGTATAGGGGCATTAGGTCGTATGCTAGAATATCGCTCACCCCCCTGCGCGCAAAGTGGGCGGGAGATCTGGCCAGGGATTTTACGGAAAAAGAATGGGCAACTATATTAGAATTTCCTAAAAAGGTATCTAGGAATGCTAAATTTAAATATATACAGTGTATGATCTTACATAGGGCATATCTTACGCCACATCGTCTCAGTAGTATGTATCCAGAAGCTCGACTCCCTTGCCCCCGATGTCAAGGACCTGATGCAGATATACTCCATATGTTATGGGAATGCCCGCGTCTGAGGGGTTACTGGCACAAAATAGGGTACCCAGTACAAGAACTGACGGGCACGAATGTTTGGACAACGCCTGAGAGCTGTCTATTGGGGTTACATCATTGCCCGAAAGGGAAGAAAGTACATTATAGGTTTGCGGACATGGCCATCCTTATAGCAAAGCGCACAATTACTCTTAGATGGAAATCAGTCCTTCCCCCCACACTGCTCACTTGGCATGAAGAGATGACTGGCTGGGCCAGCGCAGAGAGTGCTATAATACGTAGAGAAGAATCCAGAGGCTTGCGCAAAATACCCATATCTATGGAATGGGACCAGATGCTGGAATCACTAACAGCTATAGACCCATTGGAACCCATAGTCTCCCAAAGTGTAGTCCCACCTTCCCCGGTAACACCTGCCACTACGAACATACCCGATTAAGGTTATATACTGAGAGTAACCGCAGTGCTCCGACGCCATTAAAAGATACGTTATTCCAAAATACTATAGTTGTTCACGAGATCATATCCCTTACTAATGAATGCAAACACGGGTGGAAGCCAGAAGAGTGGGTGGGGGGAATTTCTATATATAGGACTATAAAGTTGTATTGTTAGGAGTAGAAATGAACCATATACACCATGGATGTATGTAAATTGTGATGGTAATTTTGTCTGGAATAAGACGTATACCTGTGATACTGATGGAAACTTAGATATTATAACGAAGAAACATCTCCAAATATGTGTGTACCATCCAACGACAATGACATTTGTATACCATTTGTTTGTGATAAAATCAATAAAATTGTGTTTAAAAAAAAAAAACAGTCACTGAGAAGATCTAAGACAGTGAGAGTACCTCGCCGTAGGTATTCAGCACCCGAGTGGACTTACAACACAGAGAAGGTGCCTAATGCAACAGATCAGGACCCCAATGAACTAAGAACAGAATCACTTGAACCTCTGTGACATACCACACTAAGACAGCATTTGATACAAACTCTTGAAACAAAACTCTAAAATAAGGCTTAACAAATGATACCTAGTTGATTCAATTCAGCGATATCTGATTCTGCAAATAATGAAGTGTCTAGACTCTAATCGAACTTTAAAGACTGTGATAAATGAACATGACAATTATTTTCTAACAAAGACAAATAAAAAGGATTAAGAAGAATTCCCTAGGGCCAAGGTTGCAGTAGAAGAGAAGGGTAACACACTTAGAAGAAGACGGAGTAGGGCAAAGGATGCCTCACGAACACTATTGTATATAAGTTGAATTAAATAACTGCAAGTTAATCATCAAACGTTTTGCTCAAGTTGAAGTCAGCGCAGAACATTAAATCCGCCTGCTGCTATATTCTACTAAAGGTCTGACTGTAGACAAACATGTGTTTCCTTAACAAGGCTAGAATAATAATTGCTGTCACACTAATAGTTGTTATGTAAGTGTTTATAGTTATTTTAGTTGGTATGGATTTTACCCCAGGGATAGAAGTATTTAGATTTACACCTGCACATACATCAACTGAACATACAAGAGATGACAGAAAATTAAAAGCTTTATTTATAGATGCTTCAAATGGAGATTTCACATAAAATGTGTATTCTAGATTAGGTCAGGAATAGACACACTTTTAGATGCTAAAGACTGTTATATTTGTGCACACAACTTCTTCAGCAGCTGAGAATTTAACATAACATCGTATTCCACTTTCATATGCTGTCACATGTAGTATATTGCTTAGTTTGTTTTATAGATAAAATCATTTTGAATCAGATTTTTCTAATTATGATTTTATCCTTTCTAAAGTTCCCCTTCACAAAAGAATGAACCCTCATCCACAAAGCTAAGGCGATGGAGGTAGCTTGGTATTTGTTTAGATCACCTACAAATATAGATACTGTTAAAGAATATGAACGAAATTTGACATGCTTAATGAAACCATTATAAAAATTAATTAATTCAGGCATTAGAGGAAAGCAGGGCTCACATGCTTTATAAGGCAATAAAACAAGATGATGTTCTAAAAAATGTGTGAAAGAAGAAGATGAGTATTACAAGAAAATGAGATATCTCAAATTGAAGTTAGACAGATGACAAAAAGGGAAATTATGTTTTTTATAAGAGAAGAAATCAAATTAGAACCAGACTGTGAGAAGTTGGCCTGGTATATGCTGTTCACTAATTAAAGTGGACACCTTGCACCAGAACAATTCGACTCTTATGGTAGATAGGTTTAAGACAACCTTTATAGAAAGCTATCCTAGTGGTAGCTGTGGAGAGCAGCCTTCAGGCTAAGTCTTGAAGGAATGTAAAGCAGCTTGTTTTACCACACAATCTCTTGAATCACCAAATGAAAAGACACCACACAGGTATATATATCAAATATATATGTATTTATTAATAAACACTCTCTACTAATCTCTTTATGAGATTAGAAGTCAGGACATATGTACAAGTCAGATATTATCACAATAAGTTTAGCACAATCGAATATCACAATCTTAGTTGCTAGACCTAGGTCTAGGGCATCTAGAATCGAGGGACCCACAAGAACCACCCCAGGTAGTTGTAGGAGACCCACAGGGGACGGACGCGGTGACCTGGCACCGGTGCGAGTCCTGTGCGAGTCTATGCACTCAGACGCGATTGAGATTTCAATGTTAAAGGTCCCTTGCGTGTTCGAGGCGAACACACCGATCGGTCCTTGTATGAGTCGAAGGACGCGGTCGCAGATAGAGATGCAAGGGAGATGGACGCGCTGTGTCTAACACAGACGCAAACCTTGTGCGAGTCAGTGCAATGGAGATCTCAGAGTTACAGGCCCTTTGTGTGTTAGAGGCGAACACCGATCGGACTCAGTACGAGTCGAAGGATACAGTTTTAGATAGTGTTGCAAAGGAGATGGACGTGGTGTGTCTAACACAGACGCGAACCCTGTACGAGTCAGCGCAATTGTCGCACTTAGAAAGTTAGAGTTTTAGGACACTTTTAGGGAAGCTACAAGCAAGTCACTTACAGGGTAAGTAGTTCTAGGGCCCACACCCACAGGAGCACAGTAGTGCTGAAGTTACCTCACCCAGGGGAGCCGGGTGCATAGGTGTTCTTTGGTGTCGGGTCGCGGCGTCGTTTTCAATGGGAGCCAGTGAAGACTTGCTGCTTGCGGCAACAGGAGAAGTGTCCGGAGGAATCCAAGCCTGGATTCGGAAGATGGAAGACCTGAAAGCAGAGGGGACAGTGTTCAAAGTCACTTGGCAGTGACTCGGGGCAAGGAAGATGGATGCCCACCGTCGTCGCAAGATTCAGGTCGTTTGCAGTTGCCTTGACTCTTCAGCCACGAGGTCCAGGAGGCGTCGACGATGACCCGGAGCTGGATTCGGAGTGTCCCACAATGTCTGCAGCTTACTGCAGTGTCGGCGACTCGATCGGAGCCAACAAGCCTTGGTAACAGCAAGTCTCGGGGAAAGTGCGAAGAGGCAATGGCGCAGACCAGCAAGGTCTGTGGGACTCACCCAGCGAGGGTAAGTTGGGGCAGGCCTGGAGCAACCAGGGGAGCCCTTTGTTTTTTTTAGAAAGTCTTCTGGGGACCCACAAGCCGGCTGGCAAGGGATCGCAAAGACGCCTCGGGAGGATTCGCTCACAGGGGCCCACGGTCACTCGGGACATGGTAGGCCTCTGATCTTAGGAGGGATTCCTGCTGGAGGCTGGGACCACACGTGGTCCAAAGCACAATTTCGTGGAACGTTGTGAAGGGGTTGCACTTGACAATAGTGCACGGTACCCAGGGGTCGCGGTTCCTCGTTACTCTTGGGGTCCACTGGCCTCAGCTTCGCTGGGGACTCACGATGGCCTTTGAGAAGTCAGGAAATCTACTTCTTGGGCTGCAGGGACTTCGGACTCTGGCGGGAGCGGCGTAGTTTGCGACCGTTGTTTTTAGTTTTTGGTGCCTGCCAAGCAGGGGAGTCACTCCTTGACTCCAAGGGAGATTCTTCAGTCTTCCAAAGGTAGTGGAACGTCGAAGGTCCGGGATTCTTCTTGTAGAGCGTCGTCCAGGGAAATCTAGGGTGCAATGCACAGGTTCCCCCTCTTATACTAAAAGAAAGGGAGGGACTAGCTCTATGACCCTACCTATGGGAGGGTCAGGGGAGTGGGTGGCTACACCCACTTCCCTTTGTCCAGTTTCGCGCCAGAGCAGGGACAGGTAGCCCCTGAGCCGGTTTGAACTGGCATATGCACAGAGGAGCCTTCTGCTCCCCCAGTGCAGGACTTCAAAGCACTCTAAGAGTGCACCCACCCAGCCCCAATACACTAAACCCTGTCTGGGAGGTGGTCACACCCCCTTGGGACAGGATATCTATTGTTGGGCTTCCTCCACTGTGAGTGTTGGTCATCAGCAGGAGGGCAGCCCAGTGTCTGTGACTGGTGGCATCCATTTTGTGATGCCAGGGCTCTGCAGGATTCTACCGCGTTTCCACAGTAGGTACATGTCTATCCCTCTAGAAGGGTGGAATGCTACTCCCGCCGCCAGGACTGGCGGGGGGTAGTATTCCAAGATGTTTGACACCAAACACGACATGTTTCGATGCAGCCATTCCAAAGTTAGCATTTTACCGCGAGGATATAATGCACTTAAAAGTATATGGTTTAACCGCATCCACAAACAGCACCAGAGAATGGACTCTGAGAGCTGCAGAGGGGCCCTGCTCAGGCAGAGGCACCCCCTCACATAGAAGCCAAGCACCCTGCCCTCAGGATTGATAGGGCCTGCCTTAGGGGTGACTGATAGGTTTATATGTGTGTGTAGGAGAGATATAGGGAACCTATATCTCAGTGAGGGGTGCTAGCACTTCCTCACCCAGGCTGCAGTAGCAGGCCTGTGGTGTCAGATTTAGTCTGCTTCCCAGGGGTGGCATAATACATGCTGCAGCCCCTGGTAGGCCTGTGAAGTACCTATGCCCTTAGTACCTAAGGTACCATATACTAGGGACTCATAAGGAACCACAGTATTCAATCACTAGTGCACCTAGAGTGCACTCCAAGTCGTTTAAAGAGAAAGCAGATAGGCTGGGGACCTGAATAGCAGGTTCCCAGCCAAACTAAGTCAAAAACCAACAAAACACCAGGAAAAAAGTGGGGGCAACCATGTAGTCAGATTCCACCTTCCTACATAGACACATAGGGTTAAGTAGCTGTGAGCATACATTTGACGTTCTTGGAGGGCCTGTTCAAATATTAACTGTGGAATAACCAGTTATCTCTGGAGTATATTTCGTTTGTGGGCAAGATACATTTTTCAATTACCTGCTGATTGCTATTTAGTTTTAATGTTTCCTAAAATGTATCATGTAAATAGCATAGATGCTCTAACAATTAATCCATCTCATAGACATAAATGTAGTACTATTGATGGGACACAATTAGTAAGAGATGTTTTTGGGGTAATCATTCCTCCAGTAGATGTAGTTCTAAATGAAGAGAAAATTAGAAAGCAGTTAAGTTAGTTGCATGTACATCTGGTTCATTACTGGCAGCCGATACAGAATGATTAGCTATAGGGTCAATGGTTTTAAAAGATCGACTAGCTTTAGATTTATTGTTGGCAGAGAAAGACGCAGTCTGTAAGATGTGGAAGGCTCAACACTGTTGTTTATATATACCTGATGCAAGTAAGATGATAGAAGAATTTGCAAAGAACATTTCTAATCTGAAACCTGAATTTGAACCTTTAGAGACAACTAGTGTGTTTGGAACTTTACCGAAAGGAACTTCTACTAAAAGTAACTGGCTTGGAATATTGGGAGTAGATTTTTAGCATTTATATTAAAACCTATATTGATTGTTGGCATTTGTTTAGTATGCTTATTTACTATGTATAAAGGATTTAGATGTTACCTAACAGAAAGAAGAAATAAAGAAAAGGAAAGACAAAGAAGAGAAGAAATAGAAATGAAAGAAAGAAAGACTAAAGCTTACAAGAAGTTGAAGGAGGTGGAAACTTTAAAGAATAAAATAGATGACTCAGGAAAAAGGGAAGGTGCACCTTAGCGATTCATTCGTGATAAAGAGTGATGACTATTCTAGTCATCAGAGGGGAGAACTGACAACGAAAATTTCCCAAATTTACAAACAAAGACCTATTTAAATGGAAAATGCAAAGGTTTATGCTAATTAACATACATATAATAAATGTACATTTTGTAGTAGGTAATCATACTTAGGCATTGCAAGCATTCAAAAGAAATAACGTACCGACTTAAGTTATCCTAACTACTGATGTCATATTAACATTGATCTATGCATTAGGATTGATAAGCCTGTTTTTTGCATTAAACAGTTTTGCACAATATGTTTTTCTCTTCTGCTGCAGATGCTGTATCTTTATAGAATATTTCTGTTAGCTAGTGAATAGGCATTTGTTATGTATTAGACAACTGCTAATGAGGTTTTCATCGGGAGGAGAGGAGATGGCAGGAAATGTGACCCGTGGGAAGAACTGACTAAACAGCAAGATGTAATTGAAGTATCTCTTAAAGGACGTGGTTCTGTGGCCTACTGTGAAGACGTGAGAAACTAGGAAGTTTACCTGTTCACAGGGTTTGCTGAAAACAGACTGGATGCCTTGTACGGGTAATGCACCAATTGTTACTACCTATATTTTCGAAGATTTACATAAGCGTGTGTTCACAGAGCAGTTGGTATTCCTAGGATTACCTACAGCAGAGATCCCCTTTGAGCCCGTCTCTTTTTCGGATGTCCGCTGATTTATAGCTGAGATTACTTTCCAACTTTGCAAAATTCCTTATCGCTTAAGTGCTTATGCATTTTATTCCCTCAGCAGAATTCTTTATTTGGATTTCTGAATTGAGACCTTTTCTTCGCTTATTGATGACATTGCCATTCTTATGTTTAGTCTAGATTAGGAAATTCCTTTATGTAAAACGTTTGCTGTATCTTCTCTTTTTATTTGTAATACTCACTAATATTGTATTTTTCCTTGTATTGAAATATAGACTAATGGATTATTTGAACTTATAATGATGATTATCAAAGAAAAATTAAGGATTACTAAATAAATTAACTAATTTGAATTATATTGTTAATAAAACTCATTAATTTGTTAATAAAACCCTTTAACTCACTCAAATTCTGTTTATTGACTATGATGGAGCCCTACCTAAATGAATGTTTATGCGATTTGATGTAAATGTTTGCTCCTTCTCAATTCTCCTTGTTGACGAAGTCCATAAGACCAATGTTGGAGGTTATTTAATGATTGCACCGAAGACAGAGTTACAAGAATCCCCATGCTGTCACTTGCGTGGCTCTCGCTGGGTTTTTTACCCCCTGAATCCCTAGCAAACCTCACATTTTGACTAAAAACCACATTCCTCACATTTCTGTGATGGAAAGTTATGGAATATGCGAAGGGCCACAAACCTCCTTCCACCCAACATTCCATGAAGTCTCTCGAATAAAATGGTACCTCACTTGTGTGGGTAGGCTATGCCCGCAATAGGAAATGGGCCAAACCGCAACATGGTTACATCACATTTTTCGACTCAAAACTGACCCTTTTTTTGCAAAGTAGATAACCATGGATTTTGGGGCCTAGCTCAAGAAACTTTGCAAACCTGCGCATGACTCATGTGGCTCTCATCAGGTAATTTTACCCAGAAGCTCTTGCAAACTTCAAACTTTGGTACAAAAACACAAATTCTCCTCACATTTCTGTGACAGAAGATTTCCCACTTGTGTGGCTGGACCACAAGACGACGATACGAAAATCCCTAAAGTGCTATGTTGAGAGAAAAGCAACCTGGGTAGCTGTGGTATATGGGTCTGTGCTGTGACACTACCCATGCAAACCCATGAAGTTTTCTTACCCACAATGCCCTGTAAACCTCAAACTTTGCTTGAAGCAAGACATTTTCCTTACATTTCTGTGATGGAAACTTCTGCAATGTGCAGGAATCCATAAAATTCCTAGTACCCAGCGTTATCCACTTGTGCCAATAAAAATGCTGTACCACATGTGTGGCTTGGACTAGTGCTTGCAAAAGGAACAGATCAAACCAAGGTCAATAGGAGCCCGTGTGATGGGACTCCCATTGACCTCGGTTTGATCCATTCCTGTCCCGAGCCACAAAAATTGCAAAAGTCCTTTTACTAGTCAAATGAATTTGTAACTCATAAAAAGGGTTTTTACATACTGATAAGCCCTTTTGTGGTCACGAACCCTGGTATTTTGCAACATGAGGCCCTTAGTGCTACAAGTGGCTTAGGTGCAGATACTAAGCTATAGTTCCAAATGTTTCCAAGTTATTTTGACAGACATGGCACAGAATGCCACTGCATTGCACCATAGGCCAAAATATATCAACCTGGGAGGCCTTTTCTGGAGCTGTATTGTGCTCCACAAATTTTCCTAATCCTTTATGTTTATGTGCAGAGGTGACTAATGATAAAGATGACCGGAGGCTGAGGGGCAAGGACCACAAGCCCCAGCAGTGTTAGCAGCAAGGAGGGCCGCTGATGCACTTCTCGCGCCAGGTGGCGCTGAAATCTGTTTGTGGTCACTCGCTGCGCAGGACGCCTCATCGGAGGCTGAGGGGCGAGGACCACAAGCCCCAGCAGTGTTAGCGGCAAGGAGGGCTGCCGCCCCACTTCCCGTGCCAGGAGGTGCTGAAATCTGTTTGTGGTCACTCGCTGCGTGGGACACGCTCACCGTAGGCTCAGGGGCGAGGACCACAAGCCCCAGCTGTGGTAGCGGCAAGGAGGGCTGCTGCCGCGCTTCCAGTGCCAGGAGGTACTGAAATCTGTTTGTGGTCACCCACTGTGAGGGACGCGCCCAGGCCCATCTGCGCCCATTGGCTCCCGACCGAGCCTGGGGTGGGCCCACTCTCTGAGCCCTTTATCATCGCATTGCCTTGGCATGCTGTGGGACGTTGAAATAAAGACAGCCAGCTTCACTTGGGACAGGCCAATGCGCTAGAGGTACTTTTTTCTCTCTTTCACCTTTGGATATGAAGATTATCTGGGAGGATGAGGGTGGGTACATTTCCAACCAAGGAGACTGAATTGGAACTATAACTTGGCTGGCCCGGTTCTGGCCATGGGCAGAAAGAAAGTGGGGTGCAGCGGGCCTGCTTTTACCCCTCCAGTAAAAACAACATCTATGGATCGTATGCTGGACCGCGCTGTCACCATTATCAGCAACGAAATTGCTCTAAGGGAGCGGATGCTTTCTTTAAATCTCGGAGGAGATAATGGGGTGTTAGTTGGCCTTTTACCCCACCCCACCCCCGCTCACGACCCCAGCTCCTCCCTCAAATGGTATCGACCCTACCACCAACCATGAATTTAACACTGATTGCAATGATACCTTACCCTCTGCCACTCCTAATTTGTCAAGTGACCAGGATGCTCATCCGAGCCGATAAAGAAATCTAAACGCGGCAAAGGGCGTAAGCAAACAGTCAGCTCTTCTCCTCCTCCCTCCGATGCTCCGCAAGAGAATGAGACTGTAATAGCACACAGCCCATCAGTCCCTCTCCTACCACTACACGAGAAGAACTGGCTCAACACAATGCGTGAACTATTGACAAACCATTTAGAGTCTTTCTTTGGAAAGCTGTGCGTAATGCTCAGATCAGAACTTTCCCCCTTGATTTCACGTCTGGATTCTATTGAAGCGAAACTGAATTTTTTCCCACCCAATGTCGGACATTCGTCCTCCCACATAGGCACCCTTAACAATGGTTCTACTCGGCCTAGCAGCATGGTGGCAGAAAGTGGCGCTCCTTCTGTGGACGGCAGTTCATTAATACATGTGCCATCTGTTCCTCTCAGTAGTTCTGCCCCCTCAGATCAGTTGCGCAAAGCTCACATATTGAGCAGGCAGGGAGAAGACCCTTCACATATTTCAGCGCCAATAGCAACTCAATCATTGAAGGACCCTGGGGGAAATGTTCAAACAACGCAGTCTCCTATCCGATTACCCGTCTTTGCCTTTCCCTGCTGCTTGTCCTTAAGTGGTTGTGTTGATGGGAGTATCCTCTTTAAGAAAAGACAAGCGTGAATCATATGATGAATTATTCAACAAAACTTTAGATTGGCTAGGATGCCACAGAGGCATGTCATTTCTCCATGCAAGAGATATTGAGTTTGTGCAGAGAAGTGCATGGATAGGGCCTAACTAGCCAGATACTCAAGGAGATTGTATTGTGGTAAATTTGAGATTCCCATGGCTGGTACTTCAATTGTTATTCAACCTAGTTCTATGGAAAGCAGTTCCATCACTCTGGTCCCGTTACAGTACTTTTATAGACCTCTGTTATCTCAGAGGCAGCTACTTAATTATTTTTCTTTAGACCAGCGGCAGGGTGCCCAGGGTATTCGTTCTCTCATTTATCTAGGGGATGGGACATTGCCTCCTGCCCATCTAATGCAACAGGTAGAGCTACAATACCAGCTAGCGTTGCCACAGACGGCTCCCTGGACCAGCTGACTAGTTCTAACAAATTTTGTCCTATACCCATAGCTAATAGATATGATGTGCTTTCCAATTTGGACTGAACCGAGGGGATACTGGACCATGTACTACCTATTGTCCCAATTGTCACACAGCACCGGGTTAAGACTCCTCACCCAATACCAGTCAGAGCAGATCCATCTCTATACTTAGCTGGAATGTAGCTGGTTCAAAGGGGAAAATTGAGAATTTGGACTGGCAGGCATTTGTTTCAAAGTATGATATAATAGCTTTGCAGGAAACTTGGCTTACTGATGCAGCGCACTTTGGAGGCTATGCTTGTTACTTCCTCCCTGCTATTCCATCGAACCAGGGACGGGCCACGGGTGGTCTAGCTACCTAGGTTAGTTTAAGCCTCCAGCTTGAGGTGACAATACTTAAATCTGACCCGCCATCTTTCTTATCGTTATAAATTTGTGATCCTATGATAAATGTTGCCTTTTATTTGATACATTTTTATAACAATTATTTTATTAACACTGTTTGTATTCACATTACTCAGTTATTCAACTTCTTATCTAAATTACAAGCCGAAAATGGAAACTAACAAATGCAATCTTATTTCTTTGTTTGCGGCAATTTTAACGCTAAGTTGAATGGGGCCACCTGGGCCCTCTGACAGCCAATAGAGGAGAATGTTATTGCACACGACGCAAGGGGGGCTGAGCTCCATAACCACCTTGCTGCCCATGGCTTGGTTGATTTACTTGAGTCATTAGGAGGGGCCCTCTTTTAGAAGGGGTGGCAGAGCCTCAATAATCGATTACATGTTTGTAAGCCCTAATTACTTATCATGGTTTTCAAAGGGAGTGATTTTACTTACAGAGGGGGTAGACCACAATGCCCTTTGTGCCTCTATATTGTTACCAATTAAAAGACATTCGTGCAATATTAATTTAGTCCCTATTACACAACATTCAAAGGATGGTTTAAGATTGGAATGGCACCTTAAAAATCCAATAGAATCTCTGTCTACCCTACTCAAGTCTCACCTGGGATTGTTTCTTAACTGCTTAGCTGACAATAGATACACGATGATGGCCTCGCATTACAATAGTTTAATATTCAGTATTAGGGAGTCTATGCTTAAGCCAACTCATCCTTCTAATGAAGACCCTCGCTGGTTTGATGGGTCATGTTCCACGGCAAATCGCACATCCCGAGTAAGGTTCGAGATTCTTCCGATGCGCCAAGAGTATAAAACTGCCCTGCTACTCAAGAAGAGGGAATTATATAAAAGGGACTGGGAGCAATTGGAAAGTGCAGCACTTGGGAAGGACAGTAAGTCCTTTTGGGGCCTTGCAAAACAAATAGGAACAAGGAATTCCCCCGCAAATTCCCTCTTGCAAAATAATATTTCAGGATCAGATTGGGTTTTACATTTTGCTTCTATTTATCACATCGAGAACAATCCGAATATGTTAGCTTTTCTCTGTAATAAATTACAGAACTTACCACCCCTTTTGTATATCTTTGCAGGAGGTGGAACTGGCCATTCAACACAGTACGGGCGGGAAAGCGCCAGGCCCAGACAGTGTACCGATTGACTTGATGAAATGTATGCCCGAGCTATGGGGCCCCTTGATTTCTAATGTTTTTAATTGTTGCTTAGCAAACAATATTCTCCACTCCTGGACTACATCAACGATAGTGCCTATATTTAAAAAGGACGATCGTATGTCTCCAAAGTGCTACTGCCCTATTTCGCTCATCGATAGCACAATCCAAATTATTGGTAGAGTGATATAGGACCACCTAATCAAATGGGCTGACGGCAAAGGGAATTCTTTCTCCTTTTCCATTTGGATTTCGTCTAAATTTAGGGACAAATGAGCAGTGTTTAAACCTAGCTTTGATGGTTAACAAGTATGTGATATGACATAGTTGAATAGAAGGTTCTAATAGAAATAAAAGAATGTTGATATTCCATGTTGGTCAGTTGCCTCTGGATGTTTGAATGGATGAGGTGAACAAATTACGCCTGAAGGACATACGGCATGAGCAGTGTATTATTTATAAGTGGTGATCACCACATAACTTGGTGACGAGGGTGGGATATGTCCAGGGTGTCACCTCAACATTAGATGTGAAGAGAAGACTGTCGAAGTGAGCGATACAACTGCTTGTGTGTGTTACACTCACTGCTTCGTTTTCGCAAGTGGTGAGATTTCTGGAGGCTGTCTTGGCTAGGTCGCGGTGTCTTGTTGACATAAACGGCCGTCTGGTGAGACAGACAAGGAGGTGAGGTGTCCGGCACGTTTTTGTTGGAGCTGGGCTGAAACGCATTTCATTATGGCCTTTGAGAAGCTTTGAGATATATCAGCTCTAGAAAGAAGAGACATCCCGATACAACAAGACCCATCTCCTGATGAAAGTGGTCAGTTTGTCCACGTGAAGTATGACTAAAAGAAGCCCAATCTCCCAAAGAAAACACACCTATGGTATGTGTGACGACGACGACGCACAGCGCCATTTTAGGTGTCTGGGAGATTTTACATCGTCAGCAATAGATTTCAGGTATTTGCTGCAACGTTACTCTCCATGAGTGCCGATTTGACCAGGAATCTCGGTGATTGGCACACCGTCTCATCAAACAGAGATTTTTGCTTTGAATTTTAGGTGTCTACTTTGTTTCTCAAATCTCGGTGATTGGCACACCAATTTTTATTTTTTTAATGTTTTGTGCCAGCTGTGTTTTAAGAGCATCTGTGATTGGCACACCATTTTAAATATTTGTTTTATGTGCCAACTGAATTTGTGTCACAGTGATTGGCACACCTTATCATCAGTTGGAGGTGGTCTCACTGAGGCTGGTAGTGCTTGTCTATCGGTAATTGGCACATCAACAGCAGTAGTGTGGCAGTTTGGTGAGCAGCTACAGTTTGTTGGAGATGTACTATGGTATAACAGCAAACAAAAATGTAAAAATTCTCTTAAGGTCATAAGTTTATATGCTGACTGTTCAATGTTTTGGTAACTTACATTTTTACAAGCAAATCTGCAAGGCAGCAAACAAATAATTTAGAAGTGAAAGTATATTTAGAATATACAAAGGAAAATATGCAGAACATGACGCCACCACCATTTTTTTTATGTAATCCAGGTGAACCGACAAGTAAGTGGCAGAAGTAGAAGAAGAGTTTTGGAAATTACGCAAGGGTATGCTGAACGAACGTAAGCGCAGAAGTAAACACTCTTTATTACTTCATTGTTTGGGTGGTGAGGGACAGGAAGTACTGGAGAATTTGCCAGAACTAAGTGCCACAGATCAGAGGGCATTAAATGAATATGAAATATGTATTTTGCAATTAGATCGTCATTATCTGCCACGTGTAAGTGCCATCATGGAAAGGTATTATTTTAGGTTAAAGGAGCAAATGAAAGATGAGTCAGTTGAAGATTATGTGACTGGTCTTAGGAAGTTGGCAGCAAGATGTAAATTTGGAGGAGCAATAGAGGAAATAATAAGGGATCAATTTTTTTAAAATGTACACATGATAAAATACGCAAAGAGCTGTGGTTGAAGGATGAATTACCATTGGAGGAGGTAATTGTGATGGCTAAACGTGTGGAGCATATGGCTAAATGTGGACATGAATTAAGTAGTGCCAAAAAAGGTAAAAAGTAAGCAATATTAAGGTGGAGGAAATAGTTTGTCAAGTTAAAAGTAAGAGTTCCTCGGATTCGAAATAGAAAAAAATAATACGTGTTCCAGAAGGCAAAGGTGTACAAGAAATTAAAAACACCTGTTTTCAGTGTGATAGGATAGACCATATGTAGGATAGGTGAATGTAATGTTCTGTCCAGCTTTGCATGTTATTTGCAATGCGTGTTGAAAGAAGGAACATTTCGCCACGTGTTTCAAAAGTAAAATAAAGAAGGAAGATCAACAAGAGGTTAAAGAGATTGTGTTTCAAGTGGATGGTGGAAAAACTCAGCATCCATCACATACGATAAAGATTGAGGGAATTGATATGGAGATGAAGTTTGATTCCTGTTCTCATCTGATCATGATTTCCATGAATGCATATGACACTTTCCTTAAGGGAAAGTGAAGTTGTGCAAAATTGATGTTTCCTCGGTGGGCCATGGTGGGGTACCGATAAAAATGGTAGGGTATTTCACAGCTTGCATTGAACTAGATGGGAGACTGGTAGCTGGGAAGGTGTATGTTGCCAAAAGAGGTGATGCATTACTGAGGTGGTCACATCAGGGTTTGTTGGGTGTCATGTTGAATCCGAATGCTGTTCCTCAGGTACAGGTACAGGAGGTAGATGACTCATTTGATGCTTTTGATGAGCCGTTCATAGATGTACTTCAGGATGGTTTGGGGTGTCTCAAAGGGAAAAAACATTATATAAAGTTGAAGGAGAGGGCGATTCCAGTTGTTGCTAAAGCAAAAAGGATACCTTTGAATGAACAAGTTGGTGTGCAGAAGGAGACAGAGCGATTGATTGAGATGAGGATTATTGAACCAGTTGAGGCAATGTAGTGGTTGGCTCTGATTTGGGTGGCTCAAAAACCCAGTGGTGAGATTTGCTTGTGCATTGACTTACGTGCACTCAATAGAAAGGTAATTGTGGATAGATTTCCCTTGCGCAATATTGACGAGATTATCTCTACACTAGCGGGTGCCAAATATTCCACCACTTTGGATCTAGCATCCGCTTACCATCAGGTGGAGTTAGATGAATCCTCCCAGACTGCGTTTATCACACCAGTGGGAATATTTACATTTTTTGAGAATGTCGTTTGACCTTGTCTCCGTGGCCTTGATGTTCCAAAGGATAATGTCTAGTGTGCTAAAAGGGGTCACAGGTGTGGAATGCTATCAGGATGATTTATTAATTTATGGTAGCACAAAAAGGGAACATAATTCTAGGGTGTGTACAGTTTTGGAGAGGTTGAGAAAGGCAAGATTATATTTGAGAAAGGACAAGTGTAAGTTTTGTATAGAAGAAGTAAATTATCTGGGTCACTGTATTACAGGGCAAGGTGTCTTTCCCAAAAAAAGAGTTAGTGGACACCATTGTAAAGTTACAGGAACTCAGTAACAAGGAAGAACTAGTATTTTTGGGGGGGATGGTGGACTATTACTGTAAATTTAAAAAAAATTTTTTTTTAAATATGTTTATTGATTTCAATGCGCAAAAAAGCATACAAATAAGTGCAATTGGAGTAATCATCTTGGAAAAAGAACATACCCCTAACCCACCCCCCATCAACAATACAGGCGGCAGAGCATCATACAGTGGTAGTATATTAGACATCAAAAACGAATATGCAAGGAGGAGCAGCGAGCATCCGAGGCATGGCCCAGCATCATGGAGAAAACTGTACAACAATTAGTAAGGGTTCAAAACAACCAGTTCATATCAAATCCGGATGAGTGAGCAGATAGGTAGTGAGAGGTCCCCAGAAGTCCTTAGGGCGTGAGGCTACAGGTAATTCCTCAGCATAAGTCTCCAATGTATCCCTGCAATAAAGTAAATCACGGACCCATTTTTTCACGGTTGGAATAGTTTTTGCTCCCCAACAAAGTGCCACAGCTCTCTTAGCAAACAGAGTGGAAACTGCGGCTATCCTCCTATTACAGGGCTTTAGGTTTTTCACAAATCCAAGCAAGCAGAGTTCCGGTGTGCAATGCACTGGTTCGAGCACAACATCAGAGAGTACATTCGTCACTTTCGACCAAAAAGCAGCGATGCCAGCGCCCATCCAAGCCACATGTAAGAAATCAGCATCGGCTTCTCCACACCGCACACAATTAGCAGACTCACGCAGACCATACCTGTAAAGCTGGAGAGGGGTATAATATAATTGGTGCAAATATTTAAAATGGATAATCTGGAGATTACAATTCGCCGTAAGGCGACCAGTTAGCTCACAACAGTTCTTCCAAACATCCAACGTAAGTGAGGGCCCTTTTACAGTCTGCCATCGAAGAAAGGAGGGTTGCTCCTCAGGCTCCCGCTCACGCAAAGAGGCATCGTAAAGTTTGGTGATAAGACCCTGTCGCTCCTCCCCCGTCAACATAGCCTGCAAGGCCCGTAAAGTCACTGGCTCCGTCGGATAGTCCGGATAAAGAGTTCTGACTGCCTGCCGGACTCTGACATATGTAAAACTTAACATGAATCCGCGAGCCGCAGACCCCTGCACAGCCTGCAAGGACCGGAAGCGACCTTGCTTGTACAAATCCCCCATCAGGGAGATACCCACCGCAGCTAGTTCCCGCATGGCAATTTATTCCCGCGCAGCAGATATGTCAGGATGTGAAGCCAGCGGTAGGAGCGGGGCATATAAATATGGAAGCCGTGCCCTTTTTGCAAGCATCCTCCATGCCCATGCTGTGCATAATACTGGGTTAATTTCGGTACTAGGGCCTCCAGAACCCCCAGAGAGGGTCGCTGCCTGCAGAGGCAAGGGAAGAATAGCGTCCGACTCAATAGCAAGGTGGGGTTGAAACCGTGGTGGATAATGCCAGTAGTGCGCAAACTGCGCTTGCGCGCATAAATAATAGAGGCGAAAGTCAGGAGCTTCAAACCCACCTCGAAGAAATGGTTGTGTTAAAACATCCCAGCCACAGCGAGGCTTTTTACCCCCCCACACAAATGTAAGGATGACCGATTGGAGCGTCTGGAAGAGCGCTATATTCAACTTGATTGGGATATTGACGAAAAAGTAAAGCAGCTTGGGTAAAAAAGTCATTTTCACAACCGAAATTCGATCTGCCAGGGAAAGAGGCAATCTCGCCCATCGTTCCGCCTGTTCAGCTATGCGTGTGAGAGCCCGACCATAGTTCTCAGAGATCACCCTAGCAGGGTCCCTGTGCAACCAAACCCCAAGATACCGCACCGGTTCTTGAGTCCATGTCAGTGGGAAATCCAGTTCTATCACCTTAGTACCAGCCGTCAGCGGAAACACCACCGATTTAGACCAATTGATACCCAGGCCTGAATAGCGCTCGAATGCTACATACTCCCGTAGCAGTTCTGATAAATAAACAGCAGGATCTCGGACGTATAACAGCATATCATCGGCATATAGAGAGACTACAAGTGGCCGGTGCCGAAATCGTAATGCCGCAGCTGCATGCTTCTGCCTGAGTTTGCAGGCCAGAGGTTCCAGCGCTAAAGAGAAAAGCATTGGCGACAGGGGGCATCCCTGCCGCGTACCCCTATTAATGGGGAACGCAGAGGACACCCAGCCGTTGACCCGCACGCGAGGGGCCGGTGCAGTGTAAAGTACTCTAATCCATTGAAGGAAAAATGGAGGGAGACCCATCCTAGTGAGAACCGTGAACATGTAATCCCAGTTAAGGGAATCAAAGGCTTTTGCCGCATCAAGCAGCACTGCCACCGCCTGAAAATCGGGGTCAAAATAGTGGAGAGTGGAGAACACAGTACGCAGGTTATGCGTAGTGGAGCGCGCCGATACAAAACCTGACTGGTCAGGCAAGACTAACAGAGAAATTAATGGTTGCAGTCTGGTGGCAATCATCTTTGCCAGAATTTTAGCATCGATGTTGATGATTGAGAGGGGCCTATAAGATTCACACCGATCAGGGGGATTATCTGACTTCAACAAGGTGACCAGCAGTGCCTCCCGAAGAGTAGGCGGGAGTTTCCCCTCTTCATAAGCCTCCGCGAACACAGCCAGCAACCGAGGAGCCAGATCATCCACATAGGTTTTATAAAATTCGCTGGGAAGTCCATCCATGCCAGCCGCCTTACAAGTGGGCAACGACATAATAGCTAGTTTGCCGTCTTCCTCGTCAAAGGGCTGCGTTAAATATTCCCTGTGGGCGTTTGAAAGCCACCCCAGTGCTACATCGTCATGGTAGGAGTCTATCTCTTCCGTCAGCGGGGCATCGTTGGCTGCATAGAGCGCAGTGTAGAATCTCAATACAATATTACTAACTTCAGAAGTCGAATAATGTGTTACCCCCTCCTCGTCTACAAGTTCCCTAATACACTCTTGACTGCGAGGTGCAGAAAATTTCTGCGCCAAGGAACGACTAGGGCGACCCCCGCCCCATAATAGCGGGCAGTAGCGCACCGTGAACGATGCTGCAATTCCTTATCAACCGTTTCATTATGATCAGTGACCAAGTCTCTTATCTTAGCCAAAGTATGTGGGGAGGGATTTTCCTCATAGTCCCGCTCAAGGACATAGATCTCCGACGCCAGCTTATTTATTCTACGCCGGAGATCTCGGAGAACTCCAGACTGCGCTCCAATGCAAGCCCCCCGGATCGTCACCTTAAACGCTTTCCACAGCGTTCCAGCACTATCGACGGATCCCTCATTGTCGTGAATTTTTTTTCGAATTGCCTCACCAATAGAATGTTTAAACACTGGGTCTGCGAGTTCAGTAGGTTGAAATCTCCATGCGAAAGGCGGTCTCTCACATAACGGTATCTGTAAGGCAAGAACCACAGGAGAATGGTCCGAAAGTGTGCGAGGCATATGTCCAACTCACAACGCCCAGGGGCAGACCGCTTCAGAAACAAGCCAGTAATCTATACGGGACCAAGTCCCATGCACCGAGGAGACGAACGTACTTTCGCGACTCCCCGGATGTTGGAGACGCCAAATATCAAATAGGCGACCCGCATCCAATATCTCCAAAATGGTCTCTGCTGCCTGCTTAAGCCTCCCCGTGCCACTGCCAGCTCTATCTAAGGTGATATCCAAGCATACATTAAAGTCGCCCCCCCAAATTATCTCAGCCGGTGGGAACCCCGAAATGCGGCGCCACACATCCGAGAAAAAGGACGGTTCCTCGGTGTTCGGCCCATACACATTTACCAATAGTACAGTCTTGCCCCCCAATTGTCCATACACAATCGCCACCCGCCCGTGCTCATCCGTATCCGACTTAAGCAAAGTGAAGGGAACCCCTTTCTTAATAAGTGTCATCACACCTCTCGAGTAGGTGGAGAACGAGGACTCAACTTTCGTAACGGCCCACCTCATACCAATTTTTTGTGCGGAGTCCTTAGTGGGGTGAGTCTCCTGGAGGAGAGCCACCTGCACCTCCAGTCTATCCAAGTGTGCAAAGACAGACCTAATCTTTTTCGGAGAATTAAGTCCACGAACATTCCAAGTCAAAAACTTAACCACCCCGTTCATACCGTACAAACAGCACTGGATATATACCTACACACTGCATCCTAACAGACAAATAAGAGATACTACCACCAAGCAGCACAGCAAATGCCCAAAAAAATACACCAACAGCCGCCCGCTCAATCCCCCCCACCCCAACCCCCCACCCACTTCAGCGTCCCCAACTGTGCCAAAGCCATCCCAAGGCAAGAAAGCCCCCCCCCCCTACAACAAAAACAAGCAAAACAATTTTGCATTTGGGGTTCTCCCATTCGGGGGGCGTAGAGTGCAACTGGCCTCCCATCGAGTGGGAGGTGGCCGGGCAGGTCTAATACCTGTGCCTAGAAGTCAGAACATTGTCCCAACAACACACATTATAACAGGAGCATGATGTCTACAGAAATGAGAAAATCCCACCAAGAACATGTATCCATAGGAAGACATTAACACATCGCATCCCTGAGAGAGCAATAGTAAGCACACAAGAAGACAACAGTATATAACAATGCTACAGTTCAATCTTCTTCATCATGTGGCGTGCTTGACTCTCATCGCCTACGTTTCAACTGCTTGGCATGCTCCATGGCAGCTTTAGGGTTAGAAAAAATCTTGAAATCCCCATCCTGCCCTATGCGCAGACGTGCGGGGTACAACATGGCATAAGGTACTCCCTCAGATTGTAAAAATTTCTTCACTGCGCCAAACTCCCTCCTAGCTGACTGCACCGCAACTGTAAAATCGGGGAAGAATGCCAGCGTATTGCCCTGATGTTCTATCGTCCCCTTGTCCCTGGCTAAATGCAAAATAGTGTCTCGGTCTCTATAATTTAAGAGTCTCGCTATAATGGGACGAGGGGGAGCCCCAGGGGGCGGTCTCGCTGCCAGGGAGCGATGGGCACGCTCAACTATAAACATGTGGGATAGGTGCTCAGTGCCAAAAATATCTTTGACGAGGGTTTCAATGTAAGTTTCCATTCTCCCCACATTGGAGGATTCCGGCAGCCCCGTCAGCCTGATGTTATTGCGGCGGGACCGCGCTTCCAAGTCTTCATTCTTGGCTTGAATAAGGGACAGCACCTTTTCCATATTGAGCGTCTTTACAGACACCTCGCTGAGCCCATCCTCCGTGGCTGAAACACGCTGTTCAACTTCCCCCATACAGGCATTCTGTTTTTCGAGTTGTGCGGACATATGATCTAGCCGATGGTTCACAGCCGCCATTGTGCCCTCTATAGATTGGAGGCTGCGCTGCATCGCCAATAAGGTAGCTTCCAACGAAGGGGGGTTGTCTCCATGAGCATCCGCCTCCGAATCCGAGGCGGCCTTCTGTGAGGATTTAGTAGGCCTACGGGCCTCAAACGTGAGGTGAGACTGTGACTTGTCCGTTCTCCCCATACTGAGTATAGCAGGACACACTCAAACCTTGAAGCAAATCACAGTGCAGGGTGAGGCGCACCAAGTCCCTACACTAAGTTGAATAGGAGATGGCTTATATAAAAGAAGTCCTCCAGCAACCTACACAAGCGCCAGGAATACAGGGCCCGCTGCTGGCCTGCAGCTGCCAGAGGTACACCACGCAGCAGCTCCCCAACTTAAGCCACACCACTATCAGCAGTCAGGCACAAGCGCAGTGAAGGAGAAGGTAAGCAGTCCAGGGATAAGCAGGGGAAAAAACACAATCCAGGTGGCACAATTCCCAAAGGCAGAGCGTGCCAGGAGCGTCACTCGCAGCCCTCCTCAATGCCCACCAGAAGCGAAAGCCGAGAGGGAGCCACATGTAGGCTGAGCCAGCTTAATACAGGCAAGGGCGATATAAGCCCAGCAGTCCCGCAACCAAACAGGAGCCAATCAGGAACAACACCAGGCACGGACGCTCACTTCAAAGCAGCCTGTGAAAGCTCCAATTCCGCCGTACACGCAACCCCGCAGAACCCAGCAGCAGCTCGCAGAGCGCAGCGCCGGTCCTGTGCCCCACCCGCCTCCGCAGCTGCTGACCCGCTAAGGCGCCGCACCCCACTTACCACCACCGGGCGCAGGGGGCCCGCATGTAGCAACCAGGTGCCGTCTGGGAATCCGACGCGCTGGGAGCACCGCCGGGCTGCCGACGCGCTCCGCCTCCGCTCTCACCGCGGGGCCGAGTCTTCTCCGCAGGGGTCAGCACTCACGATCCAGCCAAGCACCCCCGGCGAGCAGCACCGCAGCAACGTGCTGAAAAGGTAGGCAAGTCTCGCCGCCGATCCCCTGTCCCCAGGATCCGCAGAGTCACCGCAGCTCAGAGGAACACAGCGGGCGCCATTTTGCGAGCGCTCGCCGATCAGCGTGGATGTCCGCGTTGGCAGCAAAACAGCGAGCAAAGCTGACAAAACTCGCCGCCGCTCGCCTCAGGAACACATCACAACATCGCCCGACACCGTTGATGAAGCAGATGCAGCAATTATAGGCAGATATTTGGTGGATTGTAGCCCGGCCGGGCAGAGCAGCACTAGGGTGCGGCCATCTTGCCGTGCGCCCTCTAGCGCCCCTCGAAGAATGTATTATTACTGTAAATTTATACCAGATTAAAGTGGATAAGACACAAAACTTAAGGAAATTACTTGGCAAAAATGTGAGTTTTGAGTGGAGTTCAGAGTGCAGTAAGGAGTTCATGTCAGTCAAGGATAATTTTAAAAATGTACCCAGTTTGCAGGCATTTATCCCAGGTGAGGAAACCTATATTATGACAGATGCCAGTGCAAAAAAGGCATTAGGGCGGTGTTACTTCAAAAAGGAATGGAATAGAACATTTGAAAGCTTTCGCCTCTAGATGCTTGACAGGTTCAGAACAGAATTACTCAGTTAGTAGAAAAAGAGGCATTGGCGATTTATTGGGCATTGGGAAAATGCAGAAATCTGATTTGGGGTATGAAGGTTAAAGTACTTTGAGACCATAAACCATTGAAAGAGGTTCTCAAAGAAGGGGTTGGATG
This sequence comes from Calotriton arnoldi, assembly GCA_963921515.1. Lineage (NCBI taxonomy): Eukaryota > Metazoa > Chordata > Amphibia > Caudata > Salamandridae > Calotriton > Calotriton arnoldi. The sequence continues at coordinate 747,704 of CAWUFW010007707.1, forward strand.
CTATATCTTCAAGAATTAGGAGATGGATTATTACACTGCAAGAGTATGATTTCACAGTTGACTATATACCAGGAGTAATTAATTGTTCGGCTGACTGTTTGTCTCACTTGGTGGGTGTGGAAGATATTGATCAAGAAGCTGAAAGAAGTGTGTCTTGGTGGCAAGATCAAGAGATAAGAGTCGGCTGTGTCTTAAAGAACAGGTTTAAAAAAAAGGGGTTAGAATCCTGGGAGTGATTTACTGTTTATTTTACCCTGCAGTCTATAATAGATGCTGTTAAATGTTTCAGATGGCTGGAATATGCACATATTGATGATGTAAATATAACGTATGGTTTGTTTTGTTTGAATGTCTTAAATGCCAATAAAGAAGATTTAATTTTTTTTTTTTAAAAGCTGAAGGAACTGTGGAGGAAGAGGTGAATGTGTGTAAAGTAACATTAGGGGCCATAGAAGAAGAGGAATGGATGAGTGAGATATACAAGGATCAGGAAATTACAAAGGTAATTGAGATTATATTATTGGGAAAAGGTAAGCATTTGGTAAAACCCTGGCTTTGATCTGTGAAGAGTTATCAGTGATGAATGGGATTTTTACTCATGGAACAAAACTTGTACCACTGATTGGTGTGTGTAACAAATTACTCAATTTTGTGCATGATAGTCATATGGACATTGTGAAGACGAAAGAAAGATTAAGGTTGCAGTTTAGGTGGTCAGGAATGGATAAGGAAGTAGAAAGGTGGTGAGGGAATGTATGCAGTGTTGTGTGAGTGACAAGCCCATGGTCTGTAGTAAGCTTCCGAAATATCCCTGGGATGAAATTGCTATTGTTATAGAAGGACCCCTACACGGTGAAAGTAATACTCCGTATTTAATCGTGGTGTTAGATTTGTATTCTAGATTGAAGTAGCCTGTGCCAGAGATATTTCATCCGCAAATATTAGCAAATTTGTGGAAGACATATTTAAAAGGGAAAGCTATCCTAATTCTATGTTATCAGATAATGGTCCTCAATTTTGTTCAACAGAAATGCTGTTTTTAAAAGAATGTGAAATGTATACATAAAAAAAGTTCTGTTTATCACCCAGAAACCAACGGAGCTGTGGAAAGGGAGAACAAAACACTAAAAGAAAGTATTCAGTTAGCAAGAGCAAATAATATAAATTGGAAGTCGGTCCTGCCAGACAGGATAACTGCATATCACATGTCCCCTCATTCCATGACTGGAAGGTCACCCTTTGAGCTGTTCAAACGCAGAGCAGCTAACTCTAAAATGTGTCCAGGATGGATGGTATGGAATAAAAGGTTGAAAGTTAATGTTGGTGAATGGAGAAATAAGGAACTCAGGCATCAGGAGTACAGGAAGCAGTATTTTGATAAAAGGAAAAGTGTAATAGACAACCAAGTTGTTTTGGCTGACATATTTAAATAAGGGCACCTGTGGGATGTCAACCATGGTCTAAATATACCAAAGAGAAAAAAGTGGTAAAATTGTTTTAAAATGCTGTAAAGACGGAGGATGGGAGAATTTGGAATAAAAAGTTGGGTTGTGCTGGTTAAACCTTATTCTGATTCTGCTCATGTTTAACACAGTCAGATGTACAATCAGTACTCTTGACAGGGTGGTGAAGATTGCCATAAAGAGTCACATTCAGGACTTGTTAGTGAAAAGAGTGTGAGAGCATGGAGAAAACCACTGTATATGAAATATTATATTTGTGAAGTTTAATGGTGGTACTTGGTTTTTTATTTCATATAAAATGTACAGTGTTTTCATGACTAGAATATAACTCATAGACTCATATCTTATGTTTTTATCTTTTAAAATATGATATTTATGTATAGTAGTTTTCTGGGACTATCTTTGTTCTTTTAAAAGTCAAGTTCACTAAATAAGTTTATTTATGTTTTATAAACGGGGAAGAAGTGTGATATGAGATAGTTAAATAGAAGGTTATATTAGAACTAAAAGAATGTTGTTGATATTCCATGTTGGTCAATTGCCACTGGATGGTTGAATGGATGAGGTAAATAAATTATACCTGAAGGACCTACGACGCCAACAGTGTATTGTTTATATGTGGTGAACACCACAAAGTACACCCATGACAGACGTTGCCCTATCTAACTTGCCTTTATGGACCTGTCCACTGCCTCTGATTCAGTGAACAGGACCAAATTGTGGCTAATGTTGCTGGATCAAGGAGTGGACCCCCCCCCTCCCCCTGGTGAACTTTCTGTACTTTTTATATGTAGATCTTTTAGCTAGAGCGCATCTAAATGCTCATGGCAAGCTTTCATCTGATTTCCCATTGAAGAGGGGAGTGCGGCAGGGGTGCATATTGGCACTCCTGCTTTTCATCCTCTAAATTAATGGGTTAACAGCTCATCTAGTTTCCACTAATGTAGACAGCCCCAGAATGGCAGGCACTCCTGTGCCCGCCTTACTCTATGCCAACAATGCAGTCCTTTTAGCTCTTACTCCTAATGCATTGAGGCAGCTGGTGGACCGTTTTGCTCTTTTTATGCAAGATCTTTATTTAAAAAACAATTCTACTAAATTGCATATTATGTCCTGTGGGCCTGGTAAACTAAGGCTAAATAAAATTATCATCAAGGAGCAAGCACTTACAATTTCTTCTATCCAGGTTTGACTATTAGTTCCTCAGGGTCTTGGCACTCCCAGCTCAACTACTCTAGTCTCTAACTCAGTAGAACTGCAGGGATATTCTGCAATCTTATTAGACCAGGCACTAGAGGGACTGTCTTGCCAGCACTGAAGGTTTACAACTCCCAGTGTATTAGTGCTGCTACCTATGGAGCAGGTTTGTGGGGTTTTAATAATAGTTGCTCCCGACAGGCAGAGGAAAATCGCTTTCTCTGTCGGTTGTTGTATTTACCGCCCACTACCTCTTGCTTTATTGTCCATTCAGAGCTGAACCAGGGATTTATTTCCGACAAGGTCCACCTGGCCACTCTCTTGTTGTGGGTCAGTATCTGGACAAATCCGGCAGCAACGTTATGCAGGGATATCATTCTCAAGTGTCTCAACCTCGAAAAGGCTTTTTCTATTCCATGGCTGAGTTATATTCGGATTTGGGACACTCTAGTTAGCCTGGGATTGTCTTCTCTGTTTACTGAGCCTAGCAGCATTTCTAAAGCAGATAAGATAAAGATGAAAGCAACATTCCTGGAACACTGTGAAGATCTAAGAATGCAAAATTAGCTAGCTAAATGCACAGTCCTGAATTATTATAGATCTTTAGTTAGAGGAGAGCCCACTATGTATCTATCTATTGACCTTACACAATGGGCTCGATCACTTCTTTTCCGCTTCAGGGCGGGCTCAATTTATTGGTCCTTGTGTTTTAAAAGTGTTCCAGACTTAGAGGGGAATATAGTATCATCTTGTCAATGTGAAAATCAATCTGCGCAAACACTATTGCACTTTATGTTTTTCTGTAATTTGCACAGTTTGCCACGTAAGCACTTTTTGAAACCCTTGTTATGTAATTTAGAGTTACGACGGTGTGGAGTAGCTTTGCTTTATTTACAGTCTTTAAGCTTGCCTGAAATTTGTCACTGTGTATGTGCCTTTCTGAAAACAGTTATCCGGGTAAGAAAAACAATGATAGGGTAACTGCACATTGGTCTTTTTATTGTCTCATCATTTTTATTGCAATGATAAGCTTTAGCATTTTTTATGTTCTAGGAAGTTTTAAACCTTTGCATGATTTTATTATATTGGATTAAAGTGTCTCTCTCTTAGAGTTTGTAAATTGAAGAGTCACACTTGCATCTTGCTGTCATTTTTATCTATTTGTATTTTGTATTTGTCTGTATTTATTTCTGTGGTTTTCTTTTATGACCTTTATAGGTTGAATAAAGATTTTGAATTGATTGATAAAGATGATTAGAATTTTGGAAGACTAGTTAAAATGTTTAATCTTCTAAAGCTATGTACTTCCTCTTTCTCACAAAGCTATGGAAATGCACCAGGGACAGATATAGGACTACAAAAAGGCTCCATGTTTCTGCAGCAAATCAGTGCATTCTGGAATTATTAATTCTGGTTCAGTTCAATTAAACAAATCAGACCAAACACCTGAAAAACGTGATTTGTAAAAGCAAAAATCAGAACCAGATACTTTACATCCCAGTGACAGGGAGCAATCTAATATTTAGGGTGATTTTATCAAAATAGAAACAATTGCATTGGGCTCCTTATGAAGTGACCAGCACGGTATATTTGAGAAGCTTAATTCCAATTGCATGATAGAGGGAAGAAAAACTATGGGCCTGATTTAGAGGGTCGATGATAGACTTAACTCCCTCAGGATAGCAGAGGATAATATCTGTGCCATCCTGAGGGACCTTCATCTGCCAAATTTAGAGTTGTCTGCTGGCCCTGTGGATAACGCTCTACATTGACAGGAAATGCTGTCATGGGGGTTGATGTCACACAAAGCATGTCAGACATGATGGTCGGCCAGCAAACGTTTCAAAATTGTTTTGTTTTGTAAAAACAAACTCCTGGAGCAGGAGCCTGTTTTTGACAAAAAAGCTAATGTCCCAGACACTGGGAATTTTCTCCCATGGTACTGGGTTCATTATTTCTTTCCTGTCCATTACTACTCTAAATAGGGTAGGCAGTCTAAAGGCCTTCATTTGACAGCCCCATCTCTGTTGGGCCATCAGAGGAACCATTCCTTCGAGGAGCCACAAGCAAAGGAATGAGACTAAAATTAATTGAGTTGAATATCATTGGAATATGAATGAATTTTCCCAGTAAATCAGAGAAAGACATATAGGTATCAAAGACACAGAAGAAAATTTACTTTATTACAAATATTGCAAGAAATAAGACACTGAATAAACAGAGATATTTTGTTACCGTCATTGTTGTGACCTACAGATGGATCATTTCACAGTTCCACTTTAATACTCATTTTCCAGACAGGGTATGTGGATCCACTATTGAGGTCTCAGAACTGAGTGCAGTCACCAGGCACAGACAAAAGGGCAGCCCTGCTTAGAAACTTTGACTCCTTTAAAAAGAGAAACCTAATACCTACCCTTTACTCCTACCATTTACCCTATGTCATCACTCAGGAAGAATTAATCAGGAGCCCTTTGCTAAAAAGGCCCTCAAAGAATTTCTTTGGGTAGCCTTTTCTCCATTCTCCCTCGCTCCAGTTATGGGTCTCTACTCTCCATTCATAGGGATTCAATCAATGCACGCCCACAATATAGGGAAGCTGTATCTAATCTCCATCCCGGTTGGTAAAATACATCCAACTGGTCCGTACACTTAGACTTTCAACACACAAGGAGTCTTACTACTACACATTTCTATATACCCACTGCACATGGAATGTCAGCGCAAAGATCTGGGGGGCTCACACAAAATCCTTTTTGGGCCATCTGAGATGATCTATCTGGAGCTTCCATCAGCCCCTCTTCTGCTATTATGAGCTCCTCGTTGCTGTTTGACATAGTCCTTTGACCCCTTTGTTAGCCATTAACCATTTTTCCTGACTTCAAACCCTTTCTGACATCCTTCACAGACCACAGTCATTTTCACCCATCCACCTTTCAAATCCTCTGCAAGGTTTCAGTCCCTATGCCCTCAGATCTACCCTCAGATGACTGTGCCAGTATCAGACAGTGTCATTTATCACTCAGAGGTCAGAGTGTAACAGTCCTGACTGTTTATTAACTGTGCATGCTCTGATATTTCAGCAAATATTTACCAGCTCTATGTGTGGATTGAAGAGGTGGATTGTTCTCAGGATTGGCAGCATAAGAAGCATGAATACGAGCCATTCACAAAAGGGGTATCCTAATGCATGTGGCCTAGACTCACATAGGTATCCTCCTGCTCCCAGTCTTCTTCCTCCTCTTCCAGGTCCTTCTGTGCCATTCCAAATCCTCCTTTTCTGGGCACTGTTGGTCCTGCTGATCCTCATCCTGTCCCTAGTCTAACTAGTTCTGGTCACACTGGTACTGGTTTCTTGAATCTGGTGCTCCTGTTTGTAGTCCTTCCTGACCTTGGACTTGCTGACCCTGCTCCTGGCTCATCCTTGTATTTGCCCTCCCTGTACCTTCTGATCCTGGTACTACTGATCCTCACCCTAATGGTCTGCTGAGTTCTTATCCACCTAGCAGGTTGTCCTGGTTCTCCCAGGACTTGCACTCCTAGTCTTCCTGGTTTGGGTCATCTTGATTCTCCTTGCCCTGGACCTTGTGGTTCACGTGGTACTGCATCCACTGGCCCTCCTTATTAGGTTGTCTTGGGCTGGGCCTGATCATTGTGCTCCTGGTTTGGTCCCATTGGTCCTCGTGGCTCTGGTTGTCCTGGTTCTCATGATCCTCATCAGCCTCATCCTAATGCCCCAGTTCCTTGTCCTCATTAGATCCTCAGGTCCTTGTCCCCTCTGTTCTAACCTCTATGGTCCTCCTAGCCCTGTTTCTGGTCCTGCTTATTCTGATCCTTCCTTTCCACCTAATCCTCTCCCATTTGGTCCCTGGTCTTAATTGCCCTAGTCCACCTGCTCCTGACCTGACTAGTTCTCCGGTTCCTCCTCCAACACTTCATGATACTCTTGGCACTGGTGCTCCTGCTCGTTGTCATCCTGGACCAGCTTGTCCACTCTGCCCTGATCCTCCTTCTTTAGGGTTCCTGTTCTTAGCCACCTGGTTTGGTCATCATGGCTCCTGTCATCCTGGCTTTTCTTGTTGTGGTCTTCCTTTTCCTCCTCGTCCTGGTCCTGATTGTCCAGGTATGGCAGGTCCTGATAGCCTTGGGCCTCTGTGACTTGAGCTTCCTTTTCCCTTTGTTTGTGGTATCACTGGTTCTCCTTTCCCTGGTCCTCTCAGCTCTTGTCCTGATGGCTCTGGTTTCCTTGCCATTTCCTTTTGATTCTTCAGGTCCTGTTCTCCTAGTCTTCCTCGCACTCAGTCTGGTTTGCCTAGCATTGGTCCTACTATTCCTGGTCCTCATAGTCTATGTTCTCTTCCTGGTTTTGTGCCCACTAGACTTGATCCTTTTGCTTCTGGTCCTCCTTGTCTGGGTCTTTGTATGCCTAATCCTCTTGGTTCTGATCCTCCTAGCCATCCTGGTCCTTTCAGGCCCTGTTCTCCTAGCTCCTGCTTTTCTTCCCTGATCCTCTTGACCTTCATCCATTTGACCTGGTTCTTCTGCTCCCTCTCACCCTGCTTATCTGATTCCTAGTACATCAGTTCCTGGTCCTGCTGGTCCCCTTGGACCATCTGGTCCTGCTCCTCTTAGGCCTTGCCCTCTTGACCCTTATCTTTCTGGTTTGGATCATACTTGTCCTCCTGGCCCTGAGGCCTGTCCTTGTGGTCCTCAATGCACCCAATGGTCTGGGCCTTCTTGGTCCTGGCTCTCTTTGTTTTGGTCCTTCAGTACCTTGTCATTTTGTTCTTGGTTCTCCTAGACTTCCAGGTCCAGCCCCCTTAGCCTTCCTGGCTCTGATCCTTTTGATCTTTCTCACCCTGGACCTGCTACCCCCGGCCCTGGTCTTTCTGCTCCACTTGGTAATTTGGGCCGTGGCCCTATGGTTTTGGTCCCCCTGGCACTCCTAGGCCTGTTGCTGGTCCTCTTGGTACTGATCCCTCTAACCCTCCTTGCTCAGGTCCTGGTCCTCCTGGCTCTGGTCCTCCTGGTATTCTTGGTACTGCCCTCCTTATCTTCCTTGCTTATTCTGGCCCCCAGGTTCTATAGGCCTTAATCTCAATTTCCTAGAACTGATCCTGTTTCTTCTTACCCTGGTCTTCCTGCTCCTTGTCCCCATGTTTCTACACAAACTCATCATGGTCCTTAGTTATTTGGTTCTCCTGGGCCTGGCCATCCTGTTGTTCATCTTACTGGCCATTCTGTTCCCAGCCCTGTGACCAGGACTTCCAGGCATTGATCATCCAGGTCTTAATCTTCTTTACCTTGGTCCTGGTACTCAAGGTCCTGATCCTCTTTGACATGATCTTCCTGGTCCCCCTAGTCCTTTGTTTCCTAGTCCTCTTACAACTGTTCCTTCTGACTCTGGTTGCCTGTGTCCTGGCCATGCTATTCTTATTTTTAATAGTCCTTGTCCTTCTTGACACTATGGGCCAGATGTACGACCGTTTATTGCGGTCGCAAAGGGGCATTTGGCCCGTTTGTGACTGCAAAAAACAGATGCACAATGTACTAACCCTATTTTGCGAGTCGCTAATCTATTAGCGACTCACAAAATAAGGTTAGCGACTCACTATTAGGAAGGGGCGTGCCAAGGGCTTCCCTTCCTAATAGCGAGTGCAAATGCCATGTATGAGTGCTTTGCGATCGCATTTGCGGCAGCAAAAACCTTGCAGTTTACCACCTACTTCAAGTAGGTGGTAAACCATTCGCAAACGGGAAGGGGACCCCTTCCCCTTTGTGAATGGGTGCGAAAATATTTTTCAAGAGCAGGCAGTGGTCCCAGGGACCACTGCCTGCCCTTAAAACTGAAACTGAAAAGTTTCATTTTTCTTTTTTAAATGCAGCCCATTTTCCTTTAAGAAAAACGGCCTGCATTTAAAAAAAAAATGCTTTATTGACAAAGCAGTCCCAGACATGGTGCCCTGCTGACCCCAGCAGGCCACCATGTCTGGGAGTGCTAGCCATTCACAATGGGGTCGCAAATTGCGACAGCCTCATTAACATTCATGAGGCATGCAATTTGCGATCCCATTGGGAATCACAGGGGCATATTAACAAGGCGGCGATAAACAATTATCGCCGCTTTTGCGGCCGTTTTCGGCCGAAAGCGGCGATAATTATATCGCCTTATCAGCAAAGACACGCTATCGCGTGTTTTGCTGATTTTGCTCCGTTTCCAGCACGCCTGACTTCGCATCGATAATGAGATGCAAAGTAGGCGTGTCTGTGGAAACAACATGGGTAAATATCGCGAAGGCAGCTTCGCGATATTTACAATGCGGGGAAGCGATTATTTTAATCGCGTTAGAGTATGCCTTAACGCAGGAATTTAACGTCTGTTAAATTCCTGACTAAGGCATACTTAACATGGGGGTGGATTCTGTGGCTAAGACCACAGGCCCTATCATCTAGGATATCGCCGTTTTCCCATGGAAACGGCGATATCCACGCTATCTCTGACATTTTTATCGCCTCGGCGATGCGCGTTGTTAATAACGCGCTAACCGGGCGATAAATTCCAGAGATAGCTGGCGATAAATATGCAAGCGCTAAGCGCGCTTTGCGATATTTATCGCCGGCCCTTGATAATATGCCCCACAGTGTCTGAGACACTGTTGTACATTGAATTTTGCAACTCACAATTTGTGAGTCGCAAAATTGAATGGTCGAACATCTGGCCCTTAGTGCCTGTTGGTCCTAATCCTCTTGGTCCTGGTCCTTATAGTTTGGTTTCAGCTGGGCTTAGTTTTCATGGACCTGGTTCACCAACCACCCATGCCTTGATCTCCTTGGTCTTGGTCATCTTGGTCCTTCTTGTCCTATTGTGCTTGTTATCAGAAACCTTGTCTTTTGGCCATCCTGGACTTTCGTGGTTCCCCCAGTCTTGGTCCAACTGGTTCTGTTCAGCTCTGCTCCTCTTGACGCTGGTCAACTTTTCCTGGTTCTTTTCACCCTTATCCTCCTAGCCCTGGTAATGCAGGTCCATGTCCATCTGGCCTCTCGTGTCCTGGCCCTCTAGTCTTTGTCTTTTTGGTTTGGGTTGTCCTAGTCCTCCTGGATCTTTTCTTTGTCATTTTAGTCCTGCTATTACTGCAGTCATTGATCCTGGACCTCTTGATCCAGGTCCTCCTGAGCTTGGCCATTTGGTACTGGGCCTCCTGGCCACCACTGTCTAGTCCCCTTGCTCTGCCCCACTTGGTAATCCAAGCTCTGGTTCCCTAAATCCTAATCTTCATGGTCCTCTTAGCCCTGTTTCCGGTCTTTCTGGTCATGATCCTTTTAGTTCAGTTAATCCATACTCTGGTTTTCTGGGTGCCCTTAGTATTGGTCCCCTTGGTCTTCCTAGTCCCTGTCCTGCTTATCCTGGTTTCCTGGTGCTACTAGCCATTGTCCTCCAGGTCCTGATCTTCCATCTGTTCCTGATCCTTGTGGCCCTAGTCCTCCTGCCCCTTAACCTCATGGTTCTGCATGCTAGCCGTAGAACTTATTGACCCTGTACTTCCTGCTCTGTCTGGTCATCATCCCCATGTACTCCTGCGCCTATTCCTTTGTATCCTGAGTCTTCTGTTTCACAGGCTTCAGGTTCTAGACCTTTTCACCCCCTCACCCTTATTCTCATCCATCAGTCCTCCTGGTCCTGCACCCCTGGTTTATCTTTTACCCTGATTTGCCTGTTCCGTATCCTTCAGCTCCTGGTTCTGTTGGTCCATATAGTCCTGGTCTTAGTTCTGGTAGTCCTTTATCTATTCCTTATGTATCATGTCTTATGGTGCTGGTCCCACTGGTCTTGGTTTCTCTAGCTCTCCCAGTCCTCCTGCCCAATCCTAGTCCTACTAGTCCTCCCGGTCTCCTGGTTTGTCTGTTCCACCTTGTTCTTGTCAATCTGACCCTGGTCCTCTCTATCCTTGTAATGGTCCTCCTGGGTCTGGTCTTCCTTATCCATCTGGCACTGGCCCCTCCTAGTTCCCATGTTGCATGACACCCTGGCTCATGTAGTCTTTGTCACCCTGGTATAGGAACCCCCTGAGTCTTCTGACCCTCATGGACCTTCTGATCCTGGTTCCACTGGGCCTAGACTTCTTGGTCCTTTATATCCCCACCTGTCCTTCTAATCTAGGTTCTCCGGGTCCTGCTAGCCCAGGTCCCTTCTGGCTGTAATTTTCCTGGTACTGGTCGATTCACTTCTGGCACTGTTGTTGCCAGGATAGAACTGCCCCTAGGGGCTACCGGGCTGACGTCCACTGTGAGGGCCGTTGGTCGACCACGGTGAAAATACACGAGTGTCGTGTCTGCCAACAAAGCCTCCTTTATGCATTGGGATGCAAACTCATGCGCTGGCTCTCATGCCCATGAAGTGTTAGCATTTGTTAGTTCTCTCAGTGGTTGCATCAACATGGTGAGCCCTTTTATAAATCGGCTACAATAATTTACCATGCAGAAGAAGCTTCGCACTTCTGAAGCATTCATTTGTGCTGGAGCCATTATGACATCATGCACCTTTACAGGGTCTGGGCCTACTCCACGCAATGAGAATTGTAGCCGAATAAGCTGATGCTGTTCTGCATGAACTCACAGTTGGCCCAGTGAAGTGTCCGCACATTCTCTTAGAGGTGCTGTAGCACACACCTCAGGTGGCTGTGGTGTTCTTCCACAGTTTTTGCCTATACAAGGATGTCATCACTGATGTTGTTAATGCCAGCCAGCCCGGACAGCACCTCTCTGTGTTCTGGCACACCTCCACAGCACTCAAGATGTCAAAATTAAAACTTTTATAGCGAAGGAGCCCCAAATAAGTGGAGAATGTCATGATGTATCTGGAGTCAAGGTTGATCAGAATCTGATGGTACCCCGAATGGAAGTCCATTTTGGAAAACCACCCTGCCTCGCTCTGGTCCGTGATGTTGTCATCGACTTTGAGCATGAGGTGCCTCTCACATTTGATGGAATTGGGGAGGCGCAATTCAAAGCATAGTCTCACTTTCCCTGGCTGCGTCGGCTTTCTGGTGTCTACAATCGGGGAAAACCGGGGGCGTTGGTCCATTGACCATTTCTATGATGAACTGGGTGTTCTAGTTTGAGCAGTTTCGTCCCCACCATGGGTCATAGATGGAACTCAATGCATCAGAGCCTCAGGGCTACTGGCTGGATTCAGTGGTCGATATGGAGCAACACTGTTTTGTATTTTCAACACTCGATGCCTTTGAACAGGTCTTAGAAGTCGGGCAGGATGTCGTCAATGGCTGTTAGGTGCACATGGAAGGTGAATTGTAACAGGCATAGTTGTTTCACAGTGTGGCAACTTAGTGGCATCCCCGCTCCCTCCTGGGTGACGTACACTGGGGCCGATGTCTGGTGGTCCCCATGGGAGATGACTGTCCTGAATTGCCCTGTCATGACAAAGAGGTGCTTGTACACTTTGGCATACACTTTGCCACTGGCTGGGGCAAGTGTCGACTGGTGCATCAGTTTTATGTGCACCGCCTTGGCCATGATATTCGTTGATGCCCCTGTGTCATTGATTGCTGACACTTCATCTGTGCCAATTCGATTTGTGCATCTTGGAGGCTGGCTTCTGTCTCGGGATGGGGCTCTGACTGCGAGCACTGTGTGCCTGGAGGCATCTATGGTGTTGTCATCCATGTCGTCACCCTCGCCGCCCGCTGTGGTGTCAGGGTTGATGGTGATCACAGAGGTTGGCTGATTCAGTATCCCTGCATGGATGGATCGGCAGACTTTCACAAAATGTTTCTGGTTATCACACGCCACGCACTTCTTTCCTCTGGCTGGGCACTCTGGGGGTCTGTGTTGGAGCGCTCCGAAATATCCACATGAGCTTTTTGGTGGGGGGAGGTTCTTTGCCCTCTCCTCGGTATTTTTCTGGGTGACCAGATTGACCGGCTCTGTCTTAATGGTTTTGTATAAGAGACACTCTGGCACTGGATAGCTCTTTCGACCTTCCTAGCGTTAGTATGACAGGTAGAGGTTTCCCCGGCTCCTGCAGTATCTGCTCCCTCAGTTTGTTGGAGGCGCACCTTTGGATAATCTGCACCCATATCTCCTCTGTCTCTTTGAGCCAGGCATGGAACGCGCCGAGGGATTCTTCCAGCTCCTGCCGAGGCAGTCTAAATATAAACCATTGGTAATCAACGTTGCCCATGGGTTCGAAGTGGGTGTTCAATGCTGGTATCATAGTTGTAGGGGGTGCCCAGTCTCTTGAAGGGTGCGAGGCAGTTTAAAAATATGATCCCCTGCCAGATGAAGCAGCAGTTTTCTTTTGCGGTAGTCCCAGACCCCAATAGCCATGGAGCATAAGTTCAGACGTTCCACCCACTGTTTCCATTTGGGGCCTGGGATGATGGGGAACTTTCCACTATGAAAGGTTTGATGGCGGGGATGTGTGCCATGGCCTCTGGCTCAGCTCCCCCTCTCAGTAGTGTCTGGTCTGGGGCCGCCTGGCCCACCCCACACCCCTTGAGTCACCCCCTGGCACCTCCGCGATGCATGGGGCCCTGGTGTTTGGGTCAATGGGCTCCCAAACTATAAGGGTGTAACCCATGTCTAGCCAGGCGTCCGTCTGTACAAACTCACTGTGACATTGGGCCTCCTAGACAGCTGTAGCAGTAGAGTGAGCCACATCTCCTGGGCTGATGCACTTTGGAACCGCCTTCACACAGGAGGCCACTGTGGCGTATGGTCACAGGGCAGGCAAACAGCAGCCACACAGCGAGGTCATAGGAGGCCGCACTGGGGGGTGTCCATGTGACCGGGAGCTTGCCACTTGCCCCTTACTCAGGAAAACCCTAAACTCGTAGACGAGGCGCACACCCTCCTGGATCAGGAGCGCATGAGCAGCGCCTAACAGCATGGGCCAGAGACCAGGACAGTGTCAGATGCACCATTATACCGGGTGGGGCCGTGTGAATAGCAGCGCACAATGCCTCTCCTTCCAGACCCTGAGCCAGAGAGCACAGTGGAGATGCTGTCAGCTGCGTATCCATGGCCGCGGCCCAGACAAGCTTGTAGATAGGCTCACAGCGTCGGTAGCAGCACTGATAGGTTGAGGCTGGCAGTGAACCTCGGGTGGGCAATAGGGTGACCAACTGGCATGGGTGCAAATTCAGGATGGTAAGTGTAAAAATTCAGGACAAAGGGTCAAAATTCAGGACAAAAATTCTGGACATAAGGTCAAAATTCAGGACAAAACTTCGGGACAAAAGGTAAGTTTTACAGACGCATCAGAGGAAGTTTTGCGATAGTATATAAGTAAGTAAATAGACAACCACTTAAGTACAAGTCAAAATAAGTTTATATTAGGTTGAGACAATCGTGCACTTCATGATTTTTCAGTATGCGCGCAGCTTTGAGCAACTGTGCAGGTTTTTTGTGGTATTTCATATGATAATAATCTATTTATATGGTTACTGCACTGGGTTGTCGAGTCCGATATTTTGTTTACAACTCATGGTCCTGAACAGGCATGTTTGGTGAGAGAAGTGCTCAGGAAGATCTCCTCGGAGAGACTTTGTTACTAGCATCTCATATCAGAGCGCCATTGTGAGATGTAAAGCGGCACACATAGGCGAACTAAAGGGAGGATTGCTGTGATGAACCCACTACAGGGAACACATTATGGGTGTTTCAGCAAGTGGAACTTAAAATATGGAATCTGACTTTGCTTATGGGGGCTTCGCAGAGAGTTGCATTAGCGGACGGAAGTCACAAAGGTGCTTTTCCCTGCAGCTTTCTTAAAGAAGGCACTGTCGATACACTATTACATAGTTTATTTTTGACGCCTTGCCTTTTGCTACAAACACAATATACATCTCAAGCACAGCTTATGACACTATGAGGCTCTCCCTAAAACCTTACACCTAAAACAAAACATGAAAACATTTACAATTATTAGTGTAACATTCAAGTCGCAGTTGGGTGTCACTCAAAATGTCATATGCATGATGTATAGATCCCACACACACGCACACAGCAAATACAGAATAGTAACACATAGGCAAGGGAGTAGCCAGAAAATGTAAATACCTCCCACTTTGAACTAAAGCTCTTATGGCACCAAGAAAGCAAAGTAAGTCATCACAACCCTCCCCAGAAGAGCTCTCTTGTCCAAGGATCTAGCCATCCATCCTTCCATCAAACTCCTGATATCCACCATTTCAAATTTACATTCTGTCATATATTAATTCTTTCATCCATCATTCAGTCTTTCACCATTCACTCTGTCCTTCCATCTGTGTGCCCATCCATATCGAAACCTTTTTAACCATTTGCAAACCTATCCATCATCTATCCTTCCATCCATCATTTCACTCATCCATCCCTCCATCCACCCTTTCACTTATCCACCCATCATCCATCCACCCTTTCATCCAATCCATCCATGATCCATCCACCCTTTCACCCAATCCATCCTTTCACTCATTGTAGGAAAGTGGCTCTGTATATACTGCACCAAAGTAAGGTTCAGTGTGCACAGAGTCCCCAGTCCCCAGAGGTTTGGCAGAGGCTAAAGTTAGATATAACCTTACTCTCTAAAGTGGTAGCTTGGTCGAGCAGTAAGGCAGTATCAGAGGACAGTGTAAAGCATTTGTTGTACACACTCAGTCAGCAAATGAAGCCACACACTCAAGAACTGAACTCTAGGCCAATGGTTTGTATATAAAAAAATATATGCTTGTTTTATTTTAGAACCAACAATAGGGTCAAAATATACTTTCTCAGTATGAGATGTTCTGGTTAGCCACCTTACAAAATAGGCAATAGACTTGTTGGTGGTAATAATCACAGTTGGTGCAAGAGGCAACGCAGGGTCAAATACAATGCAACATTGAGCTTAATGGAAAATTGTGATTAATTACAATTAATGACTTTGTAGGTTACGTTTCTAACCACAGGACTGGATCCTGGATTCAGTCCTGGGACACTTCCTGGAAACAGGTAAGAAAAAGCGTTTTGGTTATTGTAGTGATTTTTGAGGAATATTACTGTATTTCAAAAGTCGACACTTAGAAACTTTTCTGGGTAAAATTACCAATGTTATCCTATGGAAGGAAATGCAGTTTGCAAGCAAAGCAGGTTTACGTTACTTTTGTAATCCAGTGCTGGGTTCTCGGGTTCAGCACTGGGGTATCTAGCTAAAACAGGTAAGTAATTACGTTTGTATCATTGGCATGATTTTTAAAGAATATTTGTAAAATGCAGAAATCGACACTTAGAAACTTTTTCAACAAAAGCAGGCAATGATATCCTATGAGAGGAATTTCGAGTTACTGGTAAGTACGGTAAAAATTACTTTTCATGGTTGGTACTAGCCTAAAAGAGGCAGTACTGACGTCTCTCCTGATAGCAGGTGAGTAGTTCGGAATTCGTTACTGTTGTGATTTTTAAACAATATTTTAGTATTTCAAAAGTAGACACTTAGAAGAAATTTCACAGAAAACCAGTCAATGGATCCCTATGGAAGAAAATGGAGTTAGCGGTAAGTAACGTTGGGATTACTTTTTAGGGCCAGTGTTGGGCACCCGGTCCAGCACTGGGGCCTCTTCTAATGCCAGGTGAGTATTTTCGTTTTCGTGACTCGGTTGATTTTAGGTGAAGATTTTAAAGTTCCAAAACTCCACACTTAGAAGAAATTCCAGGTGTGAGCCAGTCAGTGTTACCCTATGGAAGGAAAGTGAGTTATCGGTCTTTGGGTAAGTACTCGACTGGCAGAGTTAAGGTTCTGGGCATAGACTCAGGGGTCCCCCAGTATCAGGTAAGTACAGTTGTTACACCCTCAGCGGCACAGGGGCGGCCGGGTGCAGAGTGAGTAGGCCCAATGTTATCCTATGACAGGCAGGGGGCCTCGGGTTGGTGGCTGCTGGCAAGCAGGCCACGCGGCTGTGGGAGCTGGGCTCCTGGTCACTTGCCCAGGGCAAATGGGGAAGTAGGTTAGGGTAGAGGTTGCACTTCCAGGGGCACTCGGGCGGCTGGGTGCAGGGTGCTTTGAGCCGTCGGGCGCTCAATGTTAACCAATGGAGATCTTAGACGGTGAAAAAGGCTGCAGGCTCGGGGACGGTGATTCTTCAGGGGCGACCAACACTTTGGGAGGTAAGTTGGGATCTTGGAGGATAGGTAGACACCCAGGAGTTGGGCACAGGGGGCCGTGGGGTGCCGGGTGCAGGGGTGTCTTTTGAGGTCGGGAAATCTTACCCCCTGCTGGTCGCGGTTGGAGGGGTCCCTTGTCCTGAGGCTGCAGGCGTCGTCTGAGTCGTCGAGGAGGGTCCTTGGGCACTGGATTCCAGGTCAGAATCGCCGGGGGACGTCCTCAAAGTCTTGGTTCACTCAGGCACAGGCCGGGCTCGGCGGGTGCAGAGGGTGCAGGTTTCGCGGTTCCGTGCCAGGGCTGGGTCTTTTGGAGTTTGTTCTTTTGAGCAGTACCACTGCTCGTGGGAGTCCCTGGGTTGAAGGCTGTGGCACAGAAGTCAGGTCCTCCGGGGTTTTTGAGGTTGCTGAGGCCGGGGTTCCGCAGGAGCAGGTTCAGAGGTCGACAGGCCGGTAGGGCTGGGGCCAAGTCAGTTGTCGTCGCCTCCTTGTTAGCAGCTGCACGGCTGGTCTTCTTGCTTCGTCTTCTCTTCTTGTTTTTGGATTCGGGAACTGTGGAAGGAAGGTTCAGGGAGCCCCTAAATACTAAATTTAGGGGTGGTTACAGGTAGGTAAGGGCAGGGGCCAATGGGTCCCTTCCCTGGGGTGGAGTACACCCCTATTCTGCTCCTCTCTAGTGGGAGGGGGCAGGAGCCTGTCCCTGGTTGGCTGGGTCCCCCCATCCTCAAGATGGCGGGGACTCGAGTTTGGGCTTCACCTCGTCTCCCCCACCTTAGGGGTGGAGTTGGCAGAGGTGGGCACAACCCATTTCCTGCCTCTGGTTTTCCCGCCGGTTCTCCCGCCAGAAGTGGGGGTAGAACCAGCGGGGATCAGTTTGCTGGAAGCAGCAAGTGGTCTGGGGAAGCTCAAAAGGCGGCAGGCCTTTGAAGCTCCCCCTGCCCATCCTGGGGGAGGAGGCTTTGGCACCTCGCCCCAGGATGCGCATTCTTTCAGGCCCCTGAGAGCAGAGGCTCTCGACCCAGGGGTCAGAAACATGTCTGGTGGTGGCAGCCTGGGCAGCCACTCAGTCCGGACACTGGAGGTCGGGTTGGTTTCAGGGGCATCTCTAAGATGCCCTCTGGAGTGCGTTTTACATTAAATCCCACACTGGCATCAGTGGGGGTTTAATGGGCTAAGAAGTTTGATACTAAACTTCTTAGTTTTCAGTGGGGCCATTATGGTGCTGTGGAGTTCAGTAATGACAGACTCCCAGCACCATATACTCTTAATGGCAGCACTGCACTTACAATGCCCAAGAATGGACTTGGGCACTGTAGGGGCACAGGGCTCATGCCTCTATGCCCTCACCACTGGCATAGTGCACCCAGCTAGAGGGGTGGCTGACCTAGGCCAGGGCAGTGGCTTGTAGGCATGGCACACAGGGATGTGTGCCATGTCGACTCTTCGCTTTTGTTCTGCACCAAGACACGCAGCCTGCAAAGGCAGTGTGTGTGTGTAAAGGTACAGGGTCCCTAAGGGTGGCACAACAAGTGCTGCAGCCCTTAGGGGCCTTCCCTGGTCACAGTGCCCTGGGTACCCATGGTACCATTTACCAGGGGCTGACCTGTGGCCAGGGATGCCAATTGGGTGTAGGTATCAATGCAGTTTTAGGGAAGGAACACAGGCCCTGGGTACCTGGTTGGCAGGAGCCCAGGGCACACTCAGTCAAAGCACATCAGCATCTCAGCAAAAAGTGGGGGCATACCATGCAAGAAAGATGGCACTTTCTCACACTCATCCATCCACTTTTCCACCCATCCATCCATTCACTCATCCATCCAGCCATTTACCCTTTCACCCAAGCCATCCTTTCACCCACCCATCTACTCTTCCATCCATCCACTCATTCATCCATCCAACCATTTACCCTTTCACTCATCCAGCCATCCTTTCACTTACTCATCCATCCACCCAGTCACTCATCCGTCCACCCATTCAACTTTTCACTCATCCATCCATCCTTTCTTCCAGCTCTCCACCCTCCCTTTCACTCATGTATGCATTCTTTCACTCATCCATCTTTACAGTCTTCTTTTCACTCATCCAGACACCCATTCGCCCATCCATTCTGCCAATCATTCATCCATGCTTTCACTCATCCATCCATCTATCCTCCCTTTCTCTCTCCATTCCCCTTTCACTTAGCCACTCATCCTTCCATCCTCCCTTCACCCATCCACCCTCTCATCCATTTACTCATCCACTCATAAATCAATCCATTGACCCTATCACTCATCCATCCTTTCACTCATCCATCCTTTCTCTCATCCATCCACCCTTTCACTCATCTATCCATCCTTTTGTCCATCTACCCTCCCTTTCACTCGCTCATCCATCCACTCGTCCACCCATCCATCCAACCATTTACCCTTTCACCCATCCAGCCATCCTTTCACTTACTCATCCATCCACCCAGTCACTCATCTGTCCATCCATTCAACTTTTCACTCATCCATCCATCCATCCTTTCTTCCAGCTCTCCACCCTCCCTTTCACTCATGTATGCTCCACATTCCAATGTTCTAATGTTATTTATTTCTTCTGCAAGCATAAGCAATGTGGAAAAAATAGCAAACATATTAAAAATTCAAATAAAGGTGTTGCCCAGCAGCCCAGGCACAAAGCCCAGGCACTGAAGGGCACCCCTTTTTGGGCTGCTGTGCACATGTGATTTGGCAAAACATTGTCACTTGCCGTGAAGAGAGCCAATGTGGGTTCACTCACTATGTATAAATTCATGTTTATTATAAACTTTTGAGAAAGCATGAGTAGGGCCTGACCTAAAACTAACGCATCATTTAACGCGCAAGAGACAGCCAAGTCCAACAAAGATGTTTACCAACCACAGCGTCCCGCAGAAGCACCAACTTCTCCCCAAATCTTCCGATTGACCTTTATGCCAATACACTTCAAGCAAGTTTCAGATCGAGGAGACGTGTTGGAAGGCAAATCTGGAGGTGGGTGACCGGGTGAATCTGCAGCAGGCACCAGTTGTGCGGGAGAAGGGTTTGTCAAATCATTTGATCAGCGCTGCCCCAGCCGCCCAGGCAAGCCAGAGTCTCCTTGTGTGAAACACTCAGCATTACACGGATTGCTCCAGGGCAATCTTCACAGCATGTGCATCATAAGCGTAATCAAGACACTCACAGGAAGAAGGCCAGGACAGACCAATGGGGGCAAAAGGACAGCTAAACAGAGAGCAGGGTGTAACAGCTCAAACAGGCCCATTGTCATTCTGTATGTGGCAATCAGCCGCAGACAGAAGGACAATGGGTGGTTGCAGCTGCTCTGGTGCTCGAGGAGGAGTGCGAAGCGGCCCATCAGGGAGCGGAGGCCTCTCGCAGGGGAATATATCTGCTCCCTGCAAGGCCCAAAATTACGGACAAAAGGCGTCCGTAAAAGGGATCCTCACGGACAACGGACGTGAGGTTCAAATTACGGACAGTCCGTGAAATTTACGGACGGTTGGTCACCCTAGTGGGCAAGGCACCCGTCCTCGTTGCTGCATGTTGGCTTGGGAGCTAGGCCTCACAGCCTGCTCCCCTATAGTGCAGTAACTCACACTGACACTAGGTGCGGTTAGTAAGTGACACTGGAAACCTCGCATGGCTTCTTTATTCAACTGCTGATGTCACATCAATTGTAACCATTTCCCTGCTAACAGCAGTAGAACATAGCATCAGCTTTTCCCAACTCCCCCTGCTATTTTGGTGGGCACCCTTCATTTTAGGAGAGCCCCTGCAATATTACAGAGCCCATGAGTGTTTTGCTGAGGGGTTCTGGGTGGAGACTGGATAATGTTAGACCTGGAAAAGATCCTTCAAGAACTCTGCAATTCATTGGAGAAGCAAATGAGTTGTGGTTTCTTATCTTCACTATTTAGTTGCAATTAGACAGGTATACTGGAAACCAATTTGAGACACCAATGTGGAACTACAATCTGGATTCTAGTAAGTAAGGAAAATTGCCCATTTGACTGCCATTGGGGTAGTAAAATGTAGCAATTATTAGCGTTCAATGAGCCCCTCTCGTCCTTGGTGCCACTGCACCTGCTGCACCAATGGTAGCTACGTCCCTGTCCACAAATTTTAACAGTCTGTGATGATCTAGAGCATCAAGTGTTGTTGAAAGGTCAAGTAATATTAGTAGACATATGTCGCCTTCTTCCATTATGCAGTACATGCCATCAAGAAATTTTGGACAGGTTGTGTCAGTGCTGAACTCAACTCTGAAACCTAACTGGTGTTCAGCAAGGAGATGACTCTCATAGATATGTTTGGTTATTTGCTTAGATAAATAATCACGGAGGGATGAGGAGTGATTACTTAGAGAGGTCCAGCACCTATGCTCCTCCAACCTCAGTAAATTACACAAAGAGCCCTCACACACCCAGTAGAGTGTCATGCTTCGTGATAGGGCATACCTCGTCGGGCTGGCGCTGCAATGCCCGATGGGCCCCTCAATGGGGCTCTCTGGCAGAGATCTTTTGATCTTAAAGCCGTATGATGAGTGCAAGTGAGGGGGTGTGGGTGTAGGGTGGTGTGAAAGTGGTTGAAAGAGTCTAAGTGACCCCCAAAGGAGTTTTATTAGAGTGGCGGTTCCCTTGAAACAGTAAAAACAAGAGAGCTATCATAGGTAATAATGTAGTCTGACCGCTTCAGTGCCTGATGAGTGAGGTCAACATCTTTCATGCCTTGATGCCTGGACGGTCAGTGGCATTACATCAGGTCCAGGTAAATACAGAGGAATGGGACCCAGTGAAATAGTGTAGGGCCTCCACTCAAATAGGTTAATACTGCACCTGCTACGCTGCAGGAAGGGGGATCCAGCCCAAAAGTTGAGTGAGTAATACCCCTTAGGGGAGGCAGAGGACCGCACCTTGCTGCAGAAAGAAAAAGTGGATCTCGCGGTATAGTAGGCGGGACCTATCCTCTCTGCCGACCTATGATGAAGCATGACACCCTATAGGGTGCGTGAGGGCACTTTGATCTGATCACTTGGATCCCCCCCTTCTGGGATCCCTCTGACCGGACCAATTGATCCACCTATCTGGTTCCTCCCCTCCCTTTTGACTGAGGATCCGCACCACTTTGTGCAGTTTACTTGTTCAGATATAGAGCATTCAGTGGCTTTGCCTATTCATAGCAAGTCACTAACAGGTCTGAAATTCGCTAGGATGTTTGATTCAATGTTTGTCTTTTTCAAATTTGGTGTGATATGCCCTGTTTTAAGGAACTTGGGAAAAGTACTCTGAGAGAGATGCATTGATTAGCAGATGCCAAAGTTTTTTAAACTGCTGGAAAATAGTTTATGGTTTTAAGCTACTTTATCATTATTTTCAATAACTCTTCAAGTGATGTACGAGCAAAGATGCTCCAAGTGGCTGAATTTGTTTTGATGCTCATTGTCACTTTGAGAGAAATTAGGTGTGATTTTGTCTGTGACGGTTTATATTTTGTAGGTGAAAATGATAATAGTTCTTTGCAATTTGCAATAGGATTTCAGATGAAAGTAGGTGGCCATCTCACTCCATATCATGACACGGTGGACGCATTCCTGGGCTTGATGGTTCGGTTCGACTGCCAGCGCAAAGAGCATGGGGGAGAGGAGGCATCCCTGCCACGTGCCCCAGCATACCCCAAAGGGATCAGAAATGCATTAAATATCATGCTGCACACCACAGAGCAGAGTTGCCCTAGATACACCCTAAACGATACAGGCTTTCTACACATGGTGTGGAGCTGCCCAATAATACATAATTTCTGGTACCAGGTCACAAATGACCTGGAGCATACATTAGGTCGTCGCCAGCTCCATACGGTGGATATATGGCTTCTAGAGCTATATACACGGAAACTCAAGAAAATAGTTGGAAATAAGTTCCTAGACCTGGTGTTGAGGAACGCCTACAGGGACATTGCCTGCAACTGGAATCATCTCACAGCCACCCCATAACCAGTGGAGAATAGAAGTGGGAAAATGGGGTGCTGCTGAAGGTGCGGCACTACACGCTGAGGTGTACAAGGTGGTACAAAGCAGTCCAATTGCGGATTTATAGGCAGAGGTGGTAACATGCTTCCTTGAATACGACCCCTAACTACTGAAGACACAGACCCATGCCGACCACTCCTTTAGAGGGAAAGTACTGGCCCTAGAGACCTGCAACTTACCCTCATCCACCCTACCAGGGCCTTGACTATGAGCACTGCCGAGCTGGGGTGTACTGGTACATAAACAAGAGGCCTCTTGGTAGCTTAGAGAAAGGCCTTTGGACTGACACCAGCAGATTACTCATAACAGTCATACAGCAAAGTCATAGTGGAGCCTACTGTATAGAGATAATGAGACAAATAAGACTCCAAAGGACCTGGGCGCAACAACAGATGTCGCTACCTTAGCTGATCGGAATGGAGACCAAGCCAAAGGTCACAGTGTTCTCTTGGGCAGACAGGGTCGGTGCTTATTCCAAACCAGTTTGGTCCTCTATGGCCCAGCTTTCCAGCAGGAGGTGGAGACAGCATTGTCCCAAGGCAGAACACGCTCATTCAGATGCAAGGAAATCTCCTCCCACTACTCTAAATGCAGCCCAGGTCTATTCAGCCCAGCCCTGCCTCATCCAAGAAAGGCAGGACACACCTTGACCCCCCCAGTGGCTGTCTGAAAAGTCTGAACATCCCCAGCCCCTGTCACTCCAAAGCCAAACAGTCAATCCACAACCCAGCAGAGACACACAGGATGACTAAGCAAAAAAATACCTACTTTCTAAAAGTGGTATTTTCGAACATAGAATATAAAAATCATCTTTTCTAAAAGAGTCATTTCTACATTCTGATTTCAGGCATACTAAACTCAATTTTTCTATTTTGTCCCAATGGGAAGATATACACGCAAAATGTTACCAAGTATTTGAATTCTACCCTAAGGGACAAATAGCCTTTCAATTGTGGAAAACGAATTACACTGTAGTTCACCATCAGGATATAACAAAAAAGAGAGATCCACCACAAAGAGGTTGTAATAAGGAGATGTGTTTCAAATCATGGTAGAAAACACACAGTGTTTGCTTAAATACCCTCACACACCAAAAGGGCCCTGGTGTCATGCTTCATCATGGGGTCTTCCCGCCCGCTACGGGACGGGCGTGCTACAACCAGCGACTACGCGGGAGCACTAATATTTGAAATGCTATGTGTAGGGTAGAAGTAGTGAGAGGAAGAGTCGGGGATATAGGTGAAAGGTGAGTTAAAAAAGGACCTGGCCTCATGTACTGGGGAATTTAATAGGTCATAGAGGCTGGTACTATTAAAAAAAGTGGTTCGGAGATACCCCGCGTACAATGTGCGGATACTCCTGATAGTGTCAACATGTTTCGAAGCCAAAGGGCTTCTTCATCAGGACAAGAATGATCCCTTCAGTACTCACTATATAGCTATCAATAAATATGTGTAATAATCAAAAAGTGGGGGAAATGCACTATACAGTACCCAAAACACTTAATGCGAGCTCTTTCAGTATTTCTGAAATGTTAGCCTGCAAAAGAGAGAGCACAGTTAATTCGTACACATGCGCCTCCTAAAGCGCAAACACGATTATTCTGAAAAAACAAAGCGTAAGAAAAGTGACTGTGGTGTCCTTAGCCTTAGTTGTTATTTTAACCAAGTGCCGTGACCTGTTAGGATAAAGGGACAAAACACAAGACACACATACAGAAAACATAAAACACACTCTATAAATAGGATTCAAAAGTCACTGTGAATAGTGATTCAAAGTACGTTTTATCCAGTAAAAATACATACTAGAGACAGCAGGAGATAATGCTCCATGAGCCTTGTAACGGTTGGGAAGGGTGTTGCCACATCTGCTGTTTGGAGAGCAGAAAAAAGGGGGGGAAAAGAAGGAAAGAAAACTGAATGTTCACAGGGATTCGTGAACGCCAGGTAAGCGTGTAAACAAGACGATTCCAGCGCTGCTGGTTCCCTAAACGGCTATGCCGTACTCACGTGAGAGTCAACAGCTCCTCGCTTACGATAACGCCATCCCGCGGCTCCGTGATGTGAGTGAGACCGCGGGAGGGGCTCTATTTAAGTGGCAGTCAATCGGCGTACAATAAGGCACACCTGTGTCTAGTTCGAGCGAAATCTCGCCGACTAGAGCGCTAAGGAGTGCTAAAGCGGAAGTGACTCTGGCGCTAGTGCGCTAACCCAGAAGGGGTGAGATACAACCGGAAATGGTTGTGGAAAGTGCCAGACATAATATGTAAGCAAAAGAACGAATGACATTAAGGAGAACAGACAGGGTGGCATGAATACAATTGGACATACGAGCAAAGAAAATTCGAGCAAAGAAAGTTCTAGGCTATGTCACACACACCGGGACATGTCCTACCTTTAATGTACACTGTACACTGCACCCTGCCCATAGGGGTACCTTGGGCCTACCTTAGGGGTGACCCACATGGTAATAAAAGGGAAGGTTAGGGCTTGGCAAGTAGGTGCGCTTGCCAAGTCGACATGGCAGTAAAAACTGCGCACAAAAACTGCAGTAGCAGGTCTGAGCACCCTTTGAAAGGCTGCTCGTGTGGGGGGGGGGGCACAATCAGTGCTGAAAGCCCACTAGTAGCATTTGATTACAGGCCCTGGCACTCTCAGTGCACTTTACTAGAGACTAACCAGTAAATCAAATATGCCAATCATGGAAACACCAATCCATAATCCAATTTACAATAGGAGCACTTGCGCTTTAACACTGGACAGCACATGTCGGCTGTTCCTATATTCACTTGCATTTGAATAAAAGAAAAAAAATACTTAAAACACAGTATTCTACTTCCTGTATCCACAACGCCAATCCAGAATTTGGGATTTCCATACCCTAGGATTTTACGTACTTACCTCTGGCACAAAACTATCACATTTTCGGAAGACATAGCATTTTCAGCTTATTTGCAGGAAAGGCAAACAGAATCTACTGAAAAAGTGGGTAAGGTTGACCCTGGAACTTTTATCACATTGTTAAGGGCATGCCATGGAGTCACGCCCTAGCTGGTTATAAGCATAAATGTGGCACCTTTAGGCACCCACTTCAGAACACTTTCTGGACATGCGGGAGATCAGAAGAGAACTGGACCTCCTGTCTGTGACCGGAAAGGAGTTGTTAAGGACTGGACCTGCTCTCTCTGGTACTGAGGACAAAGAAGTGGACTCCAAGGTTCAGTTGGCTGACCTCATGTGTGGCTACAGGAAGATAATAAGCCGCAAGAGGCTTTTCCTAGAAGTATCCAGCTGACCAGTGGTGATTGGACCTGGACTAGTTCCTGCTGTTGGACTCTGCCTGACACCATGTGCGTTTCTAAGGGCCTCCCCTGCGGACCTGTTGGGCGTTAGGAGTGTACTTCAGATGTGGATTAGGACTTAAAAGATTAAGGGCCTGATTTAGAGTTCAGCGGACAGATTAGTCTGTCATAAACGTGGCGGATATCGCATATTCAGAATTATAATTGACAATTTGAATTGAATTAAAAGTTTCAACTCTTCTGGAGACTGGGGAGAGCACACATAGACAGAGAGAGCTAAAAAAAGAAATCGGTTTACCCATTTATTATAATTTCAATGTATTTTGCCACCCACACTCTAAGGTGTGTATATCATCCTAGACACCAGAACAGGAGCCCTTTTGCCCAATGCGTTAACTGTTTTTCATAACTTTAACAGGTTCCATCTTTCAAGCTGATTTTGGACTTTGTGGAGCATACATCGTTCAGATGGGCCTGGGCTTTCTCGGTTCACAGAGGTCAATGAGGTGCTCTGAGACGGTCCCAAAAGATGCCTGTGAAGGAGTAAATTACAATTACAATTGCAGCACCATGACATTAGTTAAGCGAAAGGCCTAAGAGCAATGGTAAGACCAGAAAGGGGGAGAGTGTGGTCGGAAGGGATGATTAGGACATGTAGATTTGCTCGCTTATGAGGTGCCATTAGAGAGATGAGTTTAGAAATAAGAACAGAGGTCCTGTGAGAACTGGAGAAGTAGGTGGGGTTGCGGTTTAACAGAACGGTAATTTTCAGGGGCTAGGCCTGTGACCCAGAACACCGAGGCAGACAGACTTTACTTGAGCTTCCCTGCGGAAATGACAAGCCCAAAACATGCATTCTGACATATGGAAAATGACACTGTTGCCATGTGGTTGTTGATTTTCATTAACCAATGATTATTGATGTAGCTCGTGATCAGGGTGTGAGCAGCACCTGTTGCACTAATGTCGATTTCTCTATTATTGGCTGTTTTAAGTCAGGTAGAGTCCGTTGGAAGAGTGTAATGATGTAGCCATTGTATGCAATCAGGGAGCTTCTGGGGCAGGCTGGTTGCTCAGGGCGCCCAATGATCATTGTGGCTTTTATCAAATGCTTCATGTGAATACCACAGACTCCTGAATTTTAGTTAGAAGTGGATGTTGATGAATCTTTCGACAGGCCTCTGCTGCTCACATAATTACAAGGCCAGATGAAGGTATGGTTCCCTAAACAGGAAGGAATTCATATGTTTTGGAATTGTCCAAAATGTGATTGCCGCCTCTGCTTGCTGTGGAGTAATGGTCCAGGGTTGGCCGACACGCCATGGCTCCGGTGGTCAGCTGACTTTCATCCTGGCCAGTGGACGCTGGTATTTACGGAAAACATCTCTGAAATAGAGTATGACTTTGCCTTTCAAAGCCTTGTGTCCAAAGCAGTATCCGTAATTTTAGACCTAATTAGAAGTCAAGGAAACGGGTGATAGCATTCGATGTCACTTATGGGAGGAGCGAGAAATTACTTTAGATATGGAGGCAAAGGAGAGGACGGTTTCAAGTTGAAACCGTCCTCTCCTTTGCCTCCATATCTAAACTTTCAACACTGCGGGATCTGTTTGTTTTGTGGTGAAAATGTAAGATTCAGATGGGAGCACGTGCATGAGCTTAAAGACAGTAGGTTTTCAAAAAGATGCACCTGCTATTGCAACGTATAACAAGGCATGCATAGCGCCCATGGTGTTTCTGAGAAATTATCGGAAGTTAGAAAGTCGAAATACATAGTGAGAGATTTTGCTGCCATCTGGTGGAAAGCAAAGAAAACATCCTCGCAGTGAACAGGCCAATGTTAAAATAAAGTTAGTTCATTTTAAATACTGAATAGAACCACTGGTAATGGGAACTGATCAAAATGCAATTAGGGAGGGGTCAGTGAATGGAGGTTCGGAGTCAGAGGAGTGGCCAAAAAATATATACATCTTTTAAGTGTTTTGTACATACTTTTTTGGTTTCTAAAGCATAGATTATCGATATTTATACATAGCGCAACATGTGAGCAGCTTGCAATTTTAATTACCAGTCATAGAATATTCCACACTCTCAGTACATTGGTGGGAGGGAGCTATCTTACTAGAGTAGGGACCTGTGGCCTACAGATGACAGACAGAGCTCAACAGTAAGTGAATTAACCCACTGCTCTTTCACTATGATCAGAGCCTTTGACCAATGTCGCGCACATGCATATCCCAATGAACCTTTTTATTGGGATCATAACCTGTGGCTTGCAGAAGACTCGTAATTGTCTGCAGAATCTGCATTCACCCAGTAAGTTTTATGACTGGAACCAGAATATATGACCCACAGGCTACACACAGGTCTCTGCAATTAGAGGTGGAAGGTGATAAAGTAACTTGTGGCTAAGAGACAGAAGAGTACGTTGTAGAGTAGGCCTCAGAAGCTTTAGCCACTCATATACATTTTTAGAAACGGTATCAGAGGCCAGGGATTTATAGTTATTGTACAGTCACTTCCCATTGAAAGGGCTACCCCAATGCGAGTAACAGAGAACCGCTTTTTCGTAAACCAAAGGTCTTTCAAGATTGCAGAATTCTTCAAATGTATTGGCATGTAGCTTATAAATGAAAGTTAAAACTAAGGACCTTATTTAATTCCTGGCAGACGGCCCGTGGGTTCACCAGGGCAACGAAGTAAATTACTCAGTTGCCCTGGTTGAAGGATCGCCCGCCTGATTTTGTTGTTGTTGTAAAAACTTTATTTCGGATAACATATCCATAAAAGTATTTCAGACAGAATCATACATTTAATTTAAAAGCAAATAAAAACAAACAGTATTAAATATGTATTAAAAAATAAAATGCTTGTGCAATTTAAAAAAAGAAAAAAAAAACATTGATAGTGCCTGATCTAGTCAATGGAAATTCTACTACTGTCAAAGAAAGACTAGCTAAACATTATCTACTATCGGACACTAGTTCTTCTTTTAACTGACCTACTCCCCAGATACTATACAACTAAGTGCCTAAGAATTCTATTGGGGTGTAGTGTACTTAAATTAAGTCACCTGCTATAGGGGACATTTTTAATAAGGCTCTTCGGGTGCACCACATAGAAAATAGGAAGCCTGCTACAGAGAAAACTACTGGTAAGCTAGTGTCGTATTTCAGCAGCCTAAAGGCCTCAGAGCAGTGCTTGGTTCCCAGATTACGACATATCTGGATCAGCCATCGTTTTCTAACTTTCATATAGCCGGTGCAAAAAAAAAACACGTGGAGTTCAGTCTCTTCCGCGTCATTGCATGCCAGACAACCCAATGATAGGGAACCCGCCCATTTGTTTGTAAAGGCACGCAATGGCAATACCCCATGCCTGAATTGTAGGTAGAGCTTCCTGGCTGCCGCCGGCTTGATATCATTAAGCACCGACTCTAGAATATACTGCTCTTTTATATTCATAAATGCTTTGGTAGCATTTCCAATTAAATGGTTCCCCTGTAGCTGTAAAAGTTTATGCTCCCAGTATCGACCCTTTAGCTCTTTCCTAGAGATTGCAAAGCATGTTGTCTCTGGGTTATCCCACAAATTACCTATACCCATGGATGTAAAGGTGATCCTGACATAAGTAAACCATGGTAGTCTCCTGGCCCCAGGTAAGTTCAACACTTCTCTCAATTCTTCTTGGAACACAGACAATTCGGGGGTAACCCACAATCGTCTCCAAATTAGAAGGGGCCTCAAAGAGACTTCATCTGCCACTGGCCTGACCCCAAGATCTAATCGTAGAGGTGTAAGAGGGGTACTGCGGGGGAGACCAAACAATTGTCTCATAAAGGAATTCTCAATACGAGTTAGGTTATCAGTGCAATCATGGCCCCATATTTCAGCACCATAAAGGGCAGCACCTCTAGCTTGAGTTTTATATATTTCCGCTGCTGGGCCCACAGGTTTATAGCTGGAATTGCGGAACACCTTAGAAAGACCCCCTGATGTTTGCGCTAGCTTCAGACTGTTTTTCTTTATTTGAGCCCCCCAATCCATTTTTTCTGTTATTGTAATGCCGAGGTAATCTATAGTGGATACCCTCGCCAGGGGTTTG
Organism: Calotriton arnoldi; assembly: GCA_963921515.1. Lineage (NCBI taxonomy): Eukaryota > Metazoa > Chordata > Amphibia > Caudata > Salamandridae > Calotriton > Calotriton arnoldi. The sequence continues at coordinate 777,935 of CAWUFW010007707.1, forward strand.
CCCTCTAGGCATGGATTTGGTCTGGTGCTTTTCGCAGCATTGAACACCATAAATTTAGTTTTTTGCAAATTTATCTCAAGCCCTCTTTCTTTACAGAAGGCCACAAATTTGTTTAGGGCTCTCTGTATGCCCATTGGCGATTTTGATAGAAGCAAAGTATCGTCCGCAAACATCATGGCCGAGATGCTACGGGCTGCCAGCTTTGGGGTGTCTAAGTCCTTCTCGGAGTTAAGAAAATCTACTAACCCATTTATAAAGAGACTGAAGAGTGTCGGGGCGAGGACACAGCCCTGACGTACTCCTCTTTCTATAGGAATTGGGGTAGTAAGTTGCCCCTGTTTACCAAATCGTATTTGCGCGAAGTTGCCCTCATGTAGCCGTATTATAGCTTTGCACAAGTAAGGGGGAACTCCCATCTCTAACAGGACTGCCCACAACTTGTCTCTCTGGACCAAATCAACCGCAGATTTCAGGTCTACAAAATTAAGTAGAGGCTGCCACCCTCTACACACACAGTCTTCCAGTATAATAATTGTAGCCTAAAAATCTGGTCTAGGGTGGACATTTTTTCTCTAAACCCTGCTTGTAATGGGGTAAGAACTTTCTGCTCCTCCATCCAGCTCTGTAGCTGATGTAACAATACTCGTGCGTAAATTTTTTGACTGATGTCGATCAAGCTTATAGGCCTGTAGTTTGTGGGCGACATCGGAGAGCCTTTCTTATATACAGGTATTATTTCTGCCCCATACCAGCTACTTGGTAGGGCCATGCCTTGCATGACGGCATTAAATAGGATCCATAAATAAGGAGCCCAAATACTTGGTTCACTTCTAAACAAATCCCCGGGGATTTTATCAAGGCCAGGAGCCTTGCCAGGGGCGATTTGGTTTAAAGCGCCAGTTACCTCTTTGAGGGTGAACAACGGTGAGTCATCTGACGCTCTACGGAAGGTCTCAAGACCGTTAGTCGAGTCGACTTGCAGAGGGTACTCTGGGTGGATTGGTGTAATTCCCTCTGTCTGGGCCCTTAAATAGAGGGACTTAAAATGGTCCCTCCATACATTTGCCCCTAAATTAGGGACTATTGCCGGATTTCCTTCTGTGGTGCCCGTATTTACCACATTCCAGAAGGTCTTCATGTCTTGATTAGCCAAAGAACTTCTGAGGGTTTCCCACTTATCACTTTCCCACCCCTTTCGGGCCTCCTCGATATTTAATCGATAGGCCGCCCTACAGATTTTAATGCGGGGTCTATCCTTGGCCCTAATGGCAGAGACCAAAGCAATTTTGGCCTTTTGACATTTTTTATTGAATCAGGGGTGGCACGTTAATCTTTTTTTAGTGACCTTTTTAATTGGGAAAAAGAAGTCAGCCATAATAGACATTAACTTGATGTGGTTTTGGGCTACCTCCGGTACATTAATTTGGGTGTTTTCTACTGAAACAGATTGAAAAGAGTCCCTAAGGACCGATATGACAGACTGATACAGGGCACCAAGTTTTTCTTGGGATTTACTTAGTTCCGCCCATCGTACTCTCTTCCTACAATTAGTAAGAGTCAAATTACCGTCCGTTTGCGCAGTCCGATCGACCGCGCTCTCTGTGGTCAATGTGAGCAGATCTAAAACCAATGCATTGTGATCACTGTCATGGCGCTCCGCGATCCTAAAGTCAATAACCCTATACCAGGCTGATATGCTGACCAGAATGTAGTCAATTAATGAACCGTGGCCAATCCGATTAAAGGTATGCCTGCCAGGAGTGTCAGACTTAGTCCGGCCGTTACATGCCCTCAAAGAATGTCTAAGCACTAGGGAGTTCATCTGGAGTACTAATGGGGTCCATGCTTTAACTAACGAGCAGGTACTGTCAGGTACAGCCCAGTGAAGATCTTCTTCACACAGGTTATCCCTGTTTAAACCATCTAGGGGCTCGTACTGGCAATTGAAATCTCCCCCCACTATCAGCAAGTAATTATAGGGAATGGTGGCAATAAATGTCGATAGCTCATCAAGGGTCTTAGACTCTTGGCTACGGTTTACAGGTCTTGAATAAACATTAATAAGGGCAACAGTAGCCTTAGTAGGGAAACTAAGGAGGACACACAGAATATCATCTGAGGATGTCTCTATTTGGGAAGATGTACAACCCAAATGAGTCCCCACCCAAGTACACAGCCCCCCTGATGGCCTCCCCTTTCCCCCAGAAGACGCTGCTATGGTGTATGAGGCAAACCCTGATCTAGTAATAACTCCCCTTGCCCACGTCTCCTGGAACATACAGATCTCGTGTTGTTCTATGAAACTCCCCCAGTCAGGATTGTCCATCTTGGGCGCGAGTCCTGCTATGTTCCAGGATAAAACTCGCAGCCTCGGGGGCATCAACTCACTGTCCTGGGACACAAGTACAGGGGCCAGGGGGGGCAAAGTTCCACCCACGCAAGGGCCTAGTTCTAAATAGATTTCCCTAGTGGGATCACCGGATTGGCTGGTAATTATGCCCTCCTTAGATTCAACAGCCACGTCACTGGGAACCCTACTCCGACTGCCTACGATCTCCCTCCCTTCAAGTATCGTAGCAGGATCTATTGACACCCTTACACTGACCGTGTGATCCTCCAACCCTGACCCAGTTAAATCGTGTCAATCGACAGCATCAAGAACACCATACCTATTTGATGTGGGGATATTAAAAAGTGGTTGCCTAAATCGTCGCGGACCCAGGTTGGCCAGTTGATGGCTATAGGTTAATTGCCTCTCCTCCCGTTCATCCCTGCGATATTGTGGTTGCCCAGGGGGGTAAAAGTATCCCAGCGGGAGAGCTCTTATGTGCCCCTCCTGTCGCCAGTCGGCCCTACCTAGAATTATAAATGACGGTCATTTATAAAAGCCCTGCCAGGAACCGCTGTGATGGCAGTTCTTGTCAATTCATTTTACTCTCTGCTAAGGGGATGCATCAGCAGACATATCCCTGTAGCACTGAGTATTTCATGTTTCTATTCAAAAAGAAAATCCAGAAAAGAAAAAAATATATTTAATGCTCTCCTCACCATGGGAGTCTTCTCCCATGGTGGGGGGAACATTATTATGATTTTACTGTCCCTTACCACCAGGTTCTACCTGGCGGTAAGAAACAGTAAAAAATGACTACATGTCCGCCCATCCAAATTGGGCAGGCGTACATGTAGCCATTTTCCGACGGTCCTGGGCCGTCGGAAACGTTTGCCCACAGCGGAGACAGAGTAGTTTCCGCCATGGCCAAATTGAATGAAGGTCCACCAGCATTTAAATTGTGCGGGTGGACCTTTATATTGGCAGTATGTATAGCGGCGGAGTATACACACTGCCAATATATAAATAGGGCCCTAAGGGCCTGTTTATTTTTCAGCGGATGGGTTACTCCATCCCAACGATGATGGATATTCTGTCGGCCAAAATACAAATCCCATAGGATATAATCGAATTTATATTCCATCACTGTTGTTATGGAGTAACCCATCCACCGAAATATAAATCAGGCCCTAAGTTTTGAGAAAAAAACTTCTTTAAAGCACTGTATTATATATTCACACATTAATCAGTGCCTTGTATGCTGTATGAGAATATGTGCCCTAATGTGCAGGGCCAGACTGGGAACCCAAAGCACCCTGGCAATTTAGTCAACCACATGTTTTTTTTTAGTTGCTTGAGAGCTAAGAGGGAGAAACTGTCACAATCAAAGTCTAAAAACAGTATAACCAATTTGGTTACACAATAACTACCTTTCAACTCGGATGGAGATTAGCAAGGTTTTAATTATAAATTCAGCTGGACTGTTCCCATGGGGAGCAGGGTGAAGACTGATTTGCATATGGCAGGGTCCAAACTGGGGTGGCATGGTGAGCAAAAATAACGATGGATTTAACCCAGATCTGTGACTGGGGGTGAATGTTTGACAATGTTCAGCATTCCATCAATCATCTTTTTGTGTTGCTATTGTTGTTATAGTCCCAGTAAGTGGGAAGGGTATGCCTTGATGTGGTCCCGTGCTCGCTATGCCACTGGATGCAAGCTTGCCTAGCTGACGAGGGGTGATACCCCGAAACTGGTCCCAGGATGCTTGCTTTCTGGTATAGGGAGGACCAGGCCTGGCAGTTCGGGCTGGACTGTTCACATGGGGAGCAGGGTGAAGACTGACTTGCATATGGTATGGTCCAAACTGGGGTGGCATCTTGAGCAAAAACAAGAATGGATTTAATCCAGATCTGTGATTGGGGGTGAATGTTTGACAATGTTCAGCATTCCGTCCATCATCTTTTTGTGTTGCTAAAGCACATGCTGACTAGGGGGACAGATCTGTGGTACTAAAGAGAAGGCTGGAGGGCATTCATCTGATGCTTTCTAGTGTGTATGAACCCAATATCACCCTGCTGCTTTTTTTGGGATTTGGATCTGTAAATCCTAAAAACACTTGACACCAGCTGACTACTGGAGGCAGATTATAATAAGATAATTGATATTTTGAAGGATAGCTCGATCACACCATTGTAGGAATCAGTGTTTGCTGGGCTTTGCTGAATGGAGGAGACAATGGGGCCTTGCTGTAGGGTTTGGGGGAGGCACATCCAAAGGCGTTGGAGTTCTCTTTCTATTCTCCAATGGATAAGGTTCATACACAGTTGGATATGTTTCTGATGAGGTTGGGGTGTGTGATGAAAATAGTGAATGCACAATATCTGGCTCGTACGGTGTCAGATGACAACCCGTGCATGTTAACAGTGGGCCTGGTTAAGACTAGGCCTGCAGTTCGCATGTGGTGTCTTAGTGGTGAGGTACCAGCAGAGACAGTTGAAGGTACCAATAATTATTTTCAAGAAAGCTATGGCATGGCTTTAGGCCTGGGGATGGAATAGGAAGCTTTCAAGACAGTAATAAGGGTTCTCTGTATTAAGACTATGTTTGGGGGTCAAGAAAGGGTGCTGTCTCGTCAAATATTAGAGAAAGAGGAGCTCAGGCATGTAGAGGTCCTGAGTCCGGAATGCTTCTGCTCTTGAGACTTGGATGGCAACACTTAAGAAATTGACAGACTTGAATGCACAACAAATCATGATACAATGCAGAGAGTGTCTGCATTTTAGCATTCAGAAGGGACAGTTCTGGTAGCCTGTGGGCTTCATTGGTACAGTCTGAATCAGACCGGAAGCCCACCTATGCTCTTCGATCGCAGACAGCAGAGCTCGTTACTACATAGGCTGGGATAAACACTATATTTGCTTAGTATTATGAAACATTGTATGCAGCTCGGTGTCAGTGGGATCTTGGTGATGGAGGCCCTCTTGGATGCTTTGTCTTTGCTGTGCCACAATATAGTGTAGAGGGGGAGGTGAATGATGTGCTGACTAATGAAAGAGACTGGTGATGCAATAGATCAGTTGGCAAAGGGTAATACACCTGGGACTGATGGCCTCCCAATTGCGTTTTATTCAGTATATAGGGCTAAACTGGTTAGGCGTCTCTTTTTGGTGTACCTAGATGCCCTGAGCTGCCGAAGTCCACTCGGTCGGTTACAGTGGTGGTGCTTTTGAAATCAGAACAGAACCCACTAGAGGTTGCATCTCATCGGCCCTTGTCTCTTTTACATTCAGAATACAAAATATTGAGTAAGTTGCTAGCAAACAGATTGGCCCTGATGCTGATCACTTGATACATCTGGATCAAAATGGTTTATCACTGGGCGGACCACTCATGAATTTGCAGCTCCTTTTCTGAGTACTAGATCAATCAATCAATCAGGTTTCTTATACATTGCGACTACTCACCCATGAGGGTCTCAAGACGCTGAGGGGCAGGGGTGGATCTGCGGTTCAGTCGAAGAGCCAGGTCTTAAGGTCCTTCCTGAATTGCGGCAGCGATGGTGATTGCCTGAGGTGCAGAAGCAGGGAGTTCCAGGTCTTCGCAGCAAGGTAAGAGAAGGAGCTTCCTCCAGCCGTGGTCTTGCGGATCTGTGGGATGGTGGCCTGAGCCAGTTGGGCAGAGCGGAGATGTCTGATGGGAGTGTAGAAGGACAGACGGTGGTTGAGGTATGCAGGTCCGGCATTGTGGAGGACTTTGTAGGTGGGCATGAGGAGCTTGAAGGTAATTCTTTTGTTGATAGGTAGCCAGTTAAGGTCACTCAGGTGGCCTGTGATGTGGCTGCAGTGGGGGATGTTCAGGATGAGTCTGGCAGAGGTGTTCTGGATGTTCTGCAGTTTCTTTTGGAGTTTCTGGGTGGTGCCAGCTTACGGTGCGTTGCCGTAGTCGAATCTTTTGCTGGCGAGCGCATGGGTGGCCGAGCACTGCAGGCCACCAGGAGTCGTCCCAGGTGGAGGAGGAGGAGCCCAGCATGAGGACTTCAGTCTTGTCTGAGATAAGCTTCAGGCAGCGGTCTTCATCCCATTGTGGAAGTTGCTCTTGGCATCTGTGGGTTTGTCTGTGAGGGAGAGAATCAGCTGGGTGTCGTCAGCATAGGAGACGATGTTGAGTCCGTGGCTTCTGACGATGGTTGCAAGCGGTGCCATGTAGATGTTGAAGAGGGTGGGGCTCAGGGAGGATCCCTGCTGCACTCTGCAGCTGATCTCTGTGGGTTCAGAGTTGAACGGTGGAAATCTGACTCTTTGTGTTCTGCCGGTGAGGAAGGAGCGGATCCATTCTAGGGCTTTGTCATGGATGCCGGCGTCATGGAGTTTTGCACAGAGGGTGTGGTGGGAGACAGTGTCGAAGGCGGCTGAGTGTTAGGATTTCGGCAGCAGATGACCTTGTATGAGAAATGTCGGTACCTTGATGCATGTGTACTTCCCTCGTTAGTTCACAGAGTGAGTTCTTTTGAGACGACCCCTAACTGCTATAAGAGGCCATCTCACCCAGTTGCCAATGCTTGACTTACTATCCCTAACTAGTGACCACGCCCCCTCCGAGCTCCGATTTGAGTACTTGCTCTCTGGATTGATTCCTGGTATCCGGCTTGAACTCTACTATCCCGAGTTACCTTATCTACTTCTGCTACTCCCTAGAAGTTCTGTTCCTTCCCTGACGAGCGTGTGCCCCGCTGATCCGCTCCTCTCCCCACGGAGCCGGCCAGCGCGCCACGCCTTCCATTGCTGACCTGCCTTCGTGAAAGCGTGTGCGCCGCTGATCCGCTCCTCTCCCTACGGAGCCGGCCAGCGCGCCACGCCATCTATTGCTGACCCGCCTTCGGGAAAACGTGTGCGCCGCTGATCCGCTCCTCTCCCTACGGAGCCGGCCAGCGCGCCACGCCATCTCTTCCTGTCCCGCTTTCGTGAAAGCGTGCGTTGTTGATCCACTCCTCTCCCTACGGAGCCGGCCAGCACGCCACGCCATCTTTTCCTGTCCCGTTTTCGTGAAAGCGTGTGCGTTGCTGATCCGCTCCTCTCCCTACGGAGCCGGCCAGCGCGCCACGCCATCTTTTCCTGTCCCGCTTTCGTGAAAGCGTGAGCGCAGCTGATCCGCTCCTCTCCCTACGGAGCCGGTCAGTATTTCTTTGAATTCCCGCTCCCCTTAACAAACTAGTGGACTCTCCCTCTTTTGAATAAACCCAACGTGACCTTGAATGATTGTGGATCTGAGTGGTTGTGTTTGACGTCCCTTAGTAGTTCCTTTTCTCAGTATTCCCTTACCTGCACTTCCTGGTCTTTCATCAGTTGAGCCTGGGTTATGCGCTCATATGACGCTGAGAAATTTCAGAATATCCTGGGACTCCCTCACTGGTAAGTGAACTGCATATGTTGTGAAGTGACATGCATTAATGTTCTTGACTGCTGTTTAGTTCATGAGGAGTAAAGCCAGTCTTATTTGTTATCTCTTTATTGTTTAGCTTCTCTGTGGAACCAGCTCCCCACTACCACGCTACCTGGTGTCATCTTTGGGGAAAGAGTGGTGGTCACTCTATGCGTTATTCCCCTTACTTTTGGTTAGCAGCGTCTTGTGAGTGAGTCACTATACCTCCTCCAGGAGTTGTTGTCTAAAGGTGGGGGGGAACTAATTTCTTTGCTCCTGTGGAATCTCACGTGGATTGGACTTCAGACCCGACAGAAAGTCAAGCCCAAGAGTTATTTCCACCTGAGCAAAAATGAACACTGACGGGGCTAGCGCCCCTCTAGATCCCTCTCTCCACACATCCTTATTAGGTCCCTCAGAAGAGGAACTTGCGGCAGTTCTAGTAGAATTGCAATCTGAGGTAGGAAGGTTAAGGTCTGAAAATCAGAGATTACAGACAGAGTTACTACAATCAAAGTCACAGAATTCACTAGACCCTAGGAACCCTGGTACCCTTCCAAAGACCCGGAAAAGTTATATTCAGCCTGCGCATTTTTCAGTTCCGTCCCATAGTCCCAATTCCTCCACAAGGGTAGATAGCAACATACCTCCTGTTCACTTTACTGTTCATACTCCCAGCCCAGTTCCACTAGCTATGCCAGAGAGGTTCAACGGAGACAGTTCTAGATTTAGCGTCTTCATGAACCAATGTCAGCTACAGTTCCTGTGTAAGGCAGCATCGTTTCCAGATGACGCTGCTAAAGTAGCCTTTGTTATATCTTATTTAGCAGGCAATGCTGCAGATTGGGCTGTTCCATTGGTAGAAAACAACGATCCATTATTATATGACTTTATGCTATTTCAGGATAAGATGAAGAGTCTTTTTTCGAAACATACCTTTATGCAGGCCAGCGATAATGCTCTTCTCAATCTTAGACAGGGATCCAAGGACCTACTTACGTATATAACTAACTTTAATAGGCTGGTAGCGGAGACGCATTGGCCTGAGGAAAAAAGAACCTCTCTGTTTTATCGAGGGTTAAACGATGAACTTAAAGACTTGTTGTCTCAAATAGTAGATCCTCCCGATGACTGCTCTCCTTCATAGATATGACGGTCAAGTTGGATCATAGACTCCATGAAAGGAAAGGGGAAAAATCACATCTTACTCCTTCTAGATATATAATGTTAAGACCTGAAAAGAAAGAATCAAAAGACATTAAAGACGTTGCTGAGCCTATGCAGATTGGAGGACTGAGGAGTCCGCTGTCTGCGGAAGAAAAAGACAAGAGGAGAAAGAACAATCTCTGTTTATATTGCGGGAAAGGAGGACATTATGCTTGTGAGTGTCCAATCAGACCTCGTTCAGTTGCAAAGAAAATCGCAAGTAGTCATCTTCCTACTTATATGGAGGAAAACTAGAAGACTTGAAGAAAGCAGAGACCAATTCTTCAAGTGTTGTCTTTTCTAAGGTCTCTACCACAAAGAAAATCTTTCCCCTAGTACCAAGACATTTTACCTTGTCCATTACTTTGGTGATATCTCCTCAATGTCGAAAGAACATGTCTATATTATTGGACTCAGGGGCCACAGGGAATTTTCTTGATATTCAGTTGGCCCGAGATGTCGGAATCCCTTTCTTATTGAAACCGCATCCTGAACCGGTGAGAGCGGTAGATGGGTCAGAGTTATCATCTGGATTGATTACCTATCAGACTCCCCCGATTGTAATGGTGTGTAATAACGGACATTCAGAATCTATAGTCTTTGATCTAATCGACACCCCCAATTTCGGCGCTATCCTGGGGGTTCCCTGGCTACAAGTCCACAATCCCCAAATAGACTGGGTGACTCGAACAGTGACACTAAAATCTCATCATTGCATGATAAACTGTTACCAAGAAGCCAGTGAATGGAACAGTTCGCTTTGCTGTGCTGTACATATAATGTCCACAGTTCCTGACCTTCCGGCGCACTATGAGGAATACCTAACTGTCTTTGACGAAGTTAAAGCCTCTGCCTTACCTCCGCACAGGAGCTATGATTGTCGCATTGATTTGGTACCCGGAGCAACCTTGCCAGTTAGTCGTATTTATGCCCTAACAGCACCTGAAACTGAATACTTGCAGAAATACATCGAAGAAATGCTGGAAAAAGGGTTCATACGCCACTCCACATCTCCAGTGTCCTCACCCATCTTTTTTATTCCAAAGCGTGAAGGGGGTCTTCGAGCGTGTTTGGATTATCGCGCCCTTAACAAAGTCACCATAAAGAATAAATATCCCCTCCCACTTATTTCAGTTCTTTTGGATCAGGTACGAGGAGCTAAGATCTTTACCAAAATAGATCTTAGAGGAGCCTACCATCTCATTCAGTATTAAACAAGGAGATGAATGGAAAACAGCATTCCGTACCAAATTTGGGTTATTTGAGTACTGCGTGATGCCGTTTGGTCTTTGTAATGCTCCAGCGGCATTTCAATTTTTGTTAACGAAATACTAAGAGAATACCTTGATGTCTTCGTGATCGTCTATATCGACGATATCCTGATTTATTCACAAACAGAACAAGATCATATTATCCACGTCACGAAAATCTTGAAAACATTGAAGGAAAACCAATTATTCGCCAAACTTGACAAGAGCACCTTCCATACCACCAGAGTGGAGTTTCTAGGATTTGTGATCTCTCCTGAAGGCGAACATATGGACCCCAAAAAGATAGAAGCCTTGGTTAACTGGTCTAGTCCCTGTACAGTAAAAGAGGTGCAATCTTTTATAGGCTTTGCCAATTTTTACCGCAGATTTATAGATCACTTTTCTGAATTATTAACACCCATTACTCGACTTCTGCGGAAAGGAGTACAGTTTGAATGGAATAAAGAAGCAGAACGAGCCTTCTGCATTTTAAAGGAACGATTCACTACTGCTCCTGTCATCAAACATGCGGATAATCACGCAACCTTATTACGTTGAAGCAGACGCTTCTCAGTATGCGGTGGGAGGAGTTCTCTCGCAGAGAGATACTAACACAGGACGCTTGCATCCTGTTGCTTACTATTCTAAAACCCTATTGCCTGCTGAACAGAACTACACAATTGGAGAACGTGAACTATTGGCCATCAAGCTTGCCTTCCAGGAGTGGAGACACTATTTGTTAGGTTCCCCACATATAGTTACCATCTACTCTGATCATAGAAACCTCCAATATTTTCGTTCAGCACGAGCACTCACTCCCCGTCAAATGAGATGGGTTTCATTCTTTAGTGAGTATGATTTCGTTATCACCTATCGCCCTGGATCTCAACATGGCAAAGCAGATGCACTCTCTCGACTTGGTCCAGAGAAAGTTGCCTCTCCTGAATGTTATCCCCCTTTTTTTTCTGACAAAAAGATTATAGGGGTAGAATGCCATGGGGACGTCACTCCCTTGGGGTTTATAGACAAACTAAAAGAATACTACCGTACCATCCCGTCAGAAGAAGGGGAAAACGATCCCCTGAATCAGATCAGAGACCAGCTGTATTATCACGAAAACAGATTATACATACCAACTGTTGCATTGCAAAAACAACTATTGCTCTGGTGCCACAATAGTTCACTGGCCGGACATCCAGGGAGTAGCAAAACCCTCAAGATCTGTCAGAGGTGGTTTTGGTGGGAAGAAATGGCCAAAGATGTTAAAGCCTTTGTCAATTCGTGTTCCACCTGTGCTCGACAAAAAGCCTCACATTGTGCTCCGGCAGGGTTATTGAGAACCACTGCCATTCCCCCTTCCCCCTGGCATTCCATTAGCATGGATTTCATTACAGATCTCCCGAAAAGTCAGGGATACAACACCATCTTTGTTGTGGTAGATATGTTAACCAAGATGGCACATTTTGTCCCTCTAAAAAACTTACCCTCATCCAAAGAATTAGTGCATATTTTTCTAGAACATGTAATCAGATTACATGGCCTTCCTTCGATAATCATTTCAGACAGAGGGGCCCAATTCGTGTCCAAATTTTGGCAAGGCATGTGTAAGACACTGGGTATAGATCACAGACTCTCCACAGCTTATCATCCCCAAACCGATGGTCAAACCGAAAGAACGAACCATACTTTGGAACAGTATTTACGTTGTCTGTTAGCCACAATCACAAGTGACTGGTCCCGAGCTCTCCCTATGGCTGAATTTGCCTATAACAATTCCACACATTCTTCTACTGGTGTGTCTCCTTTCTTTTTACACTAGCACAACACCCTAAATTCTTGCCTATTTCTCTTCCCTCAGAATTAGAAGTATCCCTGCTCTTAAAGATCATCACGAAGTTCTTTTGTCCAACTGGGACAACGCAAAAAAAGAATTACAACGAGCCAAGGAAGCCATGAAACTACAGGCTGATAAACACAGACGTCCTGAACCTGCTTATCAAGTAGGAGACAAGGTGTGGTTATCAACTAGAAATCTGAGATTGAGAGGCTCTAAAAAATTACAACCTAGATACATAGGTCCTTATCTGATAAAGAGAGTAATAACACCTGTTACAGTACACCTGCAGTTGCCAGACGACATGCAAATACACCCTGTATTTAATTGCTCCTTAGTCAAAAGGTACATACCCCTTCTAGTCCCTGAGAAACCACCTCCCCCAATAATCATAGAGGGTGAAGAGGAATATGAAGTAAACATGGTTTTAGATTCCCGCAAACACAGAGGTAAAATACAGTATCTCATTGATTGGGTAGGCTATGCCCCAGAGGATAGGTCCTGGGAACCAGCTGAAAATATTCATGCCCCTGTTTTGATTCGCAGATTCCATGCACTCCATCCTTCTAAACCTCGCCCCGGGAATAGGCCTTTGGGTGGGAGAACTGTTAGGATTTCGGCAGCAGATGACCTTGTATGAGAAATGTCGGTACCTTGATGCATGTGTACTTCCCTCGTTAGTTCACAGAGTGAGTTCTTTTGAGACGACCCCTAACTGCTATAAGAGGCTGTCTCACCCAGTTGCCAATGCTTGACTTACTATCCCTAACTAGTGACCACGCCCCCTCCGAGCTCCGATTTGAGTACTTGCTCTCTGGATTGATTCCTGGTATCCGGCTTGAACTCTACTATCCCGAGTTACCTTATCTACTTCTGCTACTCCCTAGAAGTTCTGTTCCTTCCCTGACGAGCGTGTGCCCCACTGATCCGCTCCTCTCCCCACGGAGCCGGCCAGCGCGCCACGCCTTCCATTGCTGACCTGCCTTTGTGAAAGCGTGTGCGCCGCTGATCCGCTCCTCTCCCTACGGAGCCGGCCAGCGCACCACGCCATCTCTTCCTGTCCCGCTTTCGTGGAAGCGTGCGTTGCTGATCCGCTCCTCTCCCTACGGAGCCGGCCAGCACGCCACGCCATCTTTTCCTGTCCCGTTTTCGTGAAAGCGTGTGCGTTGCTGATCCGCTCCTCTCCCTACGGAGCCGGCCAGCGCGCCACGCCATCTTTTCCTGTCCCGCTTTCGTGAAAGCGTGAGCGCAGCTGATCCGCTCCTCTCCCTACGGAGCCGGTCAGTATTTCTTTGAATTCCCGCTCCCCTTAACAAACTAGTGGACTCTCCCTCTTTTGAATAAATCCAACGTGACCTTGAATGATTGTGGATCTGAGTGGTTGTGTTTGACGTCCCTTAGTAGTTCCTTTTCTCAGTATTCCCTTACCTGCACTTCCTGGTCTTTCATCAGTTGAGCCTGGGTTATGCGCTCATATGACGCTGGGAAATTTCAGAATATCCTGGGACTCCCTCACTGGTAAGTGAACTGCATATGTTGGGAAGTGACATGCATTAATGTTCTTGACTGCTGTTTAGTTCATGAGGAGTAAAGCCAGTCTTATTTGTTATCTCTTTATTGTTTAGCTTCTCTGTGGAACCAGCTCCCCACTACCACGCTACCTGGTGTCATCTTTGGGGAAAGAGTGGTGGTCACTCTATGCGTTATTCCCCTTACTTTTGGTTAGCAGCGTCTTGTGAGTGAGTCACTATACCTCCTCCAGGAGTTGTTGTCTAAAGGTGGGGGGGAACTAATTTCTTTGCTCCTGTGGAATCTCACGTGGATTGGACTTCAGACCCGACACTGAGAGGTCCAGGAGGATGAGGGCAGCAGTTTTGCCTCAGTCGAGGAGGGTGTGGATGTCGTCTGTAGTGGCAAGGAGAGCGGTCTCGTGCTGTGGTTGCTTCTGAAGCCCGATTGGGAGAGGTCCAAGATGTTGTATGTTTCGATGATCTTGAAGAGTTGGCCGTTGATGGCTTTCTTAGGGAGCAGAGAGTTGGGACTGTACTTCTTGAGGTCCGTCGGGTCGGCAGAGGGTTTCTTCAGCAGGGGGTTGATCTCTGCGTGCTTCCAGTCTTCCGGGAAGATGGCAGACTTGATGGATCTGTTGATAGTGCAGCAGAGTTCGGGTGAGTTGGAGGTGCCGGCTCAGTTGAAGATGTGGTGAGGGCAGGGATCTGAGAGGCTCCGGAGTGGATGCTCTTCATGATCCTGAGGGTGTCGTCAGAGGTGAGGGTGGTCCAGTTGGGCAAGGTCTGCTGGGGTCTGGAGCCATTGGCTGCGTGGTTGGGAGTGGGGTGGGTGGGTCTTCGGTTGCAAAGCTGTCGTAGATCTCCTTGATCTTGCGGTGGAAGAAGGTGGCGAGGTTGTAGTAGAGGTCTTGAGAAGGGGGAATGTCTCTGTGGAAGATAGGAAGCCTAGATCGCCCTTGTGTCCCATGGTGGCCTCCCTCGATATTGAGAATATCTTTGACACCCTGATATGGTCTTTTTTGCTAGGGTTATTGGACAGCATGTGTGTTGGACCAAATTTCCTGAAATGGGTTGGCCTATTGCATTCTGATCTGACTGCAAGGGTGAAAACAGTAATAAATATGTCCGACAGCTGGAGGATTTATAGGAGTATGAGCCAGCATTGTACACTTTTGTCACTACTCTTTGCTTCGGCAATTCAGCCGCTGGCGTGTTTATTATGCAAGTGGGGTAAAGGGTGGGATATTCTCATAGCACAGGAACTGCATGTGGTTTCACTGTATTCAAATAACACAATGCTGTATTTGAGGGATCAACAAACTAGCCTTCTGCAGATATTGGTAATTTTGACTAGTTTTGGTCTGCTGTACTGAGACAAATCACTTTTACATCCAGTGCATGACTCTGGAAGAGTTGCTAGGCTGGAGGACCTGGCGTTCCACTACATTTCACTTTTATATAACTTGGAGTTTGGATTTACCACAAGGATAAGCGATTGATCAGGGAGGATCTGGGTACAGCAGTGGCCTCAGTGAGATCATCTGTTTCTTATTGGGGAAGGTTGCCCTTGTGACCACTGGGTACAATTGCTATATTACAAATGGTGGTTTGGCTGCGTTTTCTGTATTTTTTCCAGGCGATTCCAATGATTACGAAACAGTTTTTTTCAGGAAATTGTTCTGTTCCCTGATTTGATATGGAGTGATATGGAGTAGCAAAAGAAGGAGATTGTCTATTGATAAAATTATATTACAATTGCAGATGGGTGGGATGGGAGTGCCAAACTTGGAGTCATATTACCGGGCAATGGCTGAGTTATGTGAATGGATGTGTGGTCAAAGAACTGGAGGCAGGCACTATGGGGATGCCACTAGTGGAAGCGATATTGGGGAATAATATTACAATCCCAGGTAGGCACCCAAGTGCGATTAGAGTTGTTAGCCATGGTTGGTTAAGGTACATCTGAGCACTAGAGCACAAGCAGAATTATGCCCCTTTGGTACCCTTTTGGATACATCCAAAATTCAGGAATATTAGTTGGCACCATGACAAGAGACCATGGTTTGAGGCAGGTTTAACCACTAAAAGCGATTTATTCACTAGAGAGAGAATTTGCGGGTGTTTGATGTCTTACGCTGGAAGGGGTCTCCCTGCTGGGCGGTTTCTTGAACATGCTGCCCTGGTGGCGGCAGTGAAGGCAACCTGGTCCAGTGAAGAGCAGGAACCATATAAATCTGTGGTTCTGTCCTCAATCCTCACGTTCTAGAACTGTAAACATGCTGTTACAATTTTGAAGAAATCCTTACCGCCAAATTTTTATGGATAGAGAGAGGAGAAAGAACACAAAACACATTGCAGCAGACAGAAAAAACGAAGGCTGCAAAGGGGGAAAGGAAGGGGCTATTAAAGATTTCAGCAGCACAAACTGGCTTTCTTTGAGCAAGAAGAGAGTGCAGAGCTAATAGGATCAGAGTCCAAATGGACCGATGGGTTGTACAAGAAATCACAAAGTAATAGGTATTACACTTTATTTTGCAAACAGTCAGACCTGGGTTAAAGGCAGATTAAGAGAAGGAGTAAAATGCACTCCTCTTACGTGGAGGTGTGTTGCAAGGGGTTCCAGGCTGAACTGAGGCAGGTGACCTTGTGAAGAGTTAATTGGGCATCCTAAAATTCCTGGTTCTATCAATATAATACATAAGTGTTAGACCTGGCATCCTTGGCGTGGGTCTCCCTTCCATTTTGTTATGATGCCTCCTATGTTATTGATCTGTTTTTGCTGGTGTTAGATGCTTTGGGCACTGTGCCACTGCTATTCAGTGCCACAGTGCAAGTGCTCCCTATGATAAATTGTGTGATGGATTAGTGATTCCATGATTGGATGATTGGTTTACTTGTCAGTCCCTAGTACAGTGCACTGAGTGTGCCCAGGGCTTGTAAATCCAATGCCGCTGGTGGGCTTGCAGCATTGGTTGTGCCACCCACAGAAGCGGCTTGTAAAATGTGCCTCAGGCCTGCCATTGCAGAGCCTGTGTGCAGCCTAGGGCTGCCATGTCGACTTGGTGAGTACACCCACTTACCAGTCCCTAAACCTTCCCTTTACTGAATGTTGGTCACCCCTAAAGTAGGCCCTACGGCAGGGTGCAGTGTAAGTATAAGGTAGGACATGCCCTGGTGTGTGTGGCATGTCCTAATAGTGAATTACAGCCATTTTCGTTTTTCACTATTGCAAGGCTACCTGCTCCCCATAGGCCAGAATGGGCAGACTGACTATTACACCTTATAGTCAGAACTGACCCAGGGAACATGGTAGAAAAACGAATTTAGTATGCCTGAGCTCAGGATTATAAAATACATCTTTTAGTGAAGTTGGTTTTAACATTCTGTGTTTGAAAATACCACTTTTAGAAAGTGGGTATTTTCTTGCCTAAACTTCCAAGCCTGCCTCTGCTAGGTTGTGTATTCCTTGTCTGGAGATTGAGTGACAGGGGCTGGGGGTGGCTACAGGAGACAGCGTGAGTCAGCACAGGGCTGAATAGAAAGACCTGCATCCAGAGTGGAGGGAGGAGTTGCACCTGGGTCTGAATAGGGCTGTGCCTGCCTTCCACAATGCTGGCTCCACCTCCTGCCGGGCGGCTGAGCACTCTGCCCCACATTCTGAAAGGAAAGAAGGAGTCAGAAAAACAAAGTGCTCCAGGACTGACCAGAACTGGTTTTGGACTAGGCAGAGGCCTCTCTGCCTTCAGAGAACAAAGAGAAGCTGTGTATAAAAGGGGACCCAGACCCCTAGGAAATTAGATCACTTTGGGAAACAAGAAGAAACCTTTGCTGAGGAGCGGAACCAAGAAGAAACTGAGGAGAAGACTATCCCTAAGCTAGAGGGATCTGCCTGCAGTGGTTGCCTGACTGCCAAAGGAAGGAGAAAGGACTTTGTGTGCACTTTTATTCAACTTGTGAAGGATCTCCAAGGGCTTGAGAAAGAGCTTGCCTCCTGCTGAAGTCTCAGGGACAACAGACTTCAACCACCAGCTCCCCAAGAATCCTTTGGAAGTGCCTGCTGCTGTTTTGGGCCTTCTGAAGGGACTGCATGTCGCAAGGAGCTGGAAGCGCGACTCAAGAGGGAGAAGCGTGTCGCCGTCGCAGCCGCTGCCGTCGCATCACGGAGATGACGCCGCTGTAGCTGTCGCATTGCACCGCATCTCGAGAAACGTCCCGCAACCCCGAAGAAGCGTGTCGCAGCCGCTGCCGTCGCATCGTAGATGTCGCCGCTGTAGCTGTCGCATAGCACCGCATCAGGAGAAGAGTCTCGCAACGAGGAAGAAGCGTGTCGCCGTCGCAGCCGCTACCGTCGCATCGTAGATGTCGCCGCTGTAGCTGTCGCATTGCACCGCATCGAGAGAAGCGCCTTGCATCCACGGAGAAGCGTGCCGCCGTCGGAGCTGCTGCCGTCGCATCACGAAACAAGGGTGTCGCCGCTGCAGTCGTCGCATTGAGCGGAAGCGTCTCGCAACGTCGGAGAAGAGTGTCGCCGCCAAAGCCGCTGTCGTCGCATCACGGAACAAGGGTGTCGCCGCTGCAGCTGACGCATCGAGTCGAGACTTCTCGCAACATCGGAGAAGCGTGCCGCATCAGGAAGAACTTGACGTCTTTATTTCTTTGCACCAGAACTTTGTCGCATCTCCATCTCTGCAACACTTTCGTTGTAGAAACGTGACGCATCGTAAGGTACATTGACTCAAAGTGTCGCATTTTAAGATCTGAAAAGAACTAAGCTAAACCTACCATTTTAAGTACAGTATTGTGGATTTTTGTCGTTTATGGTCTTGTGTTAAAACTATATAAAGAATACTTATTTTTTATATAAACCTTGTGTGGTGTCCATCTGTAGTGTTGTCACTAGATTACTGTATGTGTTCACAAATGCTTTACACACTGCCTCTGAGATAAGCCTGTCTGCTCGTGCCAAGCTACCAAGGGGGTGAGCAGGGGTTATTTTAGGAGTGTACCCCCTCTACCCTGACTAGAGGCAAGGGTCCCTATTTGTCACAAGTACCTACCTGTGCCAACTAGAGACCCCCAAATCTAACAATAAGCATCCTTTTAACATCCAGAGAATGAAGGACTCTTTCCGCTTGAGTCTCTGGTTGTGAGCAGAAGCCAGGCAACTCAATGGTCTGGTTCATTTGAAAA
Source organism: Calotriton arnoldi (assembly GCA_963921515.1). Taxonomy (NCBI): domain Eukaryota; kingdom Metazoa; phylum Chordata; class Amphibia; order Caudata; family Salamandridae; genus Calotriton; species Calotriton arnoldi. The sequence continues at coordinate 796,676 of CAWUFW010007707.1, forward strand.
GACAAAACAACTTTGGACAGAAATTTGGGGTTGATAAGAAGAACTAAGTTATTCTTGTGAGCCAGGATGAACGGTTCCTACACTGTAACAGCCTGGAGCTCACTGCAGCACCTGAAGCAGGTGACTCCGACTAGGAAGGCCACTTTCAGGACAAGAACTGGAGGTCACAGGAGGGTAGGGGTTCAAAGGGAGTGCCCACGATTCGGGTAAAGATCACATTCAGGTTCCACACGGGCACAGGGAGCTACTAGCCTCTTAAGACCCTCCATGAAGGCTTTAATGACTGATAGCCTAAAAAGAGATGAGTGTTGGCAATTTTGTAGGTAAGCTAAAACTGCAGTCAGGTGGAGGTGTTAGCAAGGCCTGCCTTATACGTTGGTGCAGAAGGTAGCAGACACGAAAGCCTAATTACCGATGGCTTTTACAACGAAAGTATCACAACGACGCTGGTATTATCACACCAGTTTCTAGGTGGAATACTTTTATTACGCTGGCACATACATAAGTATTCTACATACATTTACAACGAACACCATACTTACACGTGCATTTACGCTGATTACCATTACAACGAAAAAATGGTATTAAACAGCTTTAAATGTTAAAAAGCAATGTGCAGTTTTTAAAAAACTTTTTCCTAACCATTCCGCATTTGAGAAGTTTCTGAATGCACTAAACACCAGGGGGCTTATTTACAAGGCTCTTGCGCCACTTTTGCGTTACTTTTAACATGGGAAAAGTGACGCAAAAGTGGCGCAAGGGCCTTGTAAATCTGCCCCCATGTCCGCTTTGGGGTAACGTAAATAACGTCATGCAGCTGTGTCCTACCTTACTGTTTAGTTCTGTTCTCTAATGCTCCCCCAAGCAAAATGGCTTTGCGAACAACAGACCTGTTGGAGAAGAGTCTGTGATTAGGAGGGGCCGATCCAGTTCCAAACTCCCACAGAATAAGAATAATAAATAAAATCAAACATTATATTACATTAATGTAAACTGTAGCGTACATTTGCTTACAGATTGCTGTGGCATAGCGACGAGCGCTGCCTAATTTGAAGCTGGGGAACTTGGTTCGAGCCTCGCCGTGGGCTCAGCATCCCGTGATTATGGGCAATGTAATGTAAATGTTGCTCAAGTAAAGCGCTCCAATACAATTTGGTGGAGTTTGCGTTATATAAAATGGTAGAAAAATATATATAATAAGAGAAAAAGAACAAGGTGACGGACATAACGGATGGCACTATCACTATATCCCTGCTTACATATCAGGTGATTCATGCACAACTCTCCAGCACCTGTCACCTTTTAGTGCCACTGACAACAGATTTTCCAAATACTTTTAACAAAAGGAGGTGCACCGAACATAAATCAGGTAGTCCATTGATTATTTCTTCGGGTATTGGTTATGGATATAGCTTGGCGACTAGGACTGTGACGTGGTTGCTTATCAAGGTGGCCTCCTATCTTAATTCGTTATTGCGAATATCACATGGCCGAGTCATCCTCGCCGGATTCCAAACTTTGTACGACGTAACGATAATTATATCCATAACCAATACCCGAAGAAACTGATATTTCAACAAAAGGATTATTTTGTCCAATTTTCGGGAGTGCTAGGTGAAACTCTTAGAAACTTACGTCTCTGTGTGAATCATCAACAGAACAATCTTTTAAATCATTTGGAAATATCAATTTGCTGGCATAAGCCCTGATGAAGTTCCAAAAGGTTGTATCTTTGGGGAACGAAACGCGTTGGCTGTTTTTATGAACTAATTTGAAATAAAAGAAGAATCTTAAGAAATAATCAATGGACTACCTGATTTATGTTCGGTGCACCTCCTTTTGTTAAATAGAAAAATATATATACCTTGCTACAACCTATGTGACTGGGCCACTGATTTACAGGCGAGGATGTTGTTGTAGTAACGCACAAGTTACTAACTTGTGTAACGATATATCTGTAAGAGACAGTAGTTAGTGATAGATTCCTTACCTTAGAATATCCCCAGGCGTCAGGCTGGATCCGGAAAGTTTTGCGTAGCAGTACCCTTGCGCGTCGGTAGGTGGCGTCGTGCGGCTCCGCGTCCGTCGTCGGCGTCGTGATCGCCGGGATGACGTCGCGGGCAGTACTTAGACGCCGCCCCTGCGCGCTGACGTCAGTTCTGTACACGACTTTCCGCGCCAGGAACGCAGAGCCATGCAAGAAGCTGACACAGGTGTCTGAAAAATACTAGGGCCCTGAAAGGGATGTCCTTAACCCTAGAAATCAGTTCGCAGAACGGGGAGGATGGGTGGGGCGGTAAGGAATCTATCACTAACTACTGTCTCTTACAGATATATCGTTACACAAGTTAGTAACTTGTGCATCTGAAAGAGACACGTTAGTGATAGATTCCTTACCTTAGAATAGATACCCCAGCAATACCAACCCCGGTGGTGGGTCTGCGAACAAAGATCAGACAAGGAAGTCCTGGAGGACAGAACGGCCAAAGAAGCCGTCCCTCCGGACCTGACTGTCAAGGCAGCAATGCTTAGTAAACGTGTGCAGCGAGGCCCACGTAGCTGCCTGACAGATAACCGGCAGCGGAACACCGCGGCCCAAGGCCGTGGTAGCAGCCGTTGCCCTGGTGGAATGGGCACGCAGCCCAACAGGAGGCTCCTTCTTGGCCAAAGAATAGCAGGTCTTGATGCACAAGGTAACCCAGCGGGAGATGGTCCTCTTGTGCACCGCCCGACCTTTTTGGCGCCCACGTAGCCAACAAAGAGCTGGTCACCCACCCGGAAGTGTTTTGTGCGGTCGATATAGAAGGAGAGCGCACGTTTTGGGTCCAGACGGTGGAGCCTCTCTTCCTCTCTGGAAGGATGCGGAGGCGGAAAGAAGGTGGGCAAAGTGATGGTCTGCCCAATGTGGAAAGCAGTAACCACCTTTGGCAAGAAGGACGGACGCGTCCGAAGAACAACCTTGTCTGGATGAACAGACAGAAAGGGAGGCTTGCAAGATAGAGCCTGGAGCTCACTCACCCGCCGAGCGGAGGTGATGGCCACCAGAAAGGCTGTCTTCAGAGTCAGAAGACGAAGAGGACAGTTATGCAGAGGCTCAAAGGGAGCGCACATTAAAAGGTAAGAACCAAGTTCAAGTCCCACTGAGGCATTACAAACGGAACAGGAGGGAAGAGGTGAGTAATGCCTTTTAAGAACCTTGTAACAACAGGGGACTTGAACAGGGAGGGCTGATCAGGGAGCCTGAGGAAGGCCGAGATAGCACAAAGATAACCCTTGATGGTACCCAGGGCAGAACCCTGTTGGGCCAGAGAGAGAAGGAACAGAAGGACCTCAGAAAGAGGGGCAGAAAGGGGATCCACAGCCTTTGCTGTGCACCATGCCACAAATTTGTTCCACCTGCAGGCGTATACCACCTTAGTGGAGGGACGCCTGGCTGCCAGAATCACATCACAAACTTCGGGAGGCAAGTCGAAAGGAATCAACTGCCGCCGCTCAATCTCCACGCAAGCAGGTGTAGACTGGACAGGTTCGGGTGGAGGACCGTCCCCTGCTGCTGCGACAGAAGATCCTCCCGAAGAGGCAGACGGATCGGGGGATCTATGCTCATATTGAGTAGCTCGGGATACCAAACTCTTCGAGCCCAGTCCGGAGCCACAAGAATGACTTGGGCCCGGTCGTGCCGAATCTTCTTCAACACTCTGGGTAGAAGTGGTATAGGCGGAAAGGCGTACAACAGACCGCAACTCCACTCGCGACGAAAAGCGTCGCCGAGCGAGTGCCGCCTTGGAAATTCCAACGCGCAGAACTGATGACATTGCGCGTTCTCTTCGGTGGCGAATAGATCTAACCAAGGCTCTCCCCACTGTAGAAAGAGTCCTTGCGCCACTTCCGAGTGAAGACGCCATTCGTGATCCATTATGCACCTGCGGCTGAGGTTCAGTCCGCCCTGGCGTTCAGAGAACCTGCCAGGTGTTGAACCATCAGGAACATGCCCTGATGTTCCAGCCATGTCCAGAGGCGCAGAGCCTCCTGACAAAGGGTCCAAGACCCCACCCCGCCCTGTTTGTTGCAGTACCACATGGCGGTGGTGTTGTCTGTGAACACCTGCACTACCTTCCCTTTGACAGAGGGAAGGAATGCCTTGAGTGCAAGCCGGATCGCCCGGAGCTCCAGAAAGTTGATATGGAGCCGGGACTCCGCCCGGAGACCAGAGGCCTCTGATCTCCGCCTCTCCCATGTGACCGCCCCATCCCAGAAGGGACGCGTCCGTCACAACTGTATGCTCTGGCTGGGGAAGGGAGAGGGATCTGCCCATGACCCATTGCCGGTTCGAGAGCCACCACTGCAACTGTTTTGCAGTCCCCTCCGAGATCTGGACGTGATCGGACAGGTTGCCCTGGTGCTGCGCCCACTGGAACTTCAGGTCCCACTGCAGAGCCCGCATATGCCATCTGGCATGATTGACCAGCAGGATGCAGGAGGCCATGAGGCCCAGCAGCCTCAGGGTCATCCGTGCCGAAACCCAGGATAAAGGCCGAAAGATCGGAATCATAGCCTGAATATCCCGGACTCGCCGTTCGGGAGGATAGGCCCGAAACTGCGTCGTGTCCAGAACTGCTCCGATGAAAAGGAGCTGTGGAGAAGGAATCAGATGCGACTTCGGCACATTGATGGAGAACCCCAGCGAGTGCAGGAGTTCGGCCGTAGTCTGGAGGTGGGAGACGACTGCCTGGGACGAGCCCGCCTTCAGCAGCCAGTCGTCGAGGTAGGGGAAGACTGAGACCCCTGCCCGGCGCAGATGAGCTGCGACCACCGCCATCACTTTCGTGAACACCCGAGGGGCACTTGTAAGGCCAAAGGGGAGCACGGTGAACTGAAAATGCTCGGGGCCTACCGTGAACCGAAGGTAACGCCGGTGGGCCGGCAGGACGGGGATATGGAAATACGCGTCCTGCAAGTCCAACGCTACCAACCAGTCTCCTGGGTCGAGGGCAGTCAAGACCTGAGCTAGGGTGAGCATCTTGAACTTCTCCTTCCGGAGGAAGCGATTGACGTTCCGGAGGTCCAAGATAGGACGCATGTCCTCCTTGTCCTTTTGGGCACCAGAAAGTAGTGGGAGTAGCAACCACGCCCTACTTCTGGGGTCGGAACATGCTCGATGGCCCTCTTGGCCAAGAGGGCCGTGACTTCCTTCCGTAGAAGCACCAAGTGATCCCCTGACATGCGGTGGAATTGAGGTGGCATGGCTGGGGGGTGGTCTCGAAGGGGAGGGAGTAGCCCCTTCGGACAATGTCCAAGACCCACCTGTCCGAGGTGATGGTGCGCCAGTGGGGAAGGTGATGGCGGACCCTGCCCCTACTGGCGTGCCGTGCACCTGAAAGGAGGGACTAGGAGGGCTTGGAGGCCGCGGACGGGTTGGAGGTGGTGGCCTGACCCGCACGCTGGTTGCCCGATCCGCCACGGCGGAATCCACGTCCTCGGCCACGCGAAGACGCCTGCTGCGCGGGCCGGTGGCTGGGCTGCTGACGTGAAGGGGCGCCCTACCGTGGCCACGATAGGGGCGAAAAGCAGAAGGCAGCGGAGGGCGTGTAGCAGAAAGGCCCAGGGACTTTGCAGTAGCCCGTGAGTCCTTAAAGCGCTCCAACGCATGGTCTGCTTTGGACCCAAAAGACCGACTCCATCAAAGGGCATGTCCATGAGAGTATTCTGGACATCCCCTGAAAAACCAGTGGTTCTCAGCCAGGCGTGGCGCCGGAGCGCCACCGTCGTTGCAATCGACCTGCCCAGCGAGTCGGCGGTGTCAAGGCCACAACGGATAGTGTATTTGGCCGCATCCCTTCCTTCCGCAATGGCGCGGGAAAGCAGTGCCTGGACCTCCTCAGGGCACTGGGGCAAAACATCCGCCACCGAATCCCACAGGGAGTGGGTATATCGGCCCAAAAGACAAGCGGTGTTAACGGACCGCAAGCCAGCACTGGAGGAAGAAAAACCTTTCTTCCCAAACTGATCCAGGCGTTTGGATTCCCTATCCGGAGGAGCGGTAGGGAAGGCGGTTTGGGAAGCGGAGGCTTGGACAACCAAGCTCTCAGGAGTGGGGTGGACAGAAAGAAACAGGGAGTCGCCCGGAGCGGGGCGATGGCGTCGTGACACGTTCCGATCCACAGGAGCCCCTGTGTTGGGCTTGGACCAGGCGCCCAAAAGAACGTCCGTGAGGGCGTCGTTAAACGGCAGCACAGTCTCCGCAGAGGAGGCTGCCGGCTGAAGCACCTCTGTCAAGATGTTAGTCTTGACCGTCAAAGTAGGGAGCTGGAGACGTAAGGCCCCAGCAGCCCTACGCAACACCGTACCAAAATTGGCCCCCTCCTCCGTAGCCACGGGAGGAGACAGCATGCCAGTGTCAGGAGAAGTATCCAGACCACTGGCCTCCCCTAGACTCTCTGTCCAGTCCTCATCATACTGACAGTTGCGTGTTAGAGGGTCATCAGACCCCTCCCAGTCCTCCTGGTCCTCCTCTGGTTCAAAATAAGGAGGAGGAGGGACATTTGGGACCCAAGGTCCCATCGGCGCCGGAGCCGGCGTCGAGCGACGTCGCTCCGGGACCATGTCCGGAGCCGGAAGGAACTGGGGGACGACGCCGCCCGGAGCCCAGGGCGGCGTCGAGAACGGCACCGGAGACATCGGCGCCGGCGGAGGGGTCGTGAGGTCGACCGGCGTCGATGGGAGTTGTGGAGCCGGGATCGAGGCCGGGGCCGGAGCCGGAGCCGGGATCGAGGCTGGAGGCTCGGGCGACGCCGGGGCCGGAGCCGCCGGTGACGCCGGATCAACCCCATCAGGGCCCGCGGGGCCCGAAGGCGCACCGGAGGGGCCTGAAGGCCCGAAGAGGCGGGCCATGGCCGACAGGAACTCCTGTACCTTGGCCGGATCCGCCCCGAACCCGGGAAGGGCGGGTATGACGGGGCGACTCCACAGGCAAGTCCGGGGCCGCGGGGGCGGGGACGGTGCCGGGAGGGGCCTCAGCCGAGTCGCGAGACCGGCGAGGCGAAGTCCGAGAGCGACGATGCTTCTTGGACTTCTTGTGTCGAGACTTACCGGACGAAGAAGACTTCGACGCCGACGACCGGTGTGCACTCCGCGAGCGACCCCTGGACCTCTCACGCGACCGGGGCTTCCGCGGAGCCGAATGCCGGGCCTCGAGGAGCTTTCGAGACCGCTCTCGCAAAGCCTCGGGTTGAGGGCCTGGCATTCGGGACAAGACTCGGTGTCGTGGCCTCGGCCGAGGCAGAAGAGACACTCCCAATGCGGGTCGGTGACGGACATCATCCGCGCACAGGCGCCGCATCGCTTGAAGCCGGGCATCCCTACGACACCTGAATGGTGGAAAAAGACAGTGAAAAAATCACCAAAAAGTATGGTCAAAAAGTGACCAGGGCACTGCTCTTCCCGGATCTGCGCTTACTGGCGCGGAAAAAGAAGAACTGACGTCAGCGCGCAGGGGCGGCGTCTAAGTACTGCCCGCGACGTCATCCCGGCGATCACGACGCCGACGACGGACGCGGAGCCGCACGACGCCACCTACCGACGCGCAAGGGTACTGCTACGCAAAACTTTCCGGATCCAGCCTGACGCCTGGGGATATTCTAAGGTAAGGAATCTATCACTAACGTGTCTCTTTCAGATATGCGTTGCTTCACCTTTCGTAGAAGTGCAAGTTGCGGCATAATCACAGGTGTAGTAATTGTAGATTTCTCCTGGTATGCAGGGCCAGGCTAAACAATAAGGGACGACCACTCAGTGTCAGGCTAGTGTGGGCCGGAAGTGACGAGCGACCCCGGCCCGTTTATTTATGCTCTCTGGCCACGCCTGGCCAGAGAGTGTTACAATGTGTGTAGACCCTTCCGGGCCATAGGTCTGGGGTGCAGGGTCTCTCGCAACACTAGACCGCTACATCACTTCCCAAATCAGTTTTCAACAACATAAACCAAAAATGTTCAACATGCAAATTCTGCCAGTCTTTGGTTTGGCCTTGGGTTCGGCCTCAGATTGTACTGCCGGTGCTGCACCCTTGGACTCACCCTCGGGCTGGTCACCACTGAGGTCTCCGGAGTAGGTGATGTTTCGGCTTCCAGACTCAACGGTGTCGTCACAGGCTCTCTCCCACTTTCGCTCACCCGATATGGTGCCAGCCCCTTGTCAGCACTGCTGCTTTCTGCCTGATCATTGCGGTTGGGCCTTTCCCCTTCAGGGCTTGGAACTTGCTTAAACCACAAAATATTTCTGGTGATTGTTTCTCCACCTTTCTTCGCAGTGACCGCTGTTCCCCGGACCACCACAACCGTCCACAGTCCAGGTTCATAGGTGGTGCAGAATTTTTCTCCGTTCCGGCGGTTTCTCACGAGGACAGCGCATCCTGGCACTATCAGTCGAGGCTGTGCTCTTCTCCGTCTGCTGGCCTTGTCGTTGGTCGCGGACCTCCGGGCTTGAGTGTCAATTGGGTCATAAGGCTCCGACGCCCAGTTATCGGCCATTGGTAGAGTGTCCCGCCGAGGTCCTGCAAGCATCAGCAACCACGGGGACCGCTGGGTGGTGCAGTGTGGAGTACTTCGATATTCTCGTAAGAATGTTTGGAGAGCCGCCTCCGGATCGCCTTGGTCTGCGACAGCTATGCGAAATACTTTGTTTAAAGTCCGCATGAAGCGTTCTACTTCGCCGTTGGCCTGCGGCCATTGGGGGGTGATGCAGTGGTGCTTCACTCCTAGCTGTGATAGAAGCTCCTTGAACTCGCTACCTTGGAACGGGGGACCGTTGTCCGTCTTGATCACCTGAGGTAACCCGAAGAGAGCGAATGTCTTCTCCAACACCGGCTGCAGGTGGGTGAATGCTGTGGACGGGAGGATTTCTACCAGAGGGTACTTCGTGTAGCTGTCAATGAGGACGACCGTCACCCGCCCATCAGGAAAACTCCCAAAGTCCAGGCTCACCCATGACCAGGGCGACGGCGCAGGTTCTTCTGTGATTATCGGGGCTGGGGTTTCGGGGTTGCTAGTGAGCTGACACGCTCTGCAGTTTCGGACCACCGCATCCACTACGTCTTCTAGCCCCGGTAACCACACCTTTTCCCGCATCCTGAACTTCATTCTTCCTGTCCCCTGGTGGCCCTCGTGTGCCAGGACTGTTGCTCTTTCCTGAAGACTTGCTGGTATTACGATTCTCGATCCTCTCAGCACTACCCCGCTGTCGGCAGCACTCAACTCCTCTCGGACTCTCCAGACCTTTCCCAGCCGAGCGCGGTCCGTTTCATTCCACCCTTGGACATCGTGGAGGAAGTGTTCCCATGATCCTTTTCGCAGGGCTTCTGTCACTCTTTGTAGGATCACATCGGTCTCCGTGTGTGCTTTGATCTCTTCGGTGGTTAGGGCTTTTGGACAGGCCCATTGGGATTGACGTAGTCCTCCATTTGACGTTCCTGATCGGAATCTTCTTCAGCGGGGTCCGAGGGGTGGCGCGAAAGAAAATCAGCCGGATTCTTGGCACCGGGCCGGTATACCAGTTCCAGCTGATAGTGTTGAAGCTGTATGGCCCACCGCTCAATCCTGGGCGGTGGATGTGGCGAGGTTCCTTTGAATAGTGGAAGTAGCGGTTGGTGATCCGTGACGACCTTGAACGGATGTCCACTGATATACAAGTGAAAATGGTTGCACGCCCACTTGATGGCAAGGGTTTCCCGCTCGATTTGGAGATATCTTGTTTCAGTAGGGGTGAGCGCCTTGCTTGCAAACCCTAGCGGGACCCATTTCCCAGGTTCGGTTTCCTGGGCGAGCAGGGCTCCCAGCCCGACTGGACTGGCATCTACTATCAGCTCGGTGGGCCTTGTCGTGTCAAAATACGCCATGGTGGTTAGGGCTTTTGGACAGGCCCATTGGGAGATCATATTGACGTAGTCCTCCGTTTGACGTTCCTGATCGGAATCTTCTTCAGCGGGGTCCGAGGAGTGGCGCGAAAGAAAATCAGCTGGATTCTTGGCACCGGGCCGGTATACCAGACCCAGCTGATAGTGTTGAAGCTGTATGGCCCACCGCTCAATCCTGGGCGGTGGATGTGGCGAGGTTCCTTTGAATAGTGGAAGTAGCGGTTGGTGATCCGTGACGACCTTGAAGGGATGTCCACTGATATACAAGTGAAAATAATTGCACGCCCACTTGATAGCAAGGGCTTCCCGCTCGATTTGGGAGTATCTTGTTTCAGTAGGGGTGAGCGCCTTGCTTGCAAATGCTAGCGGGACCCATTTCCCAGGTTCGGTTTCCTGGGTGAGCAGGGCTCCCAGCCTGACTTGACTGGCATCTACTATCAGCTCGGTGGGCCTTGTCGTGTCAAAATACGCCATGGTCGTCTTCTCCAGCAACGCCGACTTCACCTTGATAAATGCCTCTTCTTCTTCTCGTCCCCACTTCCATACGGCGTCCTTTTTTGTCAGTGCCCTCAGCGGCTCAGCTAGGGTGGCCAGGTTGGGTATAAATCGCCCACAGTATGTTACCATACCCAGGAAGCTTCGTACCTCCGATGGGGTCATGGAAGCCGGAGACCGCTGGATGGCTTCGGATTTCCGGGGGTTCTACCTTCACGCCTTCCTGGCTGAAAACGTAGCCAAAGAACTCAATAGACTTTCTGAAGAACTGGCACCTGTCTTTATGAAGGGTCACCCCGTGGTCGGCAAGACGCTGTAGGGTTGCTCGAAGGTGGCGATGGTGGTCCTCGATGGTGGCTGAGTGTATCAGTATGTCACGCTGAGGTTCGAGCCTCGGCGTGGGCTCAGCATCCCGTGATTATGGGCAATGTAATGTAAATGTTGCTCAAGTAAAGCGCTCCAATACAATTTGGTGGAGTTTGCGTTATATAAAATGGTAGAAAAATATATATAATAAGAGAAAAAGAACAAGGTGACGGACATAACGGATGGCACTATCACTATATCCCTGCTTACATATCAGGTGATTCATGCACAACTCTCCAGCACCTGTCACCTTTTAGTGCCACTGACAACAGATTTTCCAAATACTTTTAACAAAAGGAGGTGCATCGAACATAAATCAGGTAGTCCACTGATTATTTCTTCGGGTATTGGTTATGGATATAGCTTGGCGACTAGGACTGTGACGTGGTTGCTTATCAAGGTGGCCTCCTATCTTAATTCGTTATTGCGAATATCACATGGCCGAGTCATCCTCGCCGGATTCCAAACTTTGTACGACGTAACGATAATTATATCCATAACCAATACCCGAAGAAACTGATATTTCAACAAAAGGATTATTTTGTCCAATTTTCGGGAGTGCTAGGTGAAACTCTTAGAAACTTACGTCTCTGTGTGAATCATCAACAGAACAATCTTTTAAATCATTTGGAAATATCAATTTGCTGGCATAAGCCCTGATGAAGTTCCAAAAGGTTGTATCTTTGGGGAACGAAACGCGTTGGCTGTTTTTATGAACTAATTTGAAATAAAAGAAGAATCTTAAGAAATAATCAATGGACTACCTGATTTATGTTCGGTGCACCTCCTTTTGTTAAATAGAAAAATATATATACCTTGCTACAACCTATGTGACTGGGCCACTGATTTACAGGCGAGGATGTTGTTGTAGTAACATGCGTTGCTTCACCTTTCGTAGAAGTGCAAGTTGCGGCATAATCACAGGTGTAGTAATTGTAGATTTCTCCTGGTATGCAGGGCCAGGCTAAACAATAAGGGACGACCACTCAGTGTCAGGCTAGTGTGGGCCGGAAGTCACGAGCGACCCCGGCCCGTTTATTTATGCTCTCTGGCCACGCCTGGCCAGAGAGTGTTACAATGTGTGTAGACCCTTCCGGGCCATAGGTCTGGGGTGCAGGGTCTCTCGCAACACTAGACTGCTACATCCCTTCCCAAATCAGTTTTCAACAACATAAACCAAAAATGTTCAACATGCAAATTCTGCCAGTCTTTGGTTTGGCCTTGGGTTCGGCCTCAGATTGTACTGCCGGTGCTGCACCCTTGGACTCACCCTCGGGCTGGTCACCACTGAGGTCTCCGGAGTAGGTGATGTTTCGGTTTCCAGACTCAACGGTGACGTCACAGGCTCTCTCCCACTTTCGCTCACCCGATATGGTGCCAGCCCCTCGTCAGCACTGCTGCTTTCTGCCTGATCATTGCGGTTGGGCCTTTCCCCTTCAGGGCTTGGAACTTGCTTAAACCACAAAATATTTCTGGTGATTGTTTCTCCACCTTTCTTCGCAGTGACCGCTGTTCCCCGGACCACCACAACCGTCCACAGTCCAGGTTCATAGGTGGTGCAGAATTTTCCTCCGTTCCGGCGGTTTCTCACGAGGACAGCGCATCCTGGCACTATCAGTCGAGGCTGTGCTCTTCTCCGTCTGCTGGCCTTGTCGTTGGTCGCGGACCTCCGGGCTTGAGTGTCAATTGGGTCATAAGGCTCCGACGCCCAGTTATCGGCCATTGGTAGAGTGTCCCGCTGAGGTCCTGCAAGCATCAGCAACCACTGGGACCGCTGGGTGGTGCAGTGTGGAGTACTTCGATATTCTCGTAAGAATGTTTGGAGAGCCGCCTCCGGATCGCCTTGGTCTGCGACAGCTATGCGAAATACTTTGTTTAAAGTCCGCATGAAGCGTTCTACTTCGCCGTTGGCCTGCGGCCATTGGGGGGTGATGCGGTGGTGCTTCACTCCTAGCTGTGATAGAAGCTCCTTGAACTCGCTACCTTGGAACGGGGGACCGTTGTCCGTCTTGATCACCTGAGGTAACCCGAAGAGAGCGAATGTCTTCTCCAACACCGGCTGCAGGTGGGTGAACGCTGTGGACGGGAGGATTTCTACCAGAGGGTACTTCGTGTAGCTGTCAATGAGGACGACCGTCACCCGCCCATCAGGAAAACTCCCAAAGTCCAGGCTCACCCATGACCAGGGCGACGGCGCAGGTTCTTCTGTGATTATCGGGGCTGGGGTTTCGGGGTTGCTAGTGAGCTGACACGCTCTGCAGTTTCGGACCACCGCATCCACTACGTCTTCTAGCCCCGGTAACCACACCTTTTCCCGCATCCTGGACTTCATTCTTCCTGTCCCCTGGTGGCCCTCGTGTGCCAGGACTGTTGCTCTTTCCTGAAGACTTGCTGGTATTACGATTCTCGATCCTCTCAGCACTACCCCGCTGTCGGCAGCACTCAACTCCTCTCGGACTCTCCAGACCTTTCCCAGCCGAGCGCGGTCCGTTTCATTCCACCCTTGGACATCGTGGAGGAAGTGTTCCCATGATCCTTTTCGCAGGGCTTCTGTCACTCTTTGTAGGATCACATCGGTCTCCGTGTGTGCTTTGATCTCTTCGGTGGTTAGGGCTGTTGGACAGGCCCATTGGGATTGACGTAGTCCTCAATTTGACGTTCCTGATCGGAATCTTCTTCAGCGGGGTCCGAGGGGTGGCGCGAAAGAAAATCAGCTGGATTCTTGGCACCGGGCCGGTATACCAGTTCCAGCTGATAGTGTTGAAGCTGTATGGCCCACCGCTCAATCCTGGGCGGTGGATGTGGCGAGGTTCCTTTGAATAGTGGAAGTAGCGGTTGGTGATCCGTGACGACCTTGAAGGGATGTCCACTGATATACAAGTGAAAATAATTGCACGCCCACTTGATAGCAAGGGCTTCCCGCTCGATTTGGGAGTATCTTGTTTCAGTAGGGGTGAGCGCCTTGCTTGCAAATGCTAGCGGGACCCATTTCCCAGGTTCGGTTTCCTGGGTGAGCAGGGCTCCCAGCCTGACTTGACTGGCATCTACTATCAGCTCGGTGGGCCTTGTCTTGTCAAAATACGCCATGGTCGTCTTCTCCAGCAACGCCGACTTCACCTTGATAAATGCCTCTTCTTCTTCTCGTCCCCACTTCCATACGGCGTCCTTTTTTGTCAGTGCCCTCAGCGGCTCAGCTAGGGTGGCCAGGTTGGGTATAAATCGCCCACAGTATGTTACCATACCCAGGAAGCTTCGTACCTCCGATGGGGTCATGGAAGCCGGAGCCCGCTGGATGGCTTCGGATTTCCGGGGGGTCTACCTTCACGCCTTCCTGGCTGAAAACGTAGCCAAAGAACTCAATAGACTTTCTGAAGAACTGGCACTTGTCTTTATGAAGGGTCACCCCGTGGTCGGCAAGACGCTGTAGGGTTGCTCGAAGGTGGCGATGGTGGTCCTCGATGGTGGCTGAGTGTATCAGTATGTCATCGCTGACATTTAGTACTCCTTGGAGGCCTGACAACACTTCCCTCACTGCATTTTGGAAGATCTCTGCCGCTGATGAGATACCAAAGCTTAGCCTCTTATATCGTCGTAGTCCCAAGTGTGTTGAGAATGTCGTGATATAACGACTTTCTTCGGCTAGTTTCAGTTGATGATATCCGGCATTGAGATCTAACTTAGAAAACCAGCGGGAGCCGTTAAGGTCTGCCAGGATATCGTCGACGGTGGGCGTCAAATGCCTCTCCCTCTTTATCACCTTATTGGGCAGGCGCATATCGATGCAAAGCCGGATCTTCCCTGGTTGCTTCAGCTTTTCTGCTATCACCATCGGTGATACCCACGGGGTTGGCCCGGTGACTTTCTCTATGACGCCCTGCTGCTCAAGTTATAGTAGTTCCAGTTCTACCAGCGGGCGTAGATGAAATGGTATGCGCCGATGCCGTAGTGCTACTGGTGCCACTGCCTTATCGATGTGGAGTTTCACAGGTGGCCTCTTCATGCTCCCGAGGCCTTTGAACAACTGGGGAAACCGTCCAAGGATGTCATCCATTTGTAGTGTCTTCACGGCATTGGCAAAAGTCACCAAGCCTAGGTCTTCCGCCGTGTGGCTTCCGACCAAGATATCCGCCTCTCTGTCGACCACATGGAACGTCGTGGTGATCTCGTGGCCTTCTGACCAAACTTGGCCGTCATTTTTCCTTTGAGAGGTAGGGGCGTCTGGCTGCCGTATGTGAGGATCTTCACATGGGACGGTGACAGCGTGGGTTTCGGGCTCAGCCGTTTGTATTGCTGACACCCCATGACGTTTACAGACGCCCCCGTGTCGATGAGCGCTGTCACGGGTGAACCCGCAATCTCAATGGAACACGTGGGCTGGGGTCGCCGCTTTCGCTTGAGATCGCTAGCAAATGATATCAGGTAGCATTCTTCATCATCCTCGGTGGATGAGTCCTCGAAGTGTTGTTTGCGTTGGGCTAGCGGCCTGGTCGCCCGTGGTGCTTCCAATTCTTCTAGTGTTAAGTGTCTTACTGCCTTGGTCGGCGGTTTTCGGCTGGGTGGTCCTCTGTTCCTCATTCCCCCTCGGCATACACTCGCGAAATGGTTGGGAATGCCGCATTTCGAGCACACCCTGCCTCGTGCGGGGCAATTTTCTGGGGGGTGTTCCTCCTTTCCACAGTATCCGCACTGTGGACTTCGTGCGCTCCTACTCGGCCACCTCCCACGTGTCCCTCGCGGCTGCATGCGAACTGCGTCAACTTTCTCGGTCTTTACTGTCACGGGGTGTTCTGCCTGCTGGGTGATGGCGACGTCCATGGCTGTCGCTCTGACCTCTGATAAGTCGTGTGACCGTGCTAGGACTAGTATATCCTCCAGGGAGATACGTGGCTGCCGGAGAATGAGGGTCCTAAGGGTTTTGTTGCGACATCCTTGAATTGCTTGCGTTCGTATTTCCTTGGCCTGGTCATCTTCCGTACACGTGCTGGCCAACTCTCGTAAGCGCGCATGGAATGCGTCCATTGATTCTCCCTCTCTTTGGCGTGCCTGCCGGAGTTTAAAACGTTCGTAATCAGGATTCAGCTGGGGATCAAAATGAGCATTCAGGGTCCTCACCGCTGCGTCGTAGTCTGTTGATGGACCCGTGTTAGGCAGGTGTGCAAACAGTTTGTATATTTCATCTCCTGCGAAGTGCAACAGGAGTGATTTCTTCACGGCGCCGTCTGTCTCTCTCGTGGCAATAAAGTAATTGTTCAGTCTGCTAATCCAGACAGTCCACCCAGGGGACGCCGTGGCGGGGTCGATGAGCTCACTGAATGGAGGAAGCGCACTGACCTGGGAGTGCGGGGACATTTGTGGCGGTGCTGGGAGCACTGGTTGCAGGGCTGCCTGTTGGGCCGCTGGTGCCGCCGGGTCGGACATGGTGCCTGCTGCTTCTGTGAAACGCACGTGGCTATCGTTGGTGCACAAAGTGGGGCGCTACTACACACCTCCTCACCCTTCTTCTTCTGCCCCTCTGGAGCGCGGAGGGATGGCCACGCTGTGGTGAGGCAGTTCAGTGCTTGCAGGGTGGTAAACTACCCTGTTTTTCTTCCTCCTCTCGTGTGTGAGTGTACCACCCAGGCAGGACAGCGCGAGCCTTGCGCGGTGATGGAGCGCGCCACAGCTTGGCACGTGGTTTTTGGTGGCCTGGTGGGTGAAACAGCGCGTGTGCGCAACACGACGGTGCGCGAGCTCTACCAGAGTGCTACCGGGAGCGTCAGCGCTGTGGGCAGCGTCGGACGAGCACGGACGGCAGGTGCGTGCCTGTGGATGCGACGCGCACTCTCTGGGGAGCGGCGGACGCTGCAGGGCCTTTGCGGCCGGTCGCACTCACCGCGCGATGATGGGCGGTGCTGGGAATCGTGCGGAGCTCGACCAGGCCGACGGACCGGGAGCTGTGATGACGTCGCTGGTGGGGTCGGGCTGTGGACACAGAACCCCACCCTCGTCGCCAGTGTAGATTTCTCCTAGTATGCAGGGCCAGGCTAAACAATAAGGGACGACCACTCAGTGTCAGGCTAGTGTGGGCCGGAAGTCACGAGCGACCCCGGCCCGTTTATTTATGCTCTCTGGCCACGCCTGGCCAGAGAGTGTTACAATGTGTGTAGACCCTTCCGGGCCATAGGTCTGGGGTGCAGGGTCTCTCGCAACACTAGACCGCTACAGTAATGACGCCGTCGTGTTTCCGCTTCTGTTGTAAAGGCTATTCGTGCTAAAGACTTCGGTAAAACTGACATTTCCTGTAGCAGACAGCCTCCTGCTCAGAAACCTTAAAGGGATCTAACTGCTAGGAGATATAGTAATGTATGAACATTTTCTACTGGACTTTATAACAGGCTCCAGTAGCGGGCTTTCACTTCTTTCCCAGGATAATAATACATTCATCTGGAAGTTTAAGGTAGTCAAATTCTTGAGCACCAGATCGCAAGGTTCCACTGACTTCCTACTGCTTCTTGTTACTGTTGCTGGGGGGGGCACTTTGACTCCGACTAGTTTGGGTTGTCGTTGTGGGAGGGGGAGGTGGGAGATCACATCTTCGGGAGTACATAGTGCATGTTACAGCTTGGAATGTACAACGATTACTGATCTACGCATGAATGTTGATATACACTCGCCTCTTGGGAATTCTGATGCACCACTTTTTGATGCCATGGCAGGGCGCCAGGAGAGATCAGAAGTTCATTTTGCGACCTGAAACGTCCGGGGGCTGGGTAATCCACGCAAATGCAGACAGGTCTTAGCCTATTTAAACATTTAGACAGACACAACATTCAAATCGCTATGTTACAGGAGACACATCTTAGCCCCTTGACGACTCCCGTTTTTGCTGCGCGATGGGCGGAACACAGATGCTTTGCCTCCTACTCTACATATGCCGGAGGCATGGTGATTCTGATAAAAAAAAACGCACGCTGTAAGTGGCTAAGGGGTCCCTCCAGGATACGCAGGGCCACTTTAGCCTTATGTGGTGCAAATTGGTGTCAAGTCAAACGCCAGAACTGCATGCATCAATTCCTCCAGACCGAACACAGCGAGAGATTAAAAGACCTACTAAATACTGAAAGAAATTGGAAAATACCAAAATAAAACAACAACTGTGTAAAGCTACTACATACCACAAAGAACCGATAAATAAGGACTAAGGGCCAGATGTACGACCCACCAATTTGCGACTCGCAAATTGTGTCGCATTTGTGACTCCCCAATTTGCAACTCGCAAATTGGGAAGTATAACAGTGTCTCAGACACTGTTTGCGATTCCTAATTGGGTCGCAAATTGCATGCCTCATGAATATTAATGAGGCAGGCGCAATTTGTGACTCCATTAGGAATGGCTAGCACTCCCAGGGATGGTGGCCTGCTGGGGTCAGCAGACCACCATGTTTGGGACTGCTTTTAAATAAAGCAGTTTTTTTTTTTTTTTAAATGCAGTCCGTTTTCCTTAAAGGAAAACGGAATGCATTTAAAAGAAAAATGAAACTTTTCAGTTTCATTTTTAGGCAGGCAGTGGTCCCTGGGACCACTGCCTGCTCTTAAAAATATTTTCTCACATCCTCACAAGGGGAAGGGGTCCCTAGGGACCCCTTCCCGTTTGCGAGTGGTTTACCACATACTTGAAGTAGGTGGTAAACTGCAAGTGTTTCGCGGCCGCAAATGTGGTTGCAAAACAATTGTACATGGCATGGTGACTCGCTATTAGGAAGGGACGCCCCTTCCTAATAGCGGTAGTCGCAAATGCTATTTTGTGAGTCAGTGACTCGCAAAATAGCATTCGTACATGCCATTACCCTTTTTTGCGGTCGCAAACGGGAGGATCTCCCGTTTGCTGCCGCAAAAAAGGGTCGTACATCTGGCCCTAAGCCTTTACAATGGAGAACTCATTTGGGAGTGGTTATGAAAGAGATAGAAGCTTTTCACATTTTGTTTAGATGCCCTGAAGAACTCGTAACTGGGCGAAATGCGTTGGCTGTGCAAAGTCTTTGTCACTTACCTACATAATAAAATTTGAATAAAGAACAACACTAATCAAGGACAACACCTCTCGACTCATCCTTTCACAAATATAAATTGCATTTGGCTGTTATATATTATTTTGTCTTAAAGTTGCCTCTCAATTGTGTGTTAAAAAACAGCATTAGAGCCACAGTCATACAGCTATGGAGATGGGAGGTTCGGTCCATGGGTTGGTGGGGCAGGTTAACAGGTTCCACTCCCCTTTGGCAGGGCTCGTATTTGCAGCCGGTATCGGCGCTCTGTGGGTTCCGCAATTGGGACCTCATTGGAATCTCCACGCTGGGGGATATCATGCAGGGCACCACCCTCAAATCCTTTCAAAGTCTGCAATCGGATTTTGATCTTCATAAATCACAATTTCATCGCTACCTGCAGCTTCGACATGCACTGACCCCTCTGATTCGACATTTAGAGTCTCTGCCGGAGTTCCACCCGTTAGAGGGCCGTTTGCTGATGGGCGACATCGGGGACCACAAAATTAGGCAAATTTACCAGACACTTAATACCCATACTGCGACCACTATCCATAAGACTAGAGCGGCGTGGGTCGCCGACCTGCCGGCCCTCACAGATGACGACTGGGTTGATGCCTTAGCTAGCCCTCGATACGCGGCAGTGTCTACCAGATATAGACTTATCCAGTTTAAATACCTCCACAGGGTGTATTACACCCGTCACAGGTTATGGAAAATGGGTGCAATCCAATCCCCTGTGTGCCTCCGCTGCTGCGCAGACGATGGTTCCTTTCTGCACACGGTGTGGAGCTGCACGGCGATTCAGCAGTTCTGGTCCAGCGTGGCGTCATGCCTGGGCCGGGTCCTGGCGTGGGATATTCCGCTCGACCCCAGACTGGTGCTTTTGCATAGCGCGGATGATATTGGGGGGAACCGTTATAAGAGACACCTTTTATTCTTGGGCCTGACTTTAGCTAAACGGGACATTGCACAGCACTGGAAGGACTCGTCCCCACCCAGCATAGCCCACTGGAAAAATGCAATGGACAGATGCATGTCCGCCGAAATCGTGGTATTTCAGGCGAGGGGGTGCCCACAGAAACACGGGAAGATTTGGTCTCGTTGGGCCTCATACAGAGGTATTGATTTGCCTATAATGTCTCAGTCCGCTTCTCACGACCCCATTGAACGGTTGGTTGTCAGTAACTCACCTGTCTAATGTATTGTTGTTGATTACAATGTGGCTGAAAATTCATATTTCACGTACAAGTAATGCTTACATAATTATGTTTGGTGCGATTTGGGGGGGGGGGGTTTCTTTCTTCCTCAGACTGTTGTTCTGCAGACGGTATGGGTTCTGTATGATGTACCTAGGGATTTCATTTCATGCATTTTCTTTGTATTCTCCTTGCTGGGCGTCGCCCATTTGGTACATTGGAAAATCAATAAAATTTGTTGTTAAAAAAAAAAAATACAGCATTAGAGCCACAACATGATAAGTCACATCCCTAGCCCCATCAGTATACTGCCACCCAGCGTCAGGTGCGGAGCATTATTGCTGAGAATTGCCTCCTGGACGCATGGAGACACCTACGTCTGGCACTAGAAGAGGGTACTCATTACTCGGCAATGCACTCCACGTGGTCGAGATTTTACTATTGTATTGTTTCCAGATGTTTAGGCCCCTGGGTTAACCAGGTCAAGCCCTCGGCACGCACGTATTCAGATCACTCCTCAGTGGAGATGATATTAGCCCCTCAGACCAACCGCACGCCTTACTTAGCCTGGGGGCTTTCCCCGACGGCACTGTTAGATGCTGCGTTCAGAGCGGAAGTAGGACAGGAAATACATGATTTTTTCCAAAGCAATATGGATTCAGTCCCTCAACTGGCAATGGTATGGGAGACTTTCAAAGTCACTATACAGGGGATCTGCATTGCAAAGGGAGGGGGGGATGCTGCGTGACATACACACTACTCTTAATGAGCTGGAGACAGATCTCAAATGCCTTGAGAAGGAGCTGGTTGACTCTCCTACTGGGGATATACAAGTTGCCCTCAGAGACAATATGACCGAATATAGGGACACCGCAGAACGGGAATGTCTGTTTCGGAGCACATACTTTCGAGCCCGTAGATATGGTGAAGGATAGAGGCCCGGGAAAGTCCTTGCAGACCAAATTTGCAAACCCCATTTCTCTAATTATGTTTTAGAAATCCAAGAGCCAAACGGCGCAATCCGCAGAGAGACACCCGACATACTCCAAACATTCATGACATACTATTCCTCCCGCTATACCGCACGGAGACAGCAATCGATTGCTCTGGCCCCATACCTGGAAGAAGTGGCCCTGGGCTGGCTGGGGGCAGCGAAGAGGGAGTTCCTCTACGCTGCAATTGAGGAGGATGAGATTAGAGCAGTGGTGATGCAAATGAGATCAGGTCGATCTCCAGGGCCAGACGGCCTTCCAGCTGAATTTTACAAAATGTATGTGAAACACTTGACCCCCATACCTAAAAAGATGTATGAGGAAGCTAGGGATACCAGAATATTTCCCCCGACTGTGCGAGAGGCGGTGATCGCTTCATTATTAAAGCCCGGAAAGCCAGGAGATAAGTGCGAGTCATATAGAGCCGCTCTTCCTGATAAACTGTGATGTCAAAATCCTAGCCAAGGTGCTGGCTAACCATTTGAGCCTCTTCATGGATTCTCTGGTATTGCCCGATCAGACAGGGTTTATTCCTGAACGTGCGACGTTGCACAATCTCCACACCCTCTTCTCGCTGATGCATGATATAGACACTGAGACAGCTGCCGTGGTGGTCTTCTTAGAAGGCTCCAAGGCATTTGATTCGGTAGAATGGGATTACCTTATTGGGGTACTGAAGCGAATGGGAATGCCCCCTGGCTTTCTCTCATGGATAGAACTGCTATACCATCACCCACAGGCGAGGGTACTAATTAATGGAGTGAGCTTGGCCCCCTTCCTGATCTCGCACGGCACGAGACAGGGGTGCCCACTTTCCCCCCACTTGTTCATGCTGGCATTGAGCCATTGGCAGCTAAGCTATGCCAGCATCACCGAGAACAAGCAATTCATTATCCTACTAGACATATATTGGTGTCTCTCTATCCAGATGATGTCACACCATATGTTCGGCCTCAACCCCAGAGTACGCGAATTTATCACTTTCGGAGAGCTCTCTGGGATCAATATCAATTGGGAAAGGCCCAGATGTTCCCTCTCACCGAGGCTGTTCTCCCCTACCCTTTAGACTACCCTATTATATGGTGCACCTCAGAAGTGAAGTACCTGGGGATAACGGTTTCTAGGGATAGAGCAGAGCTAATGCGTGTTAACTATGGGAAAGCTCTAGCAACCCAAATGAACTCGATCACAAGATGGATTGCCATGCCCTTGTCCATGGCGGGGAGGATCTCCCTGATCAAAATGGTAATCCTGCCTAAACTACTTTATCTGTTTATCAATATACCATATAACCCTGGGTGAAAAAAAATGTAAGCTTTGAAATCACAGTTGATATGACTCATTTGGGGCGGTAAGCAACCCAGGCTGAAATGGGAGATATTGACGCTGACTTTCTCGCAGAGAGGCTTTGAATCCCCCGACATAGAGTTATATTAATTATGTGCACAGGCATACTTCGCTGCATATTGGTTCTGACCTCCCCCTTATATGCCGCACCTTGCCATTGAGCAGGGCTACATGGATTCGATTCCGTTGACATGGTTTATCGCGACAAGACCCCGGTAAAGAAATGTAGACCCCACTACAGTTGCATGTCCCACTGCTAGCCTTGTGGAGACTTGCTAAGAAACTGGCTATCCCAATGCTGTATTCGCCTTTGCTACACCTCTCCCCCATCCGGATCTCGGTGTGACTTAAGAATCAGGTTGCCGACAATTGTTGCAAAGCGTTAATGTTAAGATCTCGGGGGACCTGGACACCGACTGAATTTTTCGTGCTCAAGAACATTCTTTTCGGGGGTAGAGCCCACGCCCATGGACCTATTTCTGTATGTAAGGCTGCGGCAGAGTGTTAAAGCAACCACACCTGCATTTCCCCATGAACTACCCTCTCTAACTCTATTACACATCTTACTTCAATGCACCTCTACTACACATGTGGTCTCTCTCCTATATCACAGCACACAGATATTGCTTGGGATGTCCCTACAGGTTTGCGCACACATTGGGAGGCAGAGCTGGGTATATCCCTGACAGACGAACAATGGGAACATTTCTGTCAGCAGACCGGGTGCATCTCGGCCAGCAGCCACTTACGTAGAATACACTATAAGTACCTCCACCGATTATATTACACGCCAGTTAAGATGCATAAGTTTCAGTTACGGAAGAACTATAAATGTGACCGCTGCGGAGCAGAGGGTGCAGATTTTCTACACTTGGCCAGGGCGTGTGCAGCCATTAGACAATACTGGCAGCAAGTTTTCGGACCGCTGGGGGAATTGATGGGATCTCCCCTGCCGGCATCCCTGATCAGAGCACTGCTGGGCTATACGGAGATTGAGATTGCCTACAGGAAATATGCAGCATTGGGGCTGCTGTTAGCTAAACAAAAGGTGGTCTGCAGATGGGGTAGGGGGAGGGCCCCCAAATTCATGGACTGGCTCCAGGATCTCATTTTCTGGCAGGAGCAGTCACTGGCTTATACAGAACTACTCCCATCAACCTCTAGACCGAAGGATAGATGGGTACCCTTACATGTGTATCTGTTGACTAACCCACTGCTGGTGGTGGGGGCGGGAAGCACGGGAACTATGGTGTAGGAGAGTAGGATCTGCTTCACATGGGTACCCCCACTTTTTGCTGATGCTTCACTGTTTTTCGACCTTAGTCTGGCTGGGGCCCTGCTAATCAGAACCCCAGCCTAGCTGCTTCCTCTCTAAAATGGTTTCCATGTGCCTTAGGCACATCTCTGATTGGAATCTGGAGTGCCCTTATAAGTCCCTAGTATATGGTATACTATGTACCCAGGGCATAGGTACCTCAGAGGCCTGCCAGGGGCTGCAGCATGTATTGTGCCACCCCTGGAAGGCCATCCAAAATGACACCACAGGTCTGCTACTGCAGCCTGGGTAAGGTGGTGCATGCACCCCTTACTGTGATATAGGCTACCTATATCACTACATACATACACACATATAAACCTATAAGTCACTCCTATGGCAGGCCTTATCAATCCTGAAGGCAGAGTGCGTGGTTCCTATGTGAGAGGGTGCCCCTGCATGAGCTGGGCCCCTCTGCAGCATTCGGAGACCCTTCTCTGATGCTGTTTGTAGTGCAGCCCGACCATATACTCTTAAGCGCATTATAACCTCGCGTTAAATGCTAACTTTGGGATGGCTGCACGGAAACATGTCGTGTTTGGTGTCAAACATCTTGGAATACTACCCCCCCGCCAGTTCTGGCGGCGGGGGTAGCATTCCACCCTTCTAGAGGGAGAGACATGTACACACCGGTATACCCGGTACTGACTTTCCAGAGCCCTGGCATCACAAAATGGATGCCGCTGCCACAGACACGAGTCTGGCCTCCTGCTGCTGACCGAAACTCCGGCAGGGGAGGCCTGGACAATAGGTTTCCTGTCCCAGGGAGGTGTAACCACCTCCCCAGACAGGATAGTGTGTATTGGGGCTGGGCGGGAGCACTCTCTGGTGCTTTGAAGTCCTGCACTGGGGGCACATTTGGTGTCCCTGTGCATACCCCAGTTCAAACCGGCTCAGGGGCTTCCAGCCCCTGCTCTGGCGCGAAACTGGACAAAGGGAAAGGGGTGTAACCACCCCTCTGCCCTGACCCTCCCATAGGAGGGTCCACAGAGTATGTCCAACCCCCTACCTTAGTATAAGTATGGGACCCCAGTCCTTAGGACTTTAGATTAACCTGGACGAAACTCTGACACAGAATCCTGGACCTTCGACGCTCTACTTCAAGATTAGAGGACTGAAGAATCTCCCTTGGGGTCAAGGAGTGACTCCCCTGCTTGGCAGGCACCAAAGAAGCAATTGTCCGGTCTGCATCGCTGAAGCTCCCGCTGGACGCCGAAGTCTTTGCATCACCAGAGGTGGATTTCCAGACTTCCCCGAGGCTGCCCTGAGTCCCCAGCAAAGCTGAGGCCCGTAGCTGTTGTGGGTAACGTGGAACCGTGACCCCTGGACACCGATTGCATTTGCAAGTGCATCCTCTTCTGGGTCTCCCACGAAGTCGTGCTTTGGGCTCCGAGTAGCCCCAGCCTCCAGCACCAACTGCACCGAAGATCACTGGCCTCCACTCCACGAGTGTCCTGTGAGCCAGCTCCACGTGCGTCAACTCGAGGCTCCTTTGCGGTCGCTAGTCCGTTGGCTAGTAGGCCCTCCCGAAGGCCAATCTTCTTCTGCTTGGGCTCCCTGGTTGCTCCAGGCGTGCCCTGACTTACTCTCGCTGGGTGAGTCCCACAGACCTTGCTGGTCTGCAACATCGTCCTTCTTCCATTTCCACGAGACTTGCCGTTGCCAAGGCTTGTTGGGTCCAATCCGGTCGCCGACACCCCTGCAATCGACAGACGTTGTGGGACAGCTCGAATCCAGCTCCTGGTCATCGTCGACACCTCCTGGACCTCGTGGCTGAAGAGTCAAGATGACCGTCAACCTACCTGAAGCACTCGACATCGGTGGGCATCTGCTCATCGCCTTCCTGGTCACTGGCTAGTGACCCAGACTCTGTCCCCTCTGCTTTCAGGTTCTTCAGATCTTCGATCCACCTTTGGATCCACCCGAACACTTTCGACTTGGCCGCCAGCAGCACTTTGCAGCAGATCGCCATTGAAAGCGACGACGAAACCCGACCCCGAAAGACACCTATGCACCCGGCTCCCCTGGGTGAGGTAACTCGAGTACTCCGGTGCTCCCGTGGGTATTGACACTAGAACAGCCTAGTTCTCAAAGGGTTTGCTCCAAGTCCTCCTCTAAGTGTCCCTTTTCTTTTAAATTCAAACCGCGACTTTCCCCATAGAAGTTAACGGCGATTCGCGGCTGTGTTCATACACTGCACGCGTCCCCCGTGGGTCCCCTGTGTCACTACCTTGGGTGGTTCCTTGTGGTCCAAGCACTTCTACAGGCTCTAGGCCCTGTGTCTAGCTCAGTCGTGGTTCTTATACCACTTTATTGGTATATGGTTTGGTACGCCCCTAGGGCTCAAACGTGTATTTGTGCTATTACTGTAGATAACTAACTTATAACTTATGTACTTCGAACTCTAGCCTCATAAAGAGACTAGAGGGGTGTGTTTAGCAATAAATACATATATTTTGAATATATACCTGGTGTGGTCCTCTTTCATTTGGTCACTCAAGAGATTATAGACTGGTAAAACAAGCTGCTTTACATTCCTTCAAGACTTAGCCTGAAGGCTGCTCTCCATAGCTACCACTAGGATAGCTTTCAATAAAGGTTGTCTTTAACCTATCTCCAATAAGGGGTTGTTTGGACTGGTGCAAGGTGCCCACTATAATTAGTGGACAGCATATGCCAGGCCAACTTCTCACATTGGTGTGCAGCGTGTGGGATTCCAGCTTGCTATTGTTTTACCAGATAATCTCAATTGAATTGATCAACTGAAAACCACTAAGGGTACCTAAGGTACATATAAATCAAGCTTAGTAATACAGTAAGTTCTACTGAACTTAGAGTTGTGTGTTAAGGGATAGCACACCCTTTCTACAACTCAAGAGAGTTTAGTAGGCCACACTAGAGTAGGTAGTGCATACACCACACCTCACTAGTAATGTCTTCAAAGCCAGGACCCAGTGAGTCCTCGCCAGAAGCCAGTGGGCTTCTTCCCTCCAAGTATGATAAACTCCCATTCTTGGAATTGAGAGCATTATGCAATACTAGGAAGTTGAAGGCAGGCAAAAGTGCCAGCACCCAACACCTCAGGGAGGTGTTACTAGCTGATGATCTCAGCAGGCCCCTAGGGTCTGAAGGGGTAGGCAGAGAGGGTGGGGCAGAAGATGAGGAAGGGGTCAGGGGTGAAGAAACCCAGGCCCCCCCTCTGAAACTGGCCAGGAAGGTGAAAATGACCTTGTCCTGGAAAACCCAATTCCTCCTGTGGAGGAGGAGGAGGGGATCAGAATGACCTCCCCTTTGTCCCCCCAGGAAGAGTACTGAGTGTGCCCAGAAGGTCTAGATCTCCTTCTCAGGAGTCTAACTACTCTGACACCTCAATAGGGACCTCTGTCTCCTCTCATAGGAGAGAATCCTCTCATGAAAGGAGAAAGAGATTGCTTCAGTATGAACAAGCCCAGCTTGAGCTCAGAAAACAGCAATTGGCTATAGACAGGGAGTCCCTAGATCTCTATAGAGAGAGACAAAAGATGGGACTAGAGTCCCATGGTGGCAGCAATTTCCCAAGAGATAGGGAAAGGTCTTATGACCATAGAAACCTGAGCAAGATTGTCCCTCCCTACCAGAGTGGGGATGACATCCACAAATGGATAACTGCTCTAGAGAGGGCCTGTAAAGTACAGAGGGTCCCTCAGGAGCAGTGGGCAGCAATCTTGTGGCTCTCCTTTGCAGACAAAGGTAGAGATAAGCTCCTCACTGTTAGAGAGGAGGATGCTGATAATTACAAAGTCTTGAAGAGTGCTCTAATTGATGGGTTTGGCCTAACCACTGAACAATACAGGTTAAAGTTCAGGGATACCCAAAAGGCACAGACTCAAGACTGGGTGGACTTTGTTGATTGTTCTGCCAAGGCTCTGGAAGGTTGGTTATTGGGCAGTAAGGTATGTGACTTCACAGGATTGTACAATCTTATCATGAGGGAGCAGATCCTTAACAATTGTCAAAATCAGCTGTTGCATCAGCACCTGGTGGACTCTGATCTGACCTCTCCCCAAGAATTGGGAAAGAAGGCAGACAAATGGGTCAGAACCAGGGTGAGGCAGAAGGTACAGAACCAAGGTGGTGACCCTAAGAAGCAAGATTCGAAAAACTCTGATAAGGGTGGGGAGAAGGGTAAAGACCAAAAGTCTTCACAAGGCCCCCAAAAATCTTCTTCAGGTGGGGATTCACAGTCTAACAAGGGAAGAGGCCAAAAGAAACCATGGTGCAAGGTCTGTAAGCAAAAGACCCACTGGACCAGTGATTGCACCAAGTCCAAAGACTCTACTCCAGCCCCCACCAATGCCCCTAAGGCACCTGCTCCCCCTAGTGCAGTTACAGTTGGTGGTGGGACTACACAAGCCAAGGGTTTAGTAGGGTTGACCCTGGGTAAGGAGATGAGCTCTGACCTAGTCAGAGAACTCACTCAGGCTGTCCTAGTCTGTGATGGAGGCATGGATGTGACCTCCTCTGTGAGTCCCAGTAATCTGGGCAAGTACAGGCAACAGCCCTTAATCAATGGAAAAGAGGCTTTGGCATTTAGGGACACAGGGGCAAGTGTCACCATGGTGACACAAGACCTTGTGAATCCTGGGCAGATTATACTTGGTGAAATGTACCAAGTGACCAATGCTAGCAACGTCAGAACAGACCATACTCTGGCAGTTGTTAACTTCTCCTGGGGAGGGGTAACTGGCCTTAAGAAGGTTGTGGTAAGTGCAGACCTACCCGTTGAATGCTTGCTTGGCAATGACTTAGAAACTTCAGCTTGGGCAGAAGTGGAGCTCAGGACCCATGCAGAAATGCTGGGCATCCCTGCAGATGTGTTTGCTGTGACCAGGTCACAAGCCAAAATGTCTAACACTGAACAGGCCTTGGATTCTGGAATAATGGACCAAGTGCCCTCCAAGAAGAGGAGTAGTAGGGTAAAGGCAGTGCCTTCCCCCTTGGCTCAGAAGGAAGATCAGTCTCTTGAGGGGGATGATCTCAGTCCTGAGGAAGGAACTGTCCCAGAGGAGCTTGAACCTGACCAGGTTGAGTTCTTGGGGACAGGGGGCCCTTCCAGGGCAGATCTGAGCCAGGAGCAGCAGAGCTGCCCCTCTCTTGAACCCCTCAGACAGCAAGCTGCTGCTGAGGCTGCTGGGAAAGCTAGTGGTCCCCATACTGTGTATTGGGATGATGGACTCTTGTACTCAGAGTGTAGAGACCCCAAGCCTGGTGCCACCAGGAGGTTGGTTATACCTCTGAAGTTCAGGGGCTTCCTATTGACCCTAGCCCATGACATTCCCTTAGCAGGTCACCTGGGCCAGAACAAGACTTGGGACAGAATTGTCCCTCACTTTCACTGGCCCCACATGTCTGAAGACACCAAGGAGTTTTGTCGCTCCTGTGTAACCTGCCAGGCCAGTGGCAAGGCAGGTGGCACTACAAAGGCCCCCTGATACCACTACCTGTGGTGGGGGTTCCCTTTGAAAGGGTGGGGATTGACATTGTTGGTCCCATGGATCCCCAAACAGCATCTGGGCACAGGTTTATCCTGGTGGTAGTGGATCATGCCACCAGGTACCCAGAGGCTATTCCCCTTAGGACCACTACAGCACCTGTGGTGGCAAGAGCCCTCCTGGGAATTTTCTCAAGAGTGGGCTTCCCTAAGGAGGTTGTATCAGACAGGGGTGCTAACTTTATGTCTGGATACTTAAAAGCAATGTGGAAGGAGTGTGGAGTGACTTACAAGTTCACCACACCCTATCACCCACAATGCAATGGTTTAGTTGAGAGATTCAACAAAACCTTGAAGGGCATGATTAAAGGGCTCCCAGAAAAGCTTAGGCGAAGATGGGACATACTCTTGCCCTGCCTTTTATTTGCATACAGGGAGGTGCCTCAAAAGGGGGTTGGCTACAGCCCTTTTGAACTTTTGTTTGGTCACCCTGTCAGGGGTCCATTGTGCTTGGTGAAGGAAGGATGGGAGTTACCTCTCAAGCCCCCAAAGCAAGACATAGTGGACTATGTACTTGGTCTCCGCTCCCGGATGGCTGAGTACATGAAAAAGGCAACTAAAAACCTTGAGGCTAGCCAGGAACTGCAAAAAGCCTGGCATGACCAAAAGGCTGTACTGACTGTTTACCAGCCAGGACAGAAGGTGTGGGTGTTGGAGCCAGTGGCCCCAGCAGCTCTCCAAGACAAATGGAGTGGACCCCATACCATTGTTGAACAGAAGGGTGAGGTTACCTATTTGGTGGACCTAGGAACACCCAGGAGTCCCCACAGGGTTCTCCATGTCAACAGGTTAAAACCATATGTGGACAGGGCAGACATGGGCTTGCTCATGGCTACTGATGAGGGACAGGAGGAAGAGAGTGACCCACTCCCTGACCTGCTCTCACAGAACCCTGATGATGGGTCAGTGGATGGTGTAGCCTTGGCAGGCAGCCTCACTACCCAGCAGCAGACTGATTGCAGACAGGTGCTCAATCAGTTCAGACACATATTCTCACTGACACCCAGTCAGACTACCTGGTGCACTCATGAAGTGGACACTGGGGACAGTCTGCCTATTAAAAATAAGATTTATAGGCAACCTGACCATGTCAGGGACTGTATCAGGACAGAAGTCCAGAAGATGTTGGATTTGGGAGTTATTGAACCCTCAGATAGCCCTTGGGCTAGTCCAGTGGTCCTTGTGCCAAAACCTCACACCAATGGTGGGAAAAGAGAGATGAGGTTTTGTGTGGACTACAGGGGTCTCAATGCAGTCACTAGGACTGATGCCCATCCAATACCTAGGGCAGATGAGCTAATAGACACTTTGGCCTCAGCCAAGTATCTAAGCACATTTGACCTGACAGCTGGCTACTGGCAGATCAGACTAGCTGATGATGCAAAGCCAAAGACAGCATTCTCAACCCCTAGTGGGCATTATCAATTTGTGGTGATGCCCTTTGGTCTGAAGAATGCACCTGCCACTTTTCAGAGGTTGGTGAATACAGTCCTTACAGGTCTGGAAGCCTATAGTGCAGCATATCTAGATGATATTGCTGTCTTTAGCTCCACCTGGGAGGATCACCTGGTCCACCTCAGAAATGTTTTGCAGGCCCTGCAGAAAGCAGGCCTGACTATCAAGGCCACCAAGTGCCAGATAGGGCAGAGTCAGGTTGTGTACCTGGGCCACCTTGTGGGTGGAGGCCAGGTTCAACCACTGCAGAGCAAGATCCAGACCATCATGGACTGGACTGCTCCAACTACCCAGACTCAGGTGAGAGCCTTTTTAGGCCTGACTGGGTACTATAGGAGATTTGTCAAGGGGTATGGATCAATAGTGACACCCCTGAATGACTTAACTTCCAAGAAAATGCCCAAAAAGGTTCAGTGGACAGTTAGCTGTCAAAAGGCATTTGATGACCTAAAGCAGGCCATGTGCACTGCTCCCATTCTACAGAGTCCTGATTACTCCAAGAAGTTCATTGTCCAAACAGATGCATCTGAATTGGGGGTAGGGGCTGTACTGTCACAATTGAATGATGAAGGTCAGGATCAGCCAGTAGCTTTTATTAGCAGAAGGCTGACCCCTAGAGAGAAACGTTGGTCAGCCATTGAGAGGAGGCCTTTGCTGTGGTCTGGGCTCTGAAGAAGTTGAGGCCATACTTGTTTGGTACTCACTTCCTTGTTCAAACAGACCATAAGCCCCTCTTATGGCTAAAACAAATGAAGGGTGAAAACCCCAAACTGCTTAGGTGGTCCATTTCCCTACAGGGGATGGACTTCACAGTGGAACATAGACCTGGGAGTAACCATGCCAATGCAGATGGACTCTCTAGGTACTTCCACTTAGAACATGAAGACTTAACTGGGCAAGGTTAGTTTAATGTCCCTACGTTTGGGGGGGTTGTGTAGGAGAGTAGGATCTGCTTCACATGGGTACCCCCACTTTTTGCTGATGCTTCACTGTTTTTCGACCTTAGTCTGGCTGGGGCCCTGCTAATCAGAACCCCAGCCTAGCTGCTTCCTCTCTAAAATGGTTTCCATGTGCCTTAGGCACATCTCTGATTGGAATCTGGAGTGCCCTTATAAGTCCCTAGTATATGGTATACTATGTACCCAGGGCATAGGTACCTCAGAGGCCTACCAGGGGCTGCAGCATGTATTGTGCCACCCCTGGAAGGCCAGCCAAAATGACACCACAGGTCTGCTACTGCAGCCTGGGTAAGGTGGTGCATGCACCCCTTACTGTGATATAGGCTACCTATATCACTACATACATACACACATATAAACCTATAAGTCACTCCTATGGCAGGCCTTATCAATCCTGAAGGCAGAGTGCGTGGTTCCTATGTGAGAGGGTGCCCCTGCATGAGCTGGGCCCCTCTGCAGCGTTCGGAGACCCTTCTCTGATGCTGTTTGTAGTGCAACCCGACCATATACTCTTAAGCGCATTATAACCTCGCGTTAAATGCTAACTTTGGGATGGCTGCACGGAAACATGTCGTGTTTGGTGTCAAACATCTTGGAATACTACCCCCCGCCAGTTCTGGCGGCGGGGGTAGCATTCCACCCTTCTAGAGGAGAGACATGTACACACCGGTATACCCGGTACTGACTTTCCAGAGCCCTGGCATCACAAAATGGATGCCGCTGCCACAGACACGAGTCTGGCCTCCTGCTGCTGACCGAAACTCCGGCAGGGAGGCCTGGACAATAGGTTTCCTGTCCCAGGGAGGTGTAACCACCTCCCCAGACAGGATAGTGTGTATTGGGGCTGGGCGGGAGCACTCTCTGGTGCTTTGAAGTCCTGCACTGGGGGCACATTTGGTGTCCCTGTGCATACCCCAGTTCAAACCGGCTCAGGGGCTTCCAGCCCCTGCTCTGGCGTGAAACTGGACAAAGGGAAAGGGGTGTAACCACCCCTCTGCCCTGACCCTCCCATAGGAGGGTCCACAGAGTATGTCCAACCCCCTACCTTAGTATAAGTATGGGACCCCAGTCCTTAGGACTTTAGATTAACCTGGACGAAACTCTGACACAGAATCCTGGACCTTCGACGCTCTACTTCAAGATTAGAGGACTGAAGAATCTCCCTTGGGGTCAAGGAGTGACTCCCCTGCTTGGCAGGCACCAAAGAAGCAATTGTCCGGTCTGCATCGCTGAAGCTCCCGCCGGACGCCGAAGTCTTTGCATCACCAGAGGTGGATTTCCAGACTTCCCCGAGGCTGCCCTGAGTCCCCAGCAAAGCTGAGGCCCGTAGCTGTCGTGGGTAACGTGGAACCGTGACCCCTGGACACCGATCGCATTTGCAAGTGCATCCTCTTCTGGGTCTCCCACGAAGTCGTGCTTTGGGCTTCGAGTAGCCCCAGCCTCCAGCACCAACTGCACCGAAGATCACTGGCCTCCACTCCACGAGTGAATTGTGAGCCAGCTCCACGTGCGTCGACTCGAGGCTCCTTTGCGGTCGCTAGTCCGTTGGCTAGTAGGCCCTCTCGAAGGCCAATCTTCTTCTGCTTGGGCTCCCTGGTTGCTCCAGGCGTGCCCTGACTTATCCTCGCTGGGTGAGTCTCACAGACCTTGCTGGTCTGCAACATCGTCCTTCTTCCATTTCCACGAGACTTGCCGTTGCTAAGGCTTGTTGGGTCCAATCCGGTCGCCGACACCCCTGCAATCGACAGACGTCGTGGGACAGCTCGAATCCAGCTCCTGGTCATCGTCGACGCCTCCTGGACCTCGTGGCTGAAGAGTCAAGACGACCGTCAACCTACCTGAAGCACTCGACATCGGTGGGCATCTGCTCATCGCCTTCCTGGTCACTGGCTAGTGACCCAGACTCTGTCCCCTCTGCTTTCAGGTTCTTCAGATCTTCGATCCACCTTTGGATCCACCCGAACACTTTCGACTTGGCCGCCAGCAGCACTTTGCAGCAGATCGCCATTGAAAGCGACGACGAAACCCGACCCCGAAAGACACCTATGCACCCGGCTCCCCTGGGTGAGGTAACTCGAGTACTCTGGTGCTCCCGTGGGTATTGACACTAGAACAGCCTAGTTCTCAAAGGGTTTGCTCCAAGTCCTCCTCTAAGTGTCCCTTTTCTTTTAAATTCAAACCGCGACTTTCCCCATAGAAGTTAACGGCGATTCGCGGCTGTGTTCATACACTGCACGCGTCCCCCGTGGGTCCCCTGTGTCACTACCTTGGGTGGTTCCTTGTGGTCCAAGCACTTCTACAGGCTCTAGGCCCTGTGTCTAGCTCAGTCGTGGTTCTTATACCACTTTATTGGTATATGGTTTGGTACGCCCCTAGGGCTCAAACGTGTATTTGTGCTATTACTGTAGATAACTAACTTATAACTTATGTACTTCGAACTCTAGCCTCATAAAGAGACTAGAGGGGTGTGTTTAGCAATAAATACATATATTTTGAATATATACCTGGTGTGGTCCTCTTTCATTTGGTCACTCAAGAGATTATAGACTGGTAAAACAAGCTGCTTTACATTCCTTCAAGACTTAGCCTGAAGGCTGCTCTCCATAGCTACCACTAGGATAGCTTTCAATAAAGGTTGTCTTTAACCTATCTCCAATAAGGGGTTGTTTGGACTGGTGCAAGGTGCCCACTATAATTAGTGGACAGCATATGCCAGGCCAACTTCTCACATATGGGACATAAGTCCGCCTGCCACCCTGTCGGCAACGGGACCTCCCGACAGGCTGTCGGTGGTCCTGACATACGCATTATGATGGCGGTCGCAATGCCTATACTTTGCATTGCGGCGGGTGCTGCTGGCTGCAGCACCCGCCGCAATGCAAAATAGGGACAGCTGACATATCCCTGCACTATGTGGCAAGCACCATGCGGTGTCTGCCACATGGTGCAGGGATATGTAGGGGGGAACCATAGGTGCCCCCCAGTGCCCATATCCGAGGGCCAGGAAGGAAGGGGGGCCCACTACGGGCCCCCAAAGTCCCTTTCCCCCTGCCTTTTCATGGCAGGTTAACTGCCATGAAAAGGCAGGCAGAAAGGGAATATTGTAATCCCTGCGGCGGTGCCTGGCAGGGACCGCCACCATGGTAGTGAATACAACCCCCTCCGCCGCACCGGTGGGCTCAATGAGCCTGTCGGATGCGTGGCGGTCGGTCTTGCCGACCGCCAACCATCCGCCTGCCATTGAAATATGGCGGGCAGATAAGATGGTTCCGATGGTGGTGGGACTGCCACCGACGGGCTGTTGGTGGCGGTCTCACCGTCATCATAATCAGCCCCTATGTGAGAAAAGAAAGAGATAGCTTACCAGTTGCAGATGGGGACCTAGCCGAAGATTAATATAAGTACACACCCGTCTACTGAGCACTAGGGCGAGTGAAAAGTCATGGGCAGGGTTGAGGAACAGTATCATTGTCATGAACGCGGGATGAGAGGGGAACATAGCAGGCTCCTAGGCCGTTGGGAAGCAGATTCTAAGCTGTCAATGATGTTTGCATTTATAAGAATTGTAATGCACGAATATTTAACAATATACTAATCTGAAGATGTGTATTTCCTTGTTAATAAAAAGAATGTAAAAAAAATAGAAAAAGGTTCCGCTGACTTGGATCTGGGTGCCTGAGCTGAACGTTATGCTGGGTGACAGGGTCTGGCATGATAAGAAGCTTTTTGTGGGGACTCACTTGACATTTCTAGGCGTATTAACTACCAGGGCTATCTTGCCCAGGTTAGTGCCACTAGGATATGGGTCATGGATAACAGCTTCAACTTCCTCACATACAGGATGAAGGTGAGAAGCAGAAAAGAAAAGGAATACATTTCTGACCAGTTCATCCATAGTACTCTGACCATTGAATGTGGGTGCAGGTTCCTGGAGGCGAAGTTTTTGGCATTTTGCATTTTTAGATGTAGTGAACAGGTCTAGGGACAGGGTCCTCCAACGCCAAAAGTACGTGTGAAGGACTTTGGGGAGTAGTTCCCCCTTGTGGACTTGTTGATGCGTCCTGCTGAGCAGGTCTGCAAAATCGTTCTCCACTCCAGGCAAATGCTCTGTCAATAGGTGAATGTTGTTGCATGCCAAATTTCCTGAGCTGTGGAAGGTGGCTGCCCACCTGCTGCTGTATGTAGTAGATGGCTGTCATGTTGTCTGTCTTAGTACCGTCCAGCCCCGAATGAGTCTGAAGTTTACTTTGAGGGCTAGTCTGATAAATAGCTACAGGTAGTTTATGTGGAGGCCTTGGTAGTAAGGAGGTCATGTGCCTTGGACAGTCATTTTTAGGACAGAGGTCATGTGCCTTGGACAGTCATTCTGAGGACAGAAGAGTCAGTAGTTATCATCACCAATGGAAGGGGGGTCTAGAAAGGGTCTACCGAGCAACAGGTTGTTGCTGTTCCACCATAGCAGAGAGCATTGAGCCCCGGTCGCTACCAACTCTAGATCCTCCCAATGCCCTTCCACTTGTATCCATTGCCGGTAGCATGGGTAACCTGGAGGGAAACTAGCATCCCAAACAGTTTCATCATAGATCCAACAGTGTTGGGACAGTATGTCTGAAAAAGAAGCAGCAGCTGTTGGAACATGATCACCTTCTGTTCATTGGGGTGTGCTTTCCGTTGCTGCATTTAGAATGGAGCCCAGAAAGGGCTGCACCTAGTGTGGTGGATGTAGGAGAGTAGGATCTGCTTCTTATGGTTACCCCCACTTTTTGCTGATGTTTCACTGTTTTTCGACTTTAGTCTGGCTGGGGCCCTGCTATCCAGGACCCCAGCCTAGCTGCTTCCTCTCTAAATTGATTCCTAGTACCTTAGGTACACCACAGATTGGATGCTGGGGTGCCCTTATAAGTCCCTAGTATATGGTATACTATGTACCCAGGGCATAGGTACCCCAGAGGCCTACCAGGGGCTGCAGCATGTATTATGCCACCCCTGGGCAGCCTTCCAAAATGACACCACAGGACTGCTACAGCAGCCTGAGTGAGGTGGTGCATGCACCCCTTACTGAGATATAGGTTCACTATATCTCACCCTATCACTGCACATATAAACCTATCAGTCACCCCTATGGCAGGCCTTATCAATCCTGAAGGCAGGGTGCTTGGTTTTATGTGAGAGGGTGCCCATGCATGAGCAGAGCCCCTCTGCAGCCTTCGGAATCTATCCTCCGGGGTTGTCTGTGATGCAGCCTGACCATATACTCTTAAGTGCATTATAACTAAACAGTAAATGCTAACTTTGGACTGGCTGCACGGAAACATGTCGTGTTTGGTGTCAAACACCTTGGAATCATACACCCACACCAGTAACTGGTGTGGGAGTATGATCCCACCCTTCTAGAGGGAGAGACATGACAGCACCGGTATACCCGGTACCAGCTAACAGAGCCCTGGCATCACAAAATGGATGCTGCAGCCACAGACACGAGTCTGGCCTCCTGCTGCTGACCGAAACTCCGGCAGGGGAGGCCTGGACAATAGGTTTCCTGTCCCAGGGAGGTGTTACCACCTCCCAGACAGGCTTTAGTGTATTGGGGCTGGGTGGGTGCACTCTCACAGTGCTTTGAAATCCTGCACTGGGGGCACATTTGGTGTCCCTGTGCATAGCCCAGTTCAAACCGGCTGCAGGGGCTACCAGCCCCTGCTCTGGCGCGAAACTGGACAAAGGAAATGGGTGTAGCCACCCCTCTTTCCAAACCCTCCCATAGGTGGGTCCCCTGAGTTAGTCCAACCCCTTCCTTAGGTATAAGATAGGAACCCCTGGCAACAGGATTTTAGATATCCCTGGACGAAATTCTGAAACTGAATCCTAGACCTTCGACGATCTGTTAAACGCCAGATGACTGAAGAATCTCCCTTGGAGTAAAGGAGTTACTCCCCTGCTTGGCAGGCACCTAAGACGCATCTGTCCGGTCTGCATCTCCGAAGCTCCCGCCGGACGCCGACGACTTTGCAACCCAGGAGGTGGGTTTCCAGACTTCCCAGAGGCTGACCCGAGTCTCCAGCAAAGCTGAGACCCGTAGCCCTCGTGGGTACCGTGGAACCGGAACCCCTGGACACCGTGCACATTTGCAAGTGCATAAGCTTCTGGTCGATCCTAGAGGCTGTGCTTTGGGTTACTTGTAGCCCGGACCCCGAGCAGTGAATCCACCGAAGATTGCTGGCCTGGCCACTCCCAGTGACCCGTGGGCCGCCATTTTGTGATTCCGCTCGAGGTCCCTTCACGATCTCTTGTCCGTCGACTTGTGGGTCCCTCAGAAGGACAACTCTACTTTCAACGGGCCTCCCTGGTTGCTCCAGGCCTGCCCTGACTCTCCCTGCTTGGGGAGTCCCTCGGACCTCGCTGGTCTGCACCGAAGCCTTTGTTCTCTTTCTGCGTGGGTTGCTGTTGCCAGGGCATGTTGGGTCCAATTCGGGCACCGACACCGCAGCAAGCGACTTCCTTTGTGGGACAGCTCGAATCCAGCTCCTGGTCGTCGTCGACGCCTCCTGGTCCTCGTGGCTGCAGAGACAATCTTCACCTCTTCGAACTTGAAGCACCCGACATCGGTGGGCATTCGACTATCGTGCCCCTGGTCACTGGCTAGTGACCCAGACTCTGTCCCCTCTGCTTTCAGGTTCTTCCCATCTTCGATCCAGGCTTGGATCTCTTCGGACACTTCGCATCTTCCCGGCAGCAGCACTTTCCAGCAAGCGGCCATTGAAAACGACGGCGCGACCCGACACCATTTGACACCTATGCACCCGGCTCCCCTGGGTGAGGTAACACGAGTACTCCGGTGCTCCCGTGGGTGTTGGCCCTAGAAACCTCTAAGTCCAAAAGGGTTTGTTCCTAGTCCACTCCGAAGTGTCCCTAAACTTTAAAACTCTAACTGCGACTTTCCCCATAGACGCTAACGGAGCTCGCGGCTGTGTTCACACACTGCACACGTCCCCCGTGGGTCCCCTGTGTCACTACCTTGGGTGGTTCCTTGGGGTCCCAGCGATTCTACAGGCTCTAGGCCTTGTGTCTAGTCAAGTCGTGGTTCTTATACCACTTTCTTAATATATGGTTTGGTCCGCCCCTAGGGCCTATCGTATATTGTGCTAATTTACTGTGATATTTGAAGTGTAACATATGTGCTTTGACCTCTAGCCTCATAAAGAGACTAGTAGGGTGTGTTTAGAAATAAATACATATATTTTATATATATACCTGGGGTGGTCTCCTTTCATTTAGCCATTCAGGAGGTTATAGACTGGTAAAACAAATAGCTTTACACTCCTTCAAGACTTAGCCTGAAGGCTGCTCTCCATAGCTACCACTAGGATAGCTTTCAATAAAGGTTGTCTTTAAACCTAACATCAATAAAGGTCGTTTGGACTGGTGCAAGGTGCCCACTATAACTAGTGGACAGCATATACCAGGCCAACTTCTCACATTGGTGTGCAGCGGTTGGATTCACGCTTGCCTTTGTTTTACCAGATAATCTCAAGTGAGTGACTAACTGAAAACCACTAAAGGTACCTGAGGTACATATAATTCAAGCTTAAAGTTACAGTAAGTTCTACTGAACTTAGAGTTGTGTGTCAAGGGCTTAGCACACCCTTTCTACAACTCAAGAGAGTTTAGTAGGCCACACTAGAATAGGTAGTGCATACACCACACCTCACTAGTGATGTCTTCAAGGCCAGGAAGCAGTGGGTCCCTGCCAGAAGCCAATGGGCTTCCACCATCCAAGTATGACAACCTCCAATTCTTGGAATTGAGAGCATTGTGTAGTACTAGCAAATTGAAGACAGGAAAAACTGCAAACACCCAACGCCTCATAGAGGTACTGCTGTTGGATGATCTCAAAAAGACCTCAGGGTCTGATGGGGTAGGCAGAGAGGGTGGGGCAGCAGATGAGGAAAGGCCTAGGGGTGAGGATACCCATGACCTAACCTCTGAAGCTGACCAGGAAGATGACAATGATCTTAACCTGGGAGATGCAGCTCCCCCTGCAGATGAGGAGGATGGCCACAATGGCCCCCTCTTTATCCCACCAGGGAGAGTTGAGAGTGTGCCTAGAAGGTCAAGATCTCCTTCTCAGGAGTCTAACCATTCTGACACCTCAGTAGGGACCTCTGTTTCCTCTCATAGGAGGGAACCCTCTCATGAAAGGAAAGAGAGACTGCTCAAGTATGAAGAAGCTCAGCTTAGAATCAGAAGAGAGCAGTTGGCTTTAGATAGGGAGTCCCTAGAGCTTCAGAAAACTAGAAGAAGGTTGGGACTAGAGTCCCATGGTGGCAGCCACTTCCCTAGAGATAGGGAAAGGTCTCATGACCATAGAAACCTAAGCAAGATTGTCCCTCCCTACCAGAGTGGGGATGACATCCACAAATGGGTTACTGCACTGGAGAGGGCCTGTAAAGTTCAGAGGGTCCCCCAGGAGCAGTGGGCAGCAATCTTGTGGCTCTCCTTTGCAGACAAAGGTAGAGATAAGCTCCTCACTGTAAGAGAAGAGGATGCTGATGATTACCAAATCTTGAAAAGTGCACTGATTGAGGGGTTTGGCCTAACCACTGAACAGTATAGGATAAAGTTCAGAGATACCCAAAAGGCACAAAATCAAGACTGGGTGGACTTTGTAGATTGTGCTACTAAGGCTCTGGAGGGCTGGTTACTTGGCAGTAAGGTGTGTGATTTCAAAGGATTGTACAACTTAATTATGAGGGAGCAGATCCTTAATAATTGTCAAAATCAGCTGTTGCATCAGTACCTGGTGGACTCTGATCTGACCTCTCCCCAAGAATTGGGAAAGAAGGCAGACAAATGGGTCAGAACCAGGGTGAGGCAGAAGGTCCAGAACCAAGGTGGTGACCCAAAGAAGCAAGATTCTAAGAACCCTGACAAGGGTGGGGAAAAGGGTAAAGACCAGAAGTCTTCTCAAGGTCCCCAAAAATCTTCATCTGGGGGGGAAACCCAATCTAACAAAAGTAAAGGCCAAAAGAAACCATGGTGTAAGATCTGTAAACAGAAAACACACTGGACCAGTGATTGCACCAAGCCCAAAGACTCAAGTCCAGCCACCATTGCCCCTAAGGCAACTGTTCCCCCTAGTGCAGCTACAACTGGTGGTACTCAGAATAAGGGTGTAGTAGGGTTAACCCTGGGTTCTGAGATGGGCTCTGGCCTAGTCAGAGTTCCAACTCAGGCTGTCCTGGTCTGTGATGGAGGCATGGACATGTCCTCCTCTGTGAGTCCCAGTAACTTGGGCAAGTACAGACAGCAGCCTTTGATAAATGGAAAAGAGGCTTCGGCATACAGGGACACAGGAGCAAGTGTCACAATGGTGACCAAAGATCTTGTGGCTCCTGGGCAGATTATACTTGGTGAGATGTACCAAGTGACCAATGCTAGCAATGTCAGGACAGACCATTCCATGGCAGTTGTTAATTTCTCCTGGGGAGGGGTAACTGGCCTCAAGAAAGTTGTGGTAAGTGCAGACCTCGCTGTAGAATGCTTGCTTGGCAATGATCTAGAAACTTCAGCTTGGGCAGAAGTGGAGCTCAGGACATATGCAGAAATGCTAGGGATCCCTGCACATGTATTTGCTGTGACCAGGTCACAGGCCAAAAAGGCTAACACTGAACAGGCCCTGGATTCTGGAATAATGGACCAGGTGCCTCCCAAGAGGAGGAGCAGTGGGGTTAAGGCAGAGCCTTCCCCCCCTGACTCAGAATACAGATCAGCCTCCTGAGGGAGATGATCTTAGTCCTGAAGAAGGAACTGTCCCAGAGGAGCTTGAACCTGATCAGGTTGAGTTCTTGGGGACAGGGGGCCCTTCCAGGGCAGATCTGAGCCAGGAGCAACTGAGCTGCCCCTCTCTTGAAACCCTCAGAAAGCAAGCTGCTGATGAGGCTGCTGGGAATGCTAGTGGCACCCATAAAATATATTGGGAGGATGGACTCCTATATTCGGAGAGTAGAGACCCCAAGCCTGGTGCTTCCAGGAGGTTGGTGATACCTCTGAAATTTAGGGGCTTCCTATTGGCCATAGCCCATGATATTCCTCTAGCAGGTCACCTGAGCCAAAACAAGACTTGGGACAGAATTGTTCCTCACTTTCATTGGCCCCACATGTCTGAAGACACCAAGGAGTTTTGTCGCTCCTGTGTCACCTGTCAAGCCAGTGGGAAGGCAGGTGGAACCACAAAGGCCCCCTGATACCACTACCTGTGGTGGGGGTTCCCTTTGAGAGGGTGGGGATTGATATAGTTGGTCCCATGGATCCTCAGACAGCCTCTGGGCACAGATTTATCCTGGTGGTGGTGGACCATGCCACTAGGTACCCAGAAGCCATTCCACTTAGGACCACCACAGCACATGTGGTGGCAAGGGCCCTCTTGG
Organism: Calotriton arnoldi; assembly: GCA_963921515.1. Lineage (NCBI taxonomy): Eukaryota > Metazoa > Chordata > Amphibia > Caudata > Salamandridae > Calotriton > Calotriton arnoldi. The sequence continues at coordinate 838,689 of CAWUFW010007707.1, forward strand.
GAGTATTCCCAAGGGTGGGTTTTCCTAAGGAGGTAGTATCAGACAGGGAGCCAACTTCATGTCTAGTTACTTGACTGCAATGTGGAAGGAGTGTGGAGTGAATTATAAGTTCACCACACCCTATCACCCACAATGCAATGGTTTAGTTGAAAGGTTCAACAAAACCTTGAAGGGCATGATCAAAGGTCTCCCAGAAAAGCTTAGGCGCAGATGGGACATCCTGTTGCCCTGCCTTTTATTTGCCTACAGGGAGGTGCCTCAAAAGGGGGTTGGTTACAGCCCTTTTGAACTTTTGTTTGGCCATCCTGTTAGGGGTCCTTTGTGTCTGGTGAAGGAGGGATGGGAGTTACCTCTCAAACCCCCTAAACAGGACATAGTGGACTATGTACTTGGTCTCCGCTCCAGGATGGCAGAGTATATGAAAAAGGCAACCAAAAACCTTGAGGCTAGCCAGGAATTACAAAAAGCCTGGCATGACCAAAAGGCTGTGCTGACTGTGTACCAGCCAGGACAGAAGGTGTGGGTGTTGGAGCCTGTGGCCCCAGCAGCCCTCCAAGATAAGTGGAGTGGCCCCCATACAATTGTTGAACAGAAGGGAGAGGTTACCTACCTGGTAGACCTTGGAACTCCCAGGAGTCCCCATAGGGTACTTCATTTCAACAGACTGAAACCATATGTCGACAGGGCAGACATGGGCTTGCTCATGGCTACTGATGAGGGACAGGAGGAAGAGAGTGATCCACTCCCTGACCTGCTCTCTCAGAACCCTGATGATGGATCAATAGATGGTGTAGCCTTGGCAGGCAGCCTCACTGTCCAGCAACAAACTGACTGCAGAAAAGTTCTCAGCCAGTTCAGGCATATGTTCTCCCTGACACCTAGTCAGACTACCTGGTGCACTCATGAAGTGGACACTGGGGACAGTCTGCCTGTCAAGAATAAAATCTACAGGCAGCCTGATCATGTCAGGGATTGTATAAGGACAGAGGTCCAAAATATGTTGGATTTGGGAGTCATTGAACGCTCAGATAGCCCTTGGGCTAGTCCAGTAGTCCTTGTGCCTAAACCTCACACCAAAGATGGCAAGAGAGAAATGAGGTTTTGTGTGGACTACAGGGGTCTCAATGCAGTCACTAGGACTGATGCCCTATCCCATCCCAAGGGCAGATGAGCTTATAGATACTTTGGCCTCAGCCAAGTTTCTGAGCACATTTGACTTGACAGCTGGCTACTGGCAGATCAGACTAGCTGATGATGCAAAGCCCAAGACAGCATTTTCTACCCCTAGTGGGCATTATCAATTTGTGGTGATGCCCTTTGGTTTGAAAAATGCACCTGCCACTTTCCAAAGGTTGGTGAATACAGTCCTTGCAGGCCTGTAAGACTATAGTGCAGCATATCTAGATGATATTGCTGTCTTTAGCTCCACCTGGGAGGATCACCTGGTCCACCTAAGGAATGTTTTGGAGGCCCTGCAAAAAGCAGGCCTAACTATCAAGGCTACTAAGTGCCAGATAGGGCAGAGTCAGGTTGTGTACCTGGGCCACCTTGTGGGTGGAGGCCAGGTTCAACCATTGCAGAGCAAAATCCAGACCATAATGGACTGGGTTGCTCCCACTACCCAGACTCAGGTGAGAGCCTTCTTGGGCCTGACTGGGTACTACAGAAGATTTGTAAAAGGTTATGGATCCATAGTGACCCCATTGAATGACCTTACCTCTAAGAGAATGCCCAAAAAGGTTCAGTGGACAGTTAGCTGTCAAAAGGCATTTGATGACCTGAAGCAGGCCATGTGCACTGCTCCCATTCTGCAGAGTCCTGATTACTCCAAAAAGTTCATTGTGCAAACAGATGCATCTGAGTTGGGGGTAGGGGCTGTACTGTCACAATTGAATGATGAAGGTCAGGATCAGCCAGTAGCTTTTATTAGCAGAAGGCTGACCCCCAGAGAGAAACGTTGGTCAGCCATTGAGAGGGAGGCCTTTGCTGTGGTTTGGGCTCTGAAGAAGTTGAGGCCATACTTGTTTGGCACTCACTTCATTGTTCAGACAGACCATAAGCCCCTCTTATGGCTAAAACAGATGAAGGGTGAAAACCCCAAACTTTTGAGGTGGTCCATTTCCCTACAGGGGATGGACTATACAGTGGAACATAGACCTGGGAGTAGCCATGCCAATGCAGATGGACTCTCCAGATATTTCCACTTAGAACATGAAGACTCAACTGGTCAAGGTTAGTTTAATGTCCCTGCGTTTGGGGGAGGGGGTGTGTAGGAGAGTAGGATCTGCTGCTTATGGTTACCCCCACTTTTTGCTGATGTTTCACTGTTTTTCGACTTTAGTCTGGCTGGGGCCCTGCTATCCAGGACCCCAGCCTAGCTGCTTCCTCTCTAAATTGATTCCTAGTACCTTAGGTACACCACAGATTGGATGCTGGGGTGCCCTTATAAGTCCCTAGTATATGGTATACTATTTACCCAGGGCATAGGTACCCCAGAGGCCTACCAGGGGCTGCAGCATGTATTATGCCACCCCTGGGCAGCCTTCCAAAATTACACCACAGGACTGCTACAGCAGCCTGAGTGAGGTGGTGCATGCACCCCTTACTGAGATATAGGTTCACTATATCTCACCCTATCACTGCACATATAAACCTATCAGTCACCCCTATGGCAGGCCTTATCAATCCTGAAGGCAGGGTGCTTGGTTTTATGTGAGAGGGTGCCCATGCATGAGCAGAGCCCCTCTGCAGCCTTCGGAATCTATCCTCCGGGGTTGTCTGTGATGCAGCCTGACCATATACTCTTAAGTGCATTATAACTAAACGGTAAATGCTAACTTTGGACTGGCTGCACGGAAACATGTGGTGTTTGGTGTCAAACACCTTGGAATCATACCCACACACCAGTAACTGGTGTGGGAGTATGATCCCACCCTTCTAGAGGGAGAGACATGACAGCACCGGTATACCCGGTACCAGCTAACAGAGCCCTGGCATCACAAAATGGATGCTGCAGCCACAGACACGAGTCTGGCCTCCTGCTGCTGACCGAAACTCCGGCAGGGGAGGCATAGACAATAGGTTTCCTGTCCCAGGGAAGTGTTACCACCTCCCAGACAGGCTTTAGTGTATTGGGGCTGGGTGGGTGCACTCTCAGAGTGCTTTGAAATCCTGCACTGGGGGCACATTTGGTGTCCCTGTGCATAGCCCAGTTCAAACCGGCTGCAGGGGCTACCAGCCCCTGCTCTGGCGCGAAACTGGACAAAGGAAATGGGTGTAGCCACCCCTCTTTCCAAACCCTCCCATAGGTGGGTCCCCTGAGTTAGTCCAACCCCTTCCTTAGGTATAAGATAGGAACCCCTGGCAACAGGACTTTAGATATCCCTGGACGAAACTCTGAAACTGAATCCTGGACCTTCGACGATCTGTTAAACGCCAGATGACTGAAGAATCTCCCTTGGAGTAAAGGAGTTACTCCCCTGCTTGGCAGGCACCTAAGACGCATCTGTCCGGTCTGCATCTCCGAAGCTCCCGCCGGAGGCCGATGACTCTGCAACCCAGGAGGTGGATTTCCAGACTTCCCAGAGGCTGACCCGAGTCTCCAGCAAAGCTAAGACCCGTAGCCCTCGTGGGTACCGTGGAACCGGAACCCCTGGACACCGTGCACATTTGCAAGTGCATAAGCTTCTGGTCAGTCCTAGAGGCTGTGCTTTGGGTTACTTGTAGCCCCAACCCCGAGCAGTGAATCCACCGAAGATTGCTGGAGTGGCCACTCCCAGTGACCCGTGGACCACCATTTTGTGATTCCGCTCGAGGTCCCTTTGCGATCCCTTGTCCGTCGACTTGTGGGTCCCTCAGAAGGACAACTCTACTTTCAATGGGCCTCCCTGGTTGCTCCAGGCCTGCCCTGACTCTCCCTTGCTTGGGGAGTCCCTCGGACCTCGCTGGTCCGCACCGAAGCCTTTGTTCTCTTTCTGCGTGGGTTGCTGTTGCCAAGGCTTGTTGGGTCCAATCCGGGCACCGACACCGCAGCAAGCGACTTCCTTTGTGGGTCAGCCCGAATCCAGCTCCTGGTTATCGTCGATGCCTCCTGGTCCTCGTGGCTGCAGAGACAATCTTCATCTCTTTGAACTTGAAGCACTCGACATCGGTGGGCATTCGACTATCGTGCCCCTGGTCACTGGCTAGTGACCCAGACTCTGTCCCCTCTGCTTTCAGGTTCTTCCCATCTTCAATCCAGGCTTGGATCTCTTCGGACACTTCGCATCTCCCCGGCAGCAGCACTTTCCAGCAAGCGGCCATTGAAAACGACGGCGCGACCCGACGCCATTTGACACCTATGCACCCGGCTCCCCTGGGTGAGGTAACACGAGTACTCCGGTGCTCCCGTAGGTGTTGGCCCTAGAAACCTCTAAGTCCAAAAGGGTTTGTTCCTAGTCCACTCCGAAGAGTCCCTAAACTTTAAAACTCTAACCACGACTTTCCCCATAGACGCTAACGGAGCTCGCGGCGGTGTTCACACACTGCACACGTCCCCCGTGGGTCCCCTGTGTCACTACCTTGGGTGGTTCCTTGGGGTGCCAGCGATTCTACAGGCTCTAGGCCTTGTGTCTAGTCAAGTCGTGGTTCTTATACCACTTTCTTAATATATGGTTTGGTCCGCCCCTAGGGCCTAATCGTATATTGTGCTAATTTACTGTGATATTTGAAGTGTAACATATGTGCTTTGACCTCTAGCCTCATAAAGAGACTAGTAGGGTGTGTTTAGAAATAAATACATATATTTTATATATATACCTGGGGTGGTCTCCTTTCATTTAGCCATTCAGGAGGTTATAGACTGGTAAAACAAATAGCTTTACACTCCTTCAAGACTTAGCCTGAAGGCTGCTCTCCATAGCTACCACTAGGATAGCTTTCAATAAAGGTTGTCTTTAAACCTAACATCAATAAAGGTCGTTTGGACTGGTGCAATGTGCCCACTATAACTAGTGGACAGCATATACCAGGCCAACTTCTCACAGTGGAGGGTGCGACTTTTTCACACTGATTTTGAAACCTAACCTATGGTTTAAATCATTTTTATTGAATTTTTTGCGGGCAAGAACAGTACGCCCACCTACAACCACTGGCCGGCGGGGAACAGTGTAGGCATCATTCAAATTTTAAAAGGAGGAAAAGACCAGAAAGTGTGAAAGAAGACAGCCAAGAGACTAGGGAGATCACGAAAGAGTAAGGACAGGAATCTGCCCACATCCCAAAGTGCGACATGGTAGGGATCTAGATCGCGCGCGGTGGCAGCTCCTCCTGGGGGGGGCAGCGCGCCAGCGACGGGAGTGGTGGGAAATCGTAGGACCCTTAAGTACCGAGGGCAGGTGAGCTCAACGAACTCAGAAGATAGATATGCCACAGTGGACCCCCAGGTCTTATCAAATTTAGGCAACGTGCGATTAAGCCCAGCGGTGATCCTTTCCATCCCCACCACTTCCCATAGTCTATGCATCCAGTCTAATTTAGTTGGGATGTCCTCCGTGCCCCATTTTGCTAGGAGCACCTGCTTGGCTGCCCCCAGAGCTAGGGTGATCGCCCTCCCCCTATAGGATCTGAGAGGGTACGTGAGTGGATTGGGGAGTCCCCGTAGGATATAACTAGGGAATCTGGGGAGTTCTGTCTGGTAGATTTGGTCAACCAAAGGTAGGATGGCGTCCCTTTAGGCTTGTATCTTAGGGCAGTGCCATAGAATGTGGGACAGTGTGCCCGTCTGTCCGCATTTGCGCCAACATAGGTCGCTGCTGCGCAGTTTCCACTGGGCAATACGCGCCGGGGTATAATACCAGTAGTGCGCAATTTTTAGGAGCATCTCCTTCCCTGAGGTACTGCACGATGAGGCCCGGGCCCTGTGTATGATGTCTGCCCATTCTTTCAGGGAAAACTCAATACCCACCTCCGATTCCCACCTGCGCTGCGCTGGGGACTTAGCTTGGTTCTTAGCCCTGTTGAGAAAATTATAGATATCTGACAAGAGACGCTTATTAGAGGTGCGAGTAATGTACCAAAGCTCAAACTTTGTAAGGGTCCGACCATCGTGCACCCGGACTTGAGGCTGTGTGACCCAGTGGCGCAGCGCTAGGTACTGCCAGTACGCCTCCTTGGGGATTCCATAGCCCATTACCAATTGGGGAAAGTCTATGACTCCCTGCGTATCGAAAAGGTCGCCTAGGCGTTTACAGTTTGCTTCCTGCCATTTCAAGTATGCATTCCCTACGAGAGCCGGGGGAAAGTCCAGGTTCCCAATAAAGGGGGTCAAGGGCGACATTGCAGTGGATAGTTGACATCTCTCCTGTACCTTGTCCCACACCTTCATGGTGGAGCGCAAGACCGGGGAAATGTACACGCTCTGCGGGCGGTGACGTTTGGGGAGCCAAAGAACTTTCCAAATGTGTATCCCTGCCACACCCCTATCAATGAAGCACCAGTGTTTTTCCGAATCTAGTTGGTACCATTCTACCATCCAGCGCAGTTGCGCTGCCTCATAATAGCGCCCTAGGTGTGGGACCCCAAGTCCCCCCTCCTCCTGTCGCAGGTACGTGAGGTGGCGGGCCATACGCGCTTTCTTTCCCCCCCAGATGAAGCCATCGAGCAGGTGCTGCAGTTGGGCCAGTATCGTGGGCGGCGGACACAGGGGGAGTGTCTGCATTATATAAAGACGACGAGGCAGAACCGTCATTTTAACAGCGGCTATCTTGCCCAGCCAGGAGAGGACATGCTTCTTCCAACTGTTCAGTTCTTGACGAACCTTGGCCAGTATCTCCGAGTAGTTTATCTGGGCGATCTTTGCGGTTGTCGAAAAAACCCGGATCCCCAGGTATGTGATGCCACTAGTGGCCCAAGTGGATGGAAAGTGCATTGTGAGAAGTTGGCCTGGCATATGCTGTCCACTAATTATAGTGGGCACCTTGCACCAGTCCAAATCGACTCTTATGGTAGGTAGGTTAAAGACAACCTTATTGAAAGCTATCCTAGTGGTAGCTGTGGAGAGCAGCCTTCAGGCTAAGTCTTGAAGGAATGTAAAGCAGCTTGTTTTACCAGTCTATAATCTCTTGAGTGACCAAATGAAAGAGCACCACACCAGGTATATATTCAAAATATATGTATTTATTACTAAACACACCCCTCTAGTCTCTTTATGAGGCTAGAGTTCGAAATACATAGGTTATAAGATCTTAAATCACAGTAATAGCACAAATACACGTTTGGGCCCTAGGGGCGTACCAAACCATATACCAATAAAGTGGTATGCGAACCACGACTGAACTAGACACTAGGCCTAGAGCCTCTAGAAGTGCTTGGACCACAAGGAACCACCCAAGGTAGTGACACAGGGGACCCACGGGAGGCACGCGTGCAGTGTAAATACACAACCGCGATACGCCGTTAACTTCTATGGAGAAAGTCGGGATCGGGAAAATAGAGGAAAGGGACACTTAGAAGAGGACTAGGACAAAACCCTTTGAGATCTAGGACTTTGAAGAGTCTCTACCCACGGGAGCACCGGAGTACTCGTGTTACCTCACCCAGGGAAGCCGGGTGCATAGGTGCCTTTCGGGGTCGGGTTTCGTCGTCGGTTCTTATGGCGATCTGCTGCAAAGTGCTGCTGGCGACCAGGAGAAAAGTGTCCGGGTGGATCCAAGAGTGGATCGGAGTTCTGAAGAACCTGAAAGCAGAGGGGACAGAGTCTGGGTCACTAGCCAGTGACCAGGAAGGCGATGGACAGATGCCCACCGATGTCGAGTGCTTCAGGTGTGTTGACGGTCGTCTCGTTTCTGCAGCCACGAGGTCCAGGAGGCGTTGTTGGCGACCAGGAGCAGGATTCGGGCTGGTACACGATGTCTGTCGAGTGCTGCGGTGTCGGTGACCGGATTGGACCCAACAAGCCTTGGCAACGGCAAGTCTCGATGTAGCTGAAGATCGTCAATGGTGCAGACCAGCAAGGTCTGGGGAACTCACCCAGCGAGGGTAAGTCAGGGCAGGCCTGGAGCAATCAGGGGAGCCCTTTGGTTTCTTTAGAAAGTCTTCTCGGGACCCACGAGCCGGCTGGCAAGGGATCGCGAAGACACCTCGGGCGGAATCACTCAACAGGGGCCCACGGTCACTCAGGACGGTGTAGGCCTCTGATCTTCGGAGGGATTCCTGCTGGAGGTTGGGACCACACGTGGTCCAAAGCACAGGTTCGTAGAATGTTGTGAAGGGGTTGCACTCGATAATAGTGCACGGTACCCAGGGGTCGCGGTTCCTCGTCACTCGTGGGGTCCACTTGCCTCAGCTTCGCTGGGGACTCACGATGGCCTTAGAGAAGTCAGGAAATCCACTTCTTGGGCTGCAGGGACTTCGGACTCCGGCGGGAGCGGCGTAGTTTGCGACCGTCGTTATCGTTTTGGTGCCTGCCAAGCAGGGAGTCACTCCTTGACCCCAAGGGAGATTCTTCAGTCCTCTAATCGTGATGTAGAGCGTCGAAGGTCCAGGATTCAGTTTCAAAGTTTAGTCCAGGGATATCTAATCTTGCTGTGGCAAGGGTTCCCCATTTTAACTAGTAAAACAGGGAGGGACTAACTCTATGACCCCACCTATGGGAGGGTCAAGGGAGGGGTGGCTACACCCACTTCCCTTTGTCCAGTTTCGCGCCAGAGCAGGGGCAGGTAGCCCCTGAGCTGGTTTGAACTGGCATATGCACAGAGGAGCCTTTTGCTCCCCCAGTGCAGGACTTCAAAGCACTCTAAGAGTGCACCCACCCAGCCCCAATACACATTATCCTGTCTGGGGAGGTGGTCACACCTCCCTGCAACAGGAAACCTATTGTCCAGGCCTCCCCTGCCGGAGTTTCGTCCAGCAGCAGGAGGCCAGACTTGTGTCTGTGGCAGCAGCATCCATTTTGTGATGCCAGGGCTTCAGAAAGAAGTTACCGGGTAAGCCAGAGTTAACATGTCTTTCCCTCTAGAAGGGTGGAATGCTACCCCCGCCACCAGGATTGGCGGGGGGTAGTATTCCAAGATGTTTGACACCAAACACGACATGTTTAGGTGCAGCCATTCCAAAGTTAGCATTTTACCGCGAGGATATAATGCGCTTAAGAGTATATGGTCAGGCTGCACTACAAACAGCATCAGAGATGGTCTCCGAACGCTGCAGAGGGGCCCTGCTCATGCAGGGGCACCCTCTCACATAGGAACCATGCACTCTGCCTTTAGGATTGATAAGGCCTGCCTTAGGAGTGACTTATAGGTTTATATGTGTGTATGTATTTAGTGATATAGGTAACCTATATCACAGTAAGGAGTGCATGCACCACCTTACCCAGGCTGCAGTAGCAGACCTGTGGTGTCAGTTTGGATGGCCTTCCAGGGGTGGCATAATACATGCTGCAGCCCCTGGCAGGCCTCTGAGGTACCTATGCCCTTGGTACATAGTATACCATATACTAGGGACTTATAAGGGCACTCAGATTCAATCAGAGATGTGCCTAAGGCACATGGAAACCTTTTACAGAGAAAGCAGATAGACTGGGGCCCTGAATAGCAGGATCCCAGTCCAACTAAGTCATAAACCAGCAAAACACCATAAAAAAAGTGGGGGCAACCATATAGTCAGATTCCACCTTCCTACATAACCCCCCAAACGAAAGGAGATAAGGCTAACCTTGGCCAGTTGAGCCTATATTGACTAAGTGGCCATATAAGGAAGCACCTGCACTAGCATGGTTGCCCCCTATGTTATGGTCCACTAAGCAATCCCTCACCCTAAGGGTATGAGAGGGTCTCCACCATGGGGAATCACTACCTCTGGTGTGCTTAGGTAAAGTACAAGGCTGGTGAGGTGTCTGAGTAGGGAAGTGAGGCCCTAGGAATGTTGGCCTCAGCTTCCTCAGATCACTGGTCACCATGTATGCCTGTCTTTCCATGACTGAGTTGCACTTTGCTCTAAGGGTCAACCTTTGGCTGCCTACAGCTGTGGGTTGGGTCCCTTTGGATGGACTACTGGAGGGACATGGCAGGTTTGGAACCTTCTGGTCCCAGGTTTGCCCTTGCCTACCAGAGTCCTTCTGGGGGAGGTCCCTACATAAAGGTATGGGGGATCCCTCAGTGTGTAGAGGAATTTTCACCTGGCTAGGGCTACTAGACTGGGTGCCCCTAATCTGCTGATGGGGGCTTCCTCTGGACAGGGGGCCCTGGGGGTCCACTGACCTCCCTGACCTCTGCAGCCCTGGGCTGACTGAGGCAGGGTAGAGAGGGCAGGTTACCTGCTCCAGACGGGGTACCACCTTGGAAGGGTCCTCTGCCATCAGGGGTGTGGCCAGGCCAGGCCTGACTACCTCTGTGGCAGTTCCTTCACTAGGGGTAGGGTCAGTTCCCTGAGGAGGCTGACCCTTACCTACTGTCTGGGGGAAGAAGACTTTTCTTCAACCCTTGTGCTCTCTTTTGGGGAGAGTGGGCCATTCTTTCAGGCTCCATCTCTCCAAATTCTTGGGCTGGGGCTGTGGCCATCACAGCCCCACTAACCTTTACAGGGACGCCCAACATCCTAAGATGGGTTTGGTGTTCCACTTCAGCCCAGGCTGAAATTTCCAGATCATTGCCCATCAGGCAATCTACAGGTAGGGTTGGGGACACTGCCACTCTTTTTGGGCCTGTGACCCCCTCCCAGCTGAGATTGACTATGGCCATGGGGTGATCTGTTCTGACACCATCAATGTTGGTCACCTGGTATTTAAACTCAGGTAAAAGCTGGTGAGGGGGACTAGTTTCCCTGCCACCATGGTGACACTAGCCCCTGTGTCCCTAAATGCCACAGCTTTCTGACCATTAATTATTGGCTCCAATCTGTACCTGCCCAATGCTATGGGACCCATGGTAAAGGTGGCAAATCCTATACCACCATCAGAGTCAGAGGAGTCTGTTGAGGGGTCCCTGTCTAAACTAGGGCCCACCTCTGTTCCTCTTGCAAAAGCACCTAACTTTTTGGGTGCACTACTCCCAACTGGAGGATTACTACTGGTAGTACCAGGAGGGGTGGTAGTAGTTGTGGGAGGAACATTTTCTTTATTGCCAATCCTGGGGCAACTGGGATCAGTTTTCCAGTGCCCAGGCTTTTTACAGACATGGCAATAGGGTTTCTTTTCAGGAGAGGAAGGAGTTTGGGACCCACCCCCAGAAGAGGAATTTTGGGGCCCTGTAGGGGACTTATCCTTAGATTTATCCCCACCTTTCTCTTGGGACTTAGTAGAATCTTTCTTCTGGTCACCACCCTGATTTCTAGTTTTTACTCTGGTTCTGACCCATTTGTCTGCCTTCTTTCCCAATTCTTGGGGAGAGGTCAGATCAGAGTCCACCAGATACTGGTGCAAAAGCTGGTTTTGACAATTATTAAGGATCTGCTCCCTCATAATCAAATTGTACAATCCTAAAAAGTCATGCACTTTGTTGCCATGTATCCAACCTTCCAGAGCCTTTGTAGCACAATCTACAAAATCAACCCAGTCTTGAGTCTGTGCTTTTTGGGTGTCTCTGAACTTCAACCTGTACTGTTCAGTGGTTAGGCCAAACCCATCAATAAGAGCACTCTTCAAGACCTTGTAATTATCAGCATCCTCCTCTCTAACAGTGAGGAGCTTATCTCTACCTTTGTCAGCAAAGGAGAGCCACAAGATTGCTGCCCACTGCTCTTGAGGGACCCTCTGTACTTTACAGGCCCTCTCTAAAGCAGTTACCCATTTGTGGATGTCATCCCCACTCTGGTAGGGAGGGACAATCTTGTTTAGGTTTCTATGGTCATAAGACCTTTCCCTATCTCTAGGGATATTGCTGCCACCATGGGACTCTAGTCCCAACTTTCTTCTCTCTCTAAGGAGATCTAGGGATTCTCTATCTAAAGCCAATTGCTTCTTCCTGATCTCTAGTTGAGTTTCCTCATACTGGACCAGTCTCTTTCTTCTCTCATGAGAGGATTCCCTCCTGTGAGAAGAAACAGAGCTCCCTATTGAGGTGCCAGAGTGGTTAGACTCCTGAGAAGGAGACCTAGACTTTCTGAGCACACTCATAATCCTTCCTGGGGGGACAAAGGTGTGGTTCTCCAGATCCTCATCTTCATCTTCCCCAGAAGGGATTGGGTTTTCCAGGTCAGGGTCATTGTCACCCTCCTGGTCAGTTTCAGAGGGGGCTGGGGGTAGTGGTACCCCTGGCCCCTTCCTCATCTGCTGGCCCACCCTCTGCTCCTACCCCTTCAGTCTCTGAAGACTTACTAAGATCATAAGCCACCAACAACTCCTGGAGGTATTGGGTGGTGGGACTTTGGCCTGTCCTTAATTTCCTCACGTTACACAAAGCTCTCAGTTCCAAGAATGGGAGTGTGTCATACTTGGAGGGGAAGCTCAATGGCTTCCTGCAGGGTATCTTTGGATCCTGCTTTTAAAGACATTACTAGTGTGGTGTGGTGTATGCACTACCTACTCTAGTGTGGCCTACTAAACTCTCTTGAGTTGTAGAAAGGGTTGTGCTATCCCTTAACACACAACTCTAAGTTCAGTAGAACTTACTGATATTCTAAGCTTAAATTATATGTACCTTAGGTACCTTTAGTGGTTTTCAGTTGATCAATTCAATTGAGATTATCTGGTAAAACAATAGCAAGCTGGAATCCCACACGCTGCACACCAATGTGAGAAGTTGGCCTGGCATATGCTGTCCACTAATTATAGTGGGCACCTTGCACCAGTCCAAATCGACTCTTATGGTAGGTAGGTTAAAGACAACCTTATTGAAAGCTATCCTAGTGGTAGCTGTGGAGAGCAGCCTTCAGGCTAAGTCTTGAAGGAATGTAAAGCAGCTTGTTTTACCAGTCTATAATCTCTTGAGTGACCAAATGAAAGAGCACCACACCAGGTATATATTCAAAATATATGTATTTATTACTAAACACACCCCTCTAGTCTCTTTATGAGGCTAGAGTTCGAAATACATAGGTTATAAGATCTTAAATCACAGTAATAGCACAAATACACGTTTGGGCCCTAGGGCGTACCAAACCATATACCAATAAAGTGGTATGCGAACCACGACTGAACTAGACACTAGGCCTAGAGCCTCTAGAAGTGCTTGGACCACAAGGAACCACCCAAGGTAGTGACACAGGGGACCCACGGGAGACGCGTGCAGTGTAAATACACAACCGCGATACGCCGTTAACTTCTATGGAGAAAGTCGGGATCGGGAAAATAGAGGAAAGGGACACTTAGAAGAGGACTAGGACAAAACCCTTTGAGATCTAGGACTTTGAAGAGTCTCTACCCACGGGAGCACCGGAGTACTCGTGTTACCTCACCCAGGAAGCCGGGTGCATAGGTGCCTTTCGGGGTCGGGTTTCGTCGTCGGTTCTTATGGCGATCTGCTGCAAAGTGCTGCTGGCGACCAGGAGAAAAGTGTCCGGGTGGATCCAAGAGTGGATCGGAGTTCTGAAGAACCTGAAAGCAGAGGGGACAGAGTCTGGGTCACTAGCCAGTGACCAGGAAGGCGATGGACAGATGCCCACCGATGTCGAGTGCTTCAGGTGTGTTGACGGTCGTCTCGTTTCTGCAGCCACGAGGTCCAGGAGGCGTTGTTGGCGACCAGGAGCAGGATTCGGGCTGGTACACGATGTCTGTCGAGTGCTGCGGTGTCGGCGACCGGATTGGACCCAACAAGCCTTGGCAACGGCAAGTCTCGATGTAGCTGAAGATCGTCAATGGTGCAGACCAGCAAGGTCTGGGGAACTCACCCAGCGAGGGTAAGTCAGGGCAGGCCTGGAGCAATCAGGGGAGCCCTTTGGTTTCTTTAGAAAGTCTTCTCGGGACCCACGAGCCGGCTAGCAAGGGATCGCGAAGACACCTCGGGCGGAATCACTCAACAGGGGCCCACGGTCACTCAGGACGGTGTAGGCCTCTGATCTTCGGAGGGATTCCTGCTGGAGGTTGGGACCACACGTGGTCCAAAGCACAGGTTCGTAGAACGTTGTGAAAGGGTTGCACTCGATAATAGTGCACGGTACCCAGGGGTCGCGGTTCCTCGTCACTCGTGGGGTCCACTTGCCTCAGCTTCGCTGGGGACTCACGATGGCCTTAGAGAAGTCAGGAAATCCACTTCTTGGGCTGCAGGGACTTCGGACTCCGGCGGGAGCGGCGTAGTTTGCGACCGTCGTTATCGTTTTTGGTGCCTGCCAAGCAGGGAGTCACTCCTTGACCCCAAGGGAGATTCTTCAGTCCTCTAATCGTGATGTAGAGCGTCGAAGGTCCAGGATTCAGTTTCAAAGTTTAGTCCAGGGATATCTAATCTTGCTGTGGCAAGGGTTCCCCATTTTAACTAGTAAAACAGGGAGGGACTAACTCTATGACCCCACCTATGGGAGGGTCAAGGGAGGGGTGGCTACACCCACTTCCCTTTGTCCAGTTTCGCGCCAGAGCAGGGGCAGGTAGCCCCTGAGCTGGTTTGAACTGGCATATGCACAGAGGAGCCTTTTGCTCCCCCAGTGCAGGACTTCAAAGCACTCTAAGAGTGCACCCACCCAGCCCCAATACACATTATCCTGTCTGGGGAGGTGGTCACACCTCCCTGCAACAGGAAACCTATTGTCCAGGCCTCCCCTGCCGGAGTTTCGTCCAGCAGCAGGAGGCCAGACTTGTGTCTGTGGCAGCAGCATCCATTTTGTGATGCCAGGGCTTCAGAAAGAAGTTACCGGGTAAGCCAGAGTTAACATGTCTTTCCCTCTAGAAGGGTGGAATGCTACCCCCGCCACCAGGATTGGCGGGGGGGTAGTATTCCAAGATGTTTGACACCAAACACGACATGTTTAGGTGCAGCCATTCCAAAGTTAGCATTTTACCGCGAGGCAATAATGCGCTTAAGAGTATATGGTCAGGCTGCACTACAAACAGCATCAGAGATGGTCTCCGAACGCTGCAGAGGGGCCCTGCTCATGCAGGGGCACCCTCTCACATAGGAACCATGCACTCTGCCTTTAGGATTGATAAGGCCTGCCTTAGGAGTGACTTATAGGTTTATATGTGTGTATGTATTTAGTGATATAGGTAACCTATATCACAGTAAGGGGTGCATGCACCACCTTACCCAGGCTGCAGTAGCAGACCTGTGGTGTCAGTTTGGATGGCCTTCCAGGGGTGGCATAATACATGCTGCAGCCCCTGGCAGGCCTCTGAGGTACCTATGCCCTTGGTACATAGTATACCATATACTAGGGACTTATAAGGGCACTCCAGATTCCAATCAGAGATGTGCCTAAGGCACATGGAAACCTTTTACAGAGAAAGCAGATAGACTGGGGCCCTGAATAGCAGGATCCCAGTCCAACTAAGTCATAAACCAGCAAAACACCATAAAAAAAAGTGGGGGCAACCATATAGTCAGATTCCACCTTCCTACATGCATCCTTAGCTGGTGCTGATCCTCGGCGGGCAGCGTGAGGCTGAGGGCCTGAGTCTTTTCCAGGTTGATTTTAAATCCCGACGCCGCGCTAAAGGCAGCGACCTCCGACAACAAAGGGGGAAGAGACAGCAAGGGGCGAGTTAAAAAAAGCAGCATGTCGTCTGCGTATAACGAAATCTTGTGCTCCCTATCGCCCATCCGGATCCCGGTGACAGTGGGGAGCTGGCGGACCCTTTCAGCAAACGGCTCCATTTAGAGCACGAACAGGAGAGGGGAGAGGCGACACCCCTGCCTCGTACCCCGCCCGATCTGGAAGGGACGGGAGACCACCCCATTAACCCGGATGCGGGCCTGCGGGCTTTGGTAGACAAATTTCACCCATGTCCTGAATCTCTCCCCAACCCAAACCGGCAGAGGAGCTGGTGCACGTAAGGCCAATGGACCCGGTTGAAGGCCTTTTCGGCATCCACCGATAGGAGTATCGCCGGGGTCTGGGTGCGTTGTGCCTTGTCCAAGAGATGACACAGTCGCCGGCTACCATTGCCGCAATAGCGGTCCGGGATGAAGCCCGACTGGTCCGGGTCCACCAGGCCTTGCATACGGGGGCGAGCCGGGGCGCTAAAATGCTGGTGAAGATCTTCAGGTCCACATTAAGCAATGATATGGGGCAGTATGATGCGCACTCTTGAGGATCCTTCCCCGGTTTGGGGATGACCACTACCTCCGCCATGGACATCGAGGGGGCAAGCGTCCCAGACGTGCTAAAGGTATTGAACAGGCGCGCCAAGAGGGGGGCAAGGTCCGGAGCGAAGATTTTATAGAATTCGACCGGGAAACCATCCTCGCCCGGGGCCTTTCCAACGGAGAGTCCCTGAATGGCCCGCAGGACTTTATCAGGTCTGATATCCGCGTCCAAGCTGGTCGCGGCTGATTCCAGTAGCGGAGTCACCGGTGCTGCTTGTGTGTACTCCTCTGCCACAATAGGGTCCAGGTATTCGGCTGAGTATAGAGCAGTGTAAAAGGCCTCAAATTCGGCCGCAATATCTCTGTCCGCCCTAATGATCTCTCCTCAGCCATCCCTAAATGCCGCGACCCGATGTGCCGTCATCTCGGCCTGAAGAGTGTGTGCCAGGAGTCTCCCCACCTTGTTCCCCCCTTCGTAGTAGCTCTGCTTAGTGCGGAGTAGTGCATATTCGGCGCAGTCGAGATCAAGTGCCTTCAGCTGCTTCCTCGCTTTCATGAGGAGTCGCCGTGTTTGGACCGTCCCCGTGCGGTGATGGACCCCCTCCAGCTCCTTGATTTGGTCCTCCAGCTCCCCCCTCTTGGCCCTACGGTCCCTGTTCAGGCCCGCCGTGATAGCAATACAGCGGCCGCGAAGGACCGCCTTCAGGGCGTCCCAGAGCATGTCTACCCCGACGGAGCCAACGTCATTCACCTCCAAGTTGGCTTTGATAGCGCCCCGTAATTCAATAACATTGGCATCGTATGTGAGCAATTTATGGTTCAGTCGCCACGAACCCTGCCGAGGGGAGCCTCCAGGGAGGAGCAACGTGAGGACGATCAGGGAGTGGTCGGATAGCGCCGCTACCCCGATGGAGACGTCGGCGGTGGACGCTGTAACTCTAGGCGAGGTCCAGAAGAGATCTATGCGGGCGTACGTTTGGGGCACCCCGAGAAAAAGGTGTACTCCCGGGCAGACGGAAAGCGGTGACGCCAAGCATCTGTAAGGCCAGCCTCCCCCAGTCTCTGAAGCATCGTGTCGGAGATCGATCCCGAGTGTCCCACCCTGAGCGCCGATCTGTCCAAACTTGCATTCGAGACTGAATTAAAATCCCCACCGATTACTAAGTCTTCATCGGGAGACTCCAGGAGCAGACTTATCGTATCTCGTAAAAAGGTCTCCTGATGATCGTTGGGGCTATAAACTGAAGCTATCTTGTGCACATGTTCTCCTAGCAACACCAGTAAGGCCAAGAGGCGACCTGTTACTTCTGTGTGGGTCCCCACTACCATCCCCTGAAAATGCGTGGCTAAGAGGATCGCCACCCCGGCCTTTTTCCCCGGCCCCGATGAGAAGTACTGTCTATCGAACCATTTGGACCTAAGTCTCTTCCAGTCGGCCCGTAGGAGGTGGATCTCTTGTAAGAGACAGATATCACACTTATCATCTCTCAACAAGGCAAGAAGCGCACTACGTTTAACAGGTGAATTAAGGCCCCGAACATTGAAGCTCATGATAGTTACTTTAAGTTTTATCATGGTATGTAGTGGGGGTGTATGTTTGTGCACTTGTTGAGCACCTCGCGCACAAAGCCAGCAGCACCAGGGGACAAGCTCCCCCCCACCCGCACCCCGCCAGTGGACAGCCTCCCAATTACCCCAGACCCCTCCCGTCGCGCAGCACAAATTCCCTCAAGCATGATGGAGCAGGCCCTAAATGTGTGTGGGTGAGTAGGGCTAGGGTGCCAGGCCGAGCATCTAGCGTTGCCCTCCAAGGAAGAAGAAGATATGGTCCACAAACAGGGTGCCAACCATGATCGCAGCGGCTCTGCCCCCGCCCATATGACGCCCTGCCCCCGCCCGCTGCCCCTAGCCTCCAGTATCGAAGGGTCACCCTACCTGTCCGAGGGAGGGCTGCCGATCTTACGTGGGTAGGAAAAGGAAGAGGAGAGGAAAGAGAAAAAGAAAGAGAAGAGGGAAAAGATGGAGAGCATAAGGAGACTTCAATGTCGTCTTCCAACAGGAACAAATCGCACCGATGTGCAAGGGTCCATGAGTCCGACGGACGGTCATCACCATTCTAAAGGTAGGGCTCCTCCCACCAAGACCGACATCTCAAACAGCTGGGCTCGGACCATTCTTACCGTCACCAGGTCTCAGAGCCAGGACCATTCGGATCACTCAATGGCCTGGTCACCGGTGCCCTCCCGGTCCTGTATCTGACTCAGCAGGGCTTCCCGTTCCTTTTGGCACTCTTCCTCTGAAGGTTTCGTCTGGGCACCCCTCCTAGGGCCACGTCTCCTGGCCGCTCTCGACGGCTTCCCCGATGATGGGCCTCCCCCTGTCGCATCCGAGTCGTCAGCCACTGCCAGGGCGTTCCCGAGTACGGCCTTCGCTTCCTGTAGATTCCGCACTCCATGTGTTTCTTTGTTCCAGACGAAGGACAGTCGGAACGGATGCCCCCATCGGTAGCGAATTCCCTGCTCGCGGAGGAAGGTTGTGGCTGGTCGCAGCTCTTTGCGCCTCTGGAGGGTGAGGGGCGAGAGGTCCTGGAAAACCCCCACTTGGAGACCCTCGAATTCCACCGTCGGACGGTCACGAGTGGCGGCCATAATAATCTCCTTCTGTCTGTAGGAGTGCAAGCACGTTAGGGTATCTTGTGGTTGGCCGGGGCCCAAGGCGGGCCTCCCGGCGCGGTGAGTGCGATCCAACATGACCTCCTTATCTCTCAATTCAGGAGCCATGTGTCGAAACAGGCAAAGAACCCAATCTTCTAGCTTGCTGCCATCTGCCTGAAGTGGCACGCCTCTGATGCGGATGTTGGAGCGCCTCGAGCGATTCTCCAGGTCCTCCAGCTTGAGGTATAGCTCTTCATTCCGTTCGCGGAGGTCGAGCAGTTCCCGAGCCTGCTCAGTGAGCTCTTCCTCTCATCGGTCCCCATTGCGCTCCAGGGTGTCCACTCTGTCACCCACCTCGCTGAGCTTCGTTCTGAGCTGCTTAATATCGGAGACCATCTCTTGTCGCAGCCCTGCAAAGTCATCCCTTAGTGCGCTGAATAGCTGTTCCATGAACCCTTTCGTGACTGGGTCAGCAGCATTTCCCGTGGCTGAGTCCACTGCTGTGTCGCCGGGTCGCGTCCCCTGTGGGTCGGTTCCGGGCCCCCCAGCCTTCTTCCCGCCCAGCTTCTGGAATAGGTCCTTAATGGAGGTGTCACTACTCGCGGTGTCCTTCTTGGAACGTTGTGTGGCCATAGCTGTGGCCAGTGAGGCACAGAATTACGAGGCTCACTCCTTGCGTATCCGCAGATGGGGGGTATGTGCTCCTGCAGCTGCCACCGGTCCCGGTCACTAGGGGTACAGCAAGGTCTCGCCGGAGGAGGGTGCGCGCAACTCAGCAAACCCAGCGGCTATAACGTTGTGCCGAATCCGCCGCCGATGTGCTCCCATCGATCAGCCCTCACTCCGGGGGATTGCACCTCGAGGCGCCAATGGGGTCGAGACTCAGCGCTGGGCCGCAAGGTCCGGCCGTAAAGATGGCGCCAAGAGTGCTCTCAGACCAGGCCGCTCCGAAACGGTGAGGTTCCCACGCTCAGACGCACCACTGCGCAGTCCTTGATAATGCCTCGAAGAGAGGCCCGGCAGTGGTGAGCCGCCCGGCCTAACTTCCAAATTGGTGTCAAAGGTATCCAGCCCAAGCTGCTCCTCCACTGGGATCAGGCCCACCGGCCCAGCACGAGACGCTTCGCTGTGTTGTCGCCACGGGCGCCTTCACTCAGGCTGCTGCCTTAGGTATGTGATGGGGTGGGGCCCACAGGGCGCCGCCCGTCGTATTATGGAGCCCTCCCTGGTCGCCTAAGGGCGGGGGGCTTCGCCGTGCGTTCCAGCGCGAAACAGGCCCCGGGGTCACACCACCCCCGCCCGGCGCTGCGTCTAGGCCTCACCTCCGCTCTGCACTAGTGGGAGCTGAAAGCCGCTACCGTGATCTCTAGACCTCCAGGCGTAGTCGGGAGGCCGCTTCAATCAAGGGGTCATCAGGCCTCGTCTTCGCACCCCTCACCACAGCTCTCAGACCGTCCGGGCTCACTCCCTGGGGATCACGGCTTCTGTGCGCTGGCCTGGCTGGTGAAGGGTAATCTGTGCCCTGCTCCTTCAGGCTATCTCCCCTGTATCCGATGTCAGGCCGTCAGACCCGGCCAGGAGGGCAGCGCGGCAATGGTTCCTCAGGTGTGCACCCCCCTGGTAGCTGATTCAGGCAGTTTGGCGATGAAGGGAGGTCGCGGAGCGCCGGCCGTCGCCCTCGCGAGCCGTCCCAGCTAAGTCAGGGTCGGGGGGGCTTCACTGCTTGCTCCGATGCAGGGCGGGCACCTGGGCTGCACTATCCTCGCCCAGCGGCGAGTCTGGGCCAGGCCGCGGCCTCCCGCCTCGTGGTCCCGGGCGCCGGTGTTCACTCTCCGCAGTGCCCGGGGGTGCCGCTCCGCAGTTCGGCCAGGGGATCCTTTGCGCCGCCGTCTCACCTCACGCTACTGCCGAGGATCCGCTGTCTGCTGTGGCCGCCCGTGGCGCAGAGGCCGCCGCGCGGTGCGGACTCTTCGTGGGGCCTTCACTCAAGCCCCGTCCCTGCAGGCCCCAGTCGCCTCGGGGACGACGCCGCCGGCTGCCGCAACAGCTCGATTTCTCCATCTGGCCAGCACTCAACCACAGCGTGCCGCTGGTCTCGAGGTCACTTTGTCACCTATTCCGGGGCCTCAAGCTTGCCTTAAGACGCCTTTTGTCGGACCTGGCGAGCGGAGCCCCAAGGGAACGGTGCTACTCCACCGCCATCTTGGCCACGCCCCCCTGAAACCTAACCTATAAAGTAGAGGCACCGCTATTTCTGTGTGTGATAGGCATTTGCAAATTTGCTATGGTCCTTGATTGTCTTAGTATGGAAAGATATGTATGGGGTTTCTGTGCAGGTGCGTTGCTACTACCCTTTCCACTATGCACTTTTTAAACACCCTTTGAGCCATCTTGAAGACGTTACTTGCCTTCGGTGACACTCTTTCTGGCGGACACTCTATTGTTGGACCTGGCCCTCTCTGCAGGGTCACCCCCAAACTGTTTGCCTTCAATCCTTCTGTTTTCTGAAACCGTTTTTGTTAGGTTTTAGGACTCTGCACATCTTACCACTGCTAACTAGTGCTAAAGTGCTTGTGCTTAATCCCTACAACATGGTAAGATTGGCTTAAACCTAATTAGAATATTTAATTTACTTATAAGTCCCAAGTAAAGTGATAGACCATGTACCCAGGGCTGGTAAATTAAATGATACTAGAGGGTCCGCAGCACTTACACTGCCCCACCACACTTAAGTAGTCCCTTAAAACATGTACCAGGCCTGAGATTGCAGCCTGATGGCAGTTTTAAACTTGGCAAAATAACCCCTTTGCCATGCCTAAAACTCCCTTTTTTATTACAAATTAGCACCCCTAAAGTAGGCCCTAGACAGCCCATAGGGCAGCGTGCATTGTAATTAAACAATTTAATATATACTTTTAAGTTTTACATGTCCTGGTAGTAAACAACTTGCAAATTTGTTTTTTACTACTGTGAGGCCTACCTCTCCCATAGGATAACATTGGGTTAGCTTACTACATTTAACAAGTGCTAACCTTTGATTGGGAGTTTTGGTATCTGAAGAATTGGAATTTAAATCGCTCTTTAATGGTAAAGTCAGATTTTAAGTCAAAATTCTGAAAATGCCACTTTTAGAAAGTTCAGTAACTAAGGAGTTTGGCCCTATTCATCAGTAAGGCAGGGCCACTAAAAATACAAAAATCACAACAGATAGCCAGTACTGACGTATGATCACAAGCCATACAAATATTCGCAAGACCACTCTATTCAATAATAGTGACCACTATTTATTTATTTATAATGACATTTACCTAATTTTATTTTTAGAATTGACACACACAGAAGGAACAATAAAAAATGAAAATTCAATAATACACATTGTACCACCTACTGTATATACAAAACATATACATACACTCAAATTAGACTAATCACTTGAAAGACATTTGTACAATTCACATATACATAAAACAACAATCAACATAAATATTAAACAGTTCTGAATTAACCAAGCCCAAGCTGAGGATCAACAATAATTTTCGGCAACTCAATCTAGATTTTTTCGATCCTGTAACCAATGAGCACCACAACCTAACAATGCTCTACTAGTGCCACCAGGAGATTCCATCAAAACTTTGCCTATTTGACCCTGGTTGCATTGTTGCTTGTTAGTTGCACTAATGTCAAGGTGTTTCGAACCCGAACATCTCTATGTGGGTTCTCTTCAGGACTCAGAACATAATACAATTCAGCATATTGTATTGGGACAATGAATAACAGGGGATAGATTCCAGAGTCATCTTTCCTCCTTATGCACTAATTCCTGGGAACACCTCCGCTGACCCCAATGCAAACCGACCATCAAGAAATTTCTAATTTATCGTTTAAGATCACGAGTACCCATCGAGACGCCCTTTTGTCCAGCCAAGCTAAAAGCCTTCCAGCTCTATCACTCACCTCGTAGAGGCGGTGTTGAGTTGTGTGGTGACGAGCCCTTGCGGCCTCGGTCACAACGTCTTTGTATTCCTTTTGCTTCAAGGATATGTTATGCTGCACATTTCCCAGATCATCAGTAGAGAGTTGGTACTCCAATTGCTGGATTTCCCTTTCGAGTGTGTCAGCCTGTCTCTCTTTTCCTTTTTATGCCCTGCTATCAATGTCATTCCCTGAACTCTTATGACTATTTTGTACGCTTCCCCCAGTGTTCATGCAGAGTCCACAAATCCCTCATATTCCTTCGAAGTAATGCTCCATAGACTTAGGAAGGCCTGTCCAGATGCGTGGTACCTTTACATACCAGGGATTAAACCCCACTCTTTGCCTATTTCTACGGTCTGCCAATCCTGAGTATGCGCACATTGGGAAGTGATTGGAGATGCCCCAGGCAAGGTGGTGAACCTCACCGATGTGAGGAAGGTGCTAAGCCAGGGTAAGTATATAATCAATGCGCGAGAGGCTCCCATTGGCTCTTGAGTGGTATGTGTATTGCCATGTTGTGGGGTTAAAGGCACGCCATGTGTCGATAAGGCCGATTGCCATCAAAGCCAGCTAAGGGGTGACAGGCCTGCCGCGATCGGCAGGGAGGCCAGTGGTCATTGGCGTCACAAGGACAGCATTCAAGTCCCCCCCCACCCCCCAACAACAAGCCTCCCTCTGGAAGTCTAAGGAGAAGTGCACTGAGGTCAGAAAACGCTGCATGGTGGAGTCTAGAGGGGTAAAGTGAAATGATGTTGAGGGTATTCTCCTCCCACTGTGAGCCCTACATATCTCCTGTGTGAGTCTAGCCAGGTATTCTGTATGATAATTAGGAGTGATCTACACATTACAATGCCTAACCCTCTAGAGCCTGTCTTGTATTCCGCATGGGCAACCATTTTATAGCCCTATCTAGCTAGGGTGCATTAGGTGCTCCCCCAGAAGGTGCATCTCCTGTAGGAGAACTATGTCAGGAGAGAGCCTCTTAAGGTATTGCAGTACCACTCCTCTTTTAATTTTATCTCCCAAACCACTGACATTTAAGGAGAGGACCTTGAAACTAGGAGTCATTAAGGCGGTAGCCATGGGTAACTATTGGCAAGAGAACATGGATAAAGCTCATGGGTGCTGGTCCCCACTATGGTCTGGGGCTGTGTGGCAAGCAGCAGGGGAAACAACACTATCTTGGAGTCCATATGTGAGGGTCAGGGCTGAGTCCCCCCATACAATGGGGGTGAGCAAAGGATGTAATTCAGGAATGTGTAGCCTGAGCTGCTGCCCTGTCAGTAGGAGAATATCACCATAATACTGATATGCCAAAAAGTAAACAAACACGTCAACATAAACCCCAACACTATCCCCCCACCCTGCCTCACTGCATAACGGACCTGAAACTGCCCGCTCTCCCAACTGTGCAGAGTGCCTGTTGCCCCAAAACATAATACTAACTAGAGGAAACTGTAGATCCCGCCAGGATGCCACCCCGCCGCCCCCCACATATAAAAGGAGAAATGTTACCACAGAAAGATTCAAGATTTTGAGAACTCCAGTCCCAAGTGTCATTGAGCATAGCCTATTCTGGGAAGGGGTCAGCGACCCGGCAGCGCTGGTGTCAGTTCTGAACAACTTGAATATCAAAGAAACTGACCCTGGGCTGTCTCAACCAGGGTCACTTGGGAAGCCCAAGGTGGGGTCTCGCTCTGCAGAAGATTATATCATTGCCACTAGCTGGTTACGTCGTGCCTCCTTTCCAGGGTCTCAGTGCCAGATTGTTGTCTTTCACAGCGAGATCGGGGGTCCAGCACCACCAACAACTCTCCAGCCATCCAGCCAGTCCTAAACCTCTTCTGGGGTGGTGAAGTACCAGGTTTTACCATCCGCTACCACTCGCACCGTCTCGTCGGAAATATCATGGAGTACTTCAGTTCACGTTCTCTCAATGCCTTCTTGACTTCAAGACAGTACAGACGTAGTTTCTGCACTCAGAGAGTAAAGTCCGGGAAGAAAGCAATGGTGGCATTATCACAACAGGCTGGTGGTGCACTGAAAGCAGACTAAAATAACGTTTCGGTCACTGTAGTTAAAGCTACGTGCTATTATGGGATGTGGTGCAAAAGGAACAAATGATGGACGGAATGCTGAACAATGTAAACATTCACCCCCAGTCACAAAGATCTGGGTTTAATCCATTGTTCTTTTGCTCACCACACCACCCCAGTTTGGACCCAGCCATATGCAAATCAGTCTTGACCCTGTCCCTCATGGGAACAGTCCAGCCCGAACTGCCAAACCAGGTCCTCCCTGGACAGGAAACAAGCATCCTGGGACCGGTTTCGGGGCATCACCCCTCATCAGCCAGGCTAGCTTGAATCCAGTGGCGCAGTGAGCATCCGACCCACGTCTGGGCATACCCTTCCCACTTAGAGTGACAAAGGCAAAAGGAACAAATGATGGACGGAATGCTGAACAATGCAAACATTCACCCCCAGTCACAAAGATCTGGGATTAATCCATTGTTCTTTTGCTCACCACGCCACCCCAGTTTGGACCCAGCCATATTTCAGTCTTGACCCTGTCCCTCATGGGAACAGTCCAGCCCGAACTGCCAAATTATGGGACGTGGTGGCACCCCTGGTCGTGGTGGAGTGCCAGGACCTCTGTGGGCATGCTCAACTGAGAAGTATTTCGAGAGGCCGCATGGCTGCAACTGTTTGAGTATAAGGTCGTCCACAAACAAATCAACAGACGAACCAGCTGAACGTTCAGGGACTCCTATTACATGGACATTGTTTCTCCTGGAGCTCCCTCGAAATCTTCCAACTTGGCCTCTGGGGCATTAGTAGTAGCACACAGCTTCTTGAATAGGGACTTTAAGGCCTTAGTGTCCGCCTGTTGGGTGGTAATTGAGTCCTCTGCCTCTCTGACCCGGGCCCCCATATTGCGGAGATCCACACACACCAGGGTAACCTCAGTAGAGACTGAGTCTATTTTGCCTTCAAGGGCAGCACGGATTCCCTGTATCGCCACCATTGTGTCTGTAAGAGTGGGTGTCTCTTCTGTCAGAGGGGCTTGGGCTACTTCAGTTTGCTGTCCCTCTGCCATTGGTGTGGTGGTGGAATCTCTCGGCCTTGGTATACTTGTCCAATTTGGTCTGGTGAACAGTGCGGGTTCACTTGCCGCCAATCATCGCTAATGAGTCTCCCTGAGTTCTTCATTGCCTCACTTGTCAGCCTTTTGATAAGCAAGGGTGGGGTACTCCAGTACTCACTGTCTCCTGCCAGGTAGCAAAAGGGGAACCCCCCTGCGGCTGTCATCTTCCCCTTCTCCCACCCCCTGCTTTACAGAGAGCTCCGTCTGCGCAGCAGGATCGGGAGATGAAGCGCACTCCGCCTCTCGCGATGGGATCAATGGAGACTCTGTAGACCTTCCAGAAATATGCGCCAAAATGTAAGGCCACCAGACAAGCGGAGGTGGATGCGAGGGGGCCACCCCGCCTAAGCAGGTCGATGAGTGGGCCTTCCGTGCCCCGAGGTTGGATTCACCCTCCAAAGACACCTTCGAGCAGCAGGTTTGAAATTCTGAAGCACCATGAGACACTGCTATAGCATGTATTGCTTGTCGCAACGTTACCTCACGAGAGCTGATTACGGTGTACCCCTTTATGAGTGGCTGTATAGGCACATTCACTCTCTCCACGGTCAAAAGTACTCTCTGCCACCTGGAAAAAGCATCCTCAGGGGAGGAAACAGCTGCTCCCCAGAAGCAGTCTCTGCGCAGGAGACACTCCGCTCCGGAAATTGCACCCCAGTCGCTATAGCCAACTGTAGTATTTGGAACGTAGATGCGGGCAGCTCAACACTAGAGGGAGAGCCCCAATGCACGTTCTCCTTGTGGCACCACTACGATAGGTGCCACGGTCAGGCGCCGTTGTGAGGAGAGTCCAGCTGCAACTGCGGGACGGCGCTGGTGTCAAGGTGAAGTAGGCGGTCTATCTTGTGCCTCAAATTCAAGGAATCCGAGGTACTTCGGTCACAAAGCAGTTGCGAGGGAGGTTAGGCATGCTCACCTGCAGTATATCAATTGCTGAAAGTCACAATCAGAGGCCCCGCCGGACTTCTCTCAGCACGGCTCACCAGCGGGGTCTTCACCACCACTTATGTCTTCGTCAGCATTGGCCCCAGTCCGTACCATGGCACAGCTGTCCACCTCTGTGGGCACCCTCAGTAGAGAGCAATCCAGCCCTGTACGCACTCACTCTCCTGCTGCAAATGTACTCAAGGCAGTGGTGCCGCCTTCGAGAATAAGGCCACACTACGTTTCTCGCCAGAGGGCCAATGCCGGACGCCAACAGTTACATTTACAGCTGTTGTGTAGCTAGCGGGAACCAGGCATCAGGTTTTTCAGTTGTGGCAGGCAGATATATGGATGGATGGTAGGGGATTAGTGCGGTGGGTGACAAGACCTGCTTAAGAAAGTGGCCATATTCCTCGGCGGTTGGTCATGCTCATCACCCACCATAATTGAACCTCAAAAGCATAGGCTCAGCACACTCACAAAGGACTTCACACTAGCTTATTGTGCCCCTAGACAGACTGAGGGCAGGGAGGCAGGACATTCCAGACACCTCTGTAGGAGGAAACTCCAAAAGCTTCTCACACTTCAAAGTGGGGACCTCGTATAGAAAGAGGACCCTCAGGCCCACTCTTCAGATCACTTCTGGACCTGTGGAAGACTCAGAAGAAGGATTGCTCTGCTGCCCTGCTGCATGAAGAGCTGCCCAGGTGCTCTGTTGCCCTGCCTGCAAGAAGGACTGCTCTGCTGCCCTCCTGCCTGAGGAAGAAGGATTGGTTCTGCATCTTGAACCCAGGAGCACCAGAGTGACTCCAAGGGCTAGTTGGCTGGCCTCTTCTGAGCTACAGGTATACAACAAGCTCCAACCACCCTTGAACCCTGCACCTGTACTCTGCCTGCTGTGAGTCCTAACCCCCCAAGTGTTGCCTGTCCAGGCCTGGACCCTTGGAAGTGGGGATAAAGGTGCTCTGCCAGCCCAACTATGGTCCCCATCAGAACCGACACAGCGTGGCTCAACCTGACGTAGCCCTCGCAGCTCTTCATTAGACCTGACGCAATCCAAAGCAACTCAATGCGGACCTCGTCTCGTGGGTCCTCATCAAAACCGACACAGAGCAATGTAACTCAACGTGGAACTCGCCTCACAGCTCCTCATCGGAACCAATGCCGTACAACGCAACTCGACATGGACCTTGTATCACAGCCCTCGCAGCTCCTTATCGGAACCGATTCAGTGTGGTGCATCATGACGCAGGACCTACATTGCTATGCGGCACAACGCCAAACATCATGGAAATAAGGTACAATTCTAGGGGCCTAACCTGGTCCCTGTATCCGGTCCGTACCCCATCATGTTCAGCCTGAATTTGTGACTTTGTCCCGGTCCGGCGCAACCAGATAACCACAGCTGGCGCATTTTGCTTTTTACCAAAATATTTAAAATTGCACATATCTTGCTCAACTAATTGGATTTTTGTCGTTTTTGGTATCAAATAATTAGTGAAATTTTACTCTATTTTTGTAAATTGGTGTGGGATTTTTCTTGTGTTGTGTTTTCACTTTATTACCGTTTGCATGCTGCATAAATACTTTTCACACTGCCTCCAAGCTAAGCCTTACTGCTTTTCTGCCAAGCTGCCAAAGGGTTAAGCACAGGTTAATTTAGTGACTTTTTGTGGTTCACCTTGACAATGATTGTGGCTGTCGCATGAGTAGGGTTTCACCCCCTCAACCAACAACCCAATGTCTCACATCTATCTAACTGCAGATTGCTCACCTTATGAATGTTTCCCCCTGCTGTCAGACTGGATCCAGAAACTCAAAACCCATAGTCCTGCACGCTGGTAGGTGACATCATGCGGCTCCACACCAACATTGTACTGCTCTGGAAGTGATGAGCGGGGCTGCATATAGGCATAACCAAGGTGCGCTGATGTCAGTTGCTTTCAAAGGTTTGTCTAAGCCTTCAATCCCAGAGCCCATCGGCAAATTGATTTGACCAGTCTGCTGATCTCTAGTTTGGGACCTTTTTAGATGGAAAAGAGTCAATTCCACAGAATGGGGAGGTGGGAGGGTAGTGAGCAATCTGCGGTTAGACTTTCCACCAGAAAGAGCATTACCAAAGGTAAGTAACTTGTCTTCTGATAGATACAAAATGCCCATTCTAATGCACCTGATGGTCAAGGCAAAAGTGCTGCGTGAACGTGTGCACAGTTGTGGCCTTAGCCACTTGACAGATATCCAGTACAGGTAATCTGCATCCCCGTGCAGTTGGAGCAGCATTGGCTATAGTTGAATAAGACCTTAACCCTTCAGCTGGCTGTTTCTGAGTTAGTGTGTAGCAGATTTTAATAAAGAGGACTATCTACCTAGAGATGGTTCTTTCTTTTCTGCACTGCCTTGCCCTTCTTTGCTCCTGATAAGCCCACAAGGAGTCGATAGACTACCAAATGGTTCTTGGTACGATAAGTATAGAAACTAAGGGCACTCTTGAGGTCTAAACAATGGAGTTTCCCTTCCTCTTTCGAGGGGTGAAGCAGAACAAGAAAAAGTCAGAAGGGTCAGCCTGCCCAACATGGAAAGGTGTTACCACTTTATGCAGAAATGCAGCTCAAGTTCTCAACATCAATTTATCTAGAATTATACATATGGTATGGTCCTGTTCAGAATTACAGACTTATTGGACGGAGATCCTGACTGCTTTATGGGAGGCGACGGGGTGGGCAATAACAAGGGAGATCCGGGTAGTGCTGCTGTGCTTATTACCCCGACCTAAAAACAAAAAGCTCAGTAGAAGATTTGTTCTTCTGGGATTGGTACTGGCAAAACGTCGGACAGCCATATGGTGGTTGAACCACAGACCACCCCAAGTGGCACAATGGATGCGAGATATGATTGAATGGGGGACGGCTGAGGTGGTACGAATGCAGCAAACTAGGTGCGACGAGAAGCTAGAGGATGATTTACAAGCATGGAGGGCAATGCTGAAAGATTTGCAAAGTGAAGAATCCCGTGGTACACCCCAAAGTGTGGATGAGGAGAATGATCAGGTGGGGAGCAGACCGGATGGGGATTTATAGGAATAGTAAGATACTTACCCCGGGAACCCCAGTTAGTATATCACTGCAGAAGTGGGAAAACGAGAGTGATATGTGTGAAGCACAACCAGACATGGAAGGGAGGGTGCAGTTAGTTAAGGGAGGGAGGAGGGGGGAATGTTTCTTGCTCTTTTTCCATAAATTTATCATTGGACAATTGGAGACTGTGACTCGAAACGGCACCTTGAGAGGAAGGGTGCCAGTGGGGGTAACAATGATCCGAAAGGTCTTTTAGAAATACTAGATGATAATAAGATGTATATGTATACCCAATAATCGACTGCTTTTCTGGTTGTCTCTAGAATTAGATGATCACTATCATATGCTTTTGGAAATGTTTATCCTGTATATGATGTTTTGTTTTCAATAATAAAAAAATAATCAATTTATCTAGAAGAAATGTTGTGTAAGGTGGCTGGACCGAGTGCCTGCAGCTCACTTATGCAATGAGCAGAATTTATAGCGACCAGAAAGTCTGGTTTCAACGTCAAGCGAGGTAGTGGACAACTGTGCATCGGCTCAAATAGGGTGCACATTGGAAAAGTGAGAACAAAATTCAGGTCCCATAGTGGAATCATAAAGGACTTCAGCAGAAACATATGTTGTAAACCATTCAGAAATCTCATCACTACAGGTGATGTAAACAAAAAAGGCCTATTTGGCAATCTTTAAAAAGCCAAAAGAGCTGAAAATAGCCTTTAATGGTGCCAAACGCTAGTCCTTGCTGGGCCAACAGTAAAAACAAACAACACTTCAGACAGTTTAGCTTATAGCGGGTCAATCTGGCGGGAGCTGCATTAAGCCACAAACTTGCCCTAGCGCAAGGTGTACACTGATTTCGTAGATGGGTGATTAGCCACCAGAATAACTCCAACAATCTTAGGATGAAGATAGAAGGAAACTATCTGTCACCTCTCAATCTCCATGCAATGGAGGTGCAGACTGCAGATCCCAGTTGTAGGACCCTGCCTTGTTGCTGCAGCAGTAGATCCTTGTGAAGCTGCAGTTTGATCGGAGGGCAGATATTCATGCCCAGAAGTTGTGGATACCACACCTTCCTGGCCCAGCGGGGAGCCACAAGGATGACTTGGGCCCTGTCGGTCTTGATCTTCTTCAGAACTCCAACCTATTGTGAGAGGGGTGGGAAGACATGCAGGATTCCAGAGCTCCACTCTAGACTGAATGTGTCTCGGGGAGGAAACCTTCTTGGAAACTCTTGCGTGCAAAATCACTGACATTCTGCATTCTTAGCAGTGGTGAAATAATCGAGTCAGGCTTCTCCCCATTGCTGTAAAATGCACTGCCATTTGTGATCCACTAGGCGCCAGCTATTGTGTTCGCCCGCACTGGCATTTAGAGATTTCTAAATCTACTACTACCACTTGTAGTTGGTTCAGGAACAGGGAAATACCCAGGTGAGTCAGCTATTTCCAGAGGTGCAGAGCTTTAAGGCACAGGGCCCAAGACTCATGGCGGTGGCGTTTGTATCTGCACTAGCCTCCCTTGAATGTATGGTAGGAAGTGCTTCAATGCCAAGCGGATCAGCCGCAACTCCAACAAATTGATGTAGAGGTGGTTTGTGTCACAGGCCAGAGTCCTCTGATCTCCACCTCTCTTAGGTGGCATCCCCATCCCAGTAGTGATGTATGCATGACCACAGTCCGCTCTGGGTGGAGTAAGGAGAGCAATCTGCCACTGGCCCAATTGTGGTCTAGTAGCTACCACTGCATATCTTTTGCATTCTCCCCCGAAACCTGCGTGGAATCAGATGTGTTTCCCTTGTGCTGTATCCACTGGGACTTCAGATTCCACTGCATAGCCCAAAAGTGCCATCTGGAGTAGTTGACTAATAGGATGCCAATAGTCCTAGCAGCAGCAATGCCATCCTCACTGAGAACCAGGAAAGAAGCCAAAACATCAGGATCATAGCCCAAATGTCCCGACCTCTAGACCGTGTTTGATTGAGGAGCAAGCACTGAGATACTCCTTTGGGATTGAGTCGTTGTGCTATATAAGAATAAGATAATATAACATGCCATAACACTACGGGGGGAGGCACAAATTGCAGGATGGCTCCAATGAACGGGAGCGTATGCAAAGGAGTCAGGTTTGAGTTTGGCATTGATAGTAAACTCCAACATTGTCAGTGAACTAATCAGGGGCTATGGGGCAAGCAGATTAGTCATGGTTATGTTGACAGGAGTGCCAGTCTTGTGGAAAAGGGCCACCGGTCGGAAGAAACTGGCAGTCTTTTGATGACATCTCAGCGGACGCAACCATGCAGGTGGACTCAAATGTACCAAGGAAGCGCTCAAGATCTTCCTGGTCATCATACTCAGGGGTTTTATTGTTTATAGTAATGATCACTGAGCCAGGTTTCAGTAGGCCATATTTGTTATTGCAGCACTTCAAGCATGGTTGTCTTGCAAAAAATGATGATTGTTTGGTGTTGGTATTGAGGGAAAAAATGCCAAGACATGCATCAGGCACCATCAAGTTTGAAGGAAGTATTCTCCTTTCGCTCACCCTGCATGATAGTTCTTGCATGTTGGTGCCAAAGGAGTTGGCCTATCAAAGGACTAGGCACATTAGCCCTCATCATATTCTTGGGGCAGATGATTTGAGCTCTCTTCATTTCCAGGGTTCCTTCACGTGAAATACAGCATCGTTGGGTTGGGTTCCGTCATGAAAACCAGCAAGTCATCTCGTTCTGCCTTCTCGGGGATGCCATAGACCCTGATTTAGTATGACAAGAGCAGTCTTCCACATCTGTCAGCTTAAATGACCGGTGCCAGATTTCCTGAACGATAGGCACAGAGACCTCTTCAGACAGATCTGTGACCTTCAGTTCCATGTTCCCTATGGATGAATTGATGACTGAGAGTTGCTCCATAAGAGTGTCCAATGTAACGTTGGGATCTTTAGCCATGGCCAAGGACAATGAGTGTTTTCTGCACACCAGGGCTTTGGGGGACACTGCACCGGTTTCAGTGCACACATAGGAGCCATAGGGCAAGAGCAGCAAATTTATCAATGTTTCTAGCAAATATTTGCCAGAGCAATAAATGTGATCACTTATATAGATGAAGTATGCAGTCATCACGTAAGTGAGAAATGGGGTACAACACAAGCACACGGGCTGGCTGATAAGAGTCATGGTATTGGAGTCCACAATAAAAGAAACCTGTACCAACCAACAATGTGTCTCTCACTTGTGTGCCTCGGAATCGGCGTAGGAATTGCTCTTAATGCAGGCTCCAGTAGAATAGACACCTCTCAGGTAGCAGATGTCAAAAGGCGATGGTCATGTAGCTTCTTTTTCAGTTTCTCATCTGAACAGAGATGTTACAAAATCAGCACAACACCTCTTAAGAAGCAATGCCACCATCTGTAGTTGCCCATGAGTGACCACCTGAAAGGGGGAGTTTTCAGAGGGCAGGGGTCTGCAACAGATGATGTCAGTGACCTATGGTTGGTGAAGGAGACACCCAAATATAAACATATTTCAATGACAGATGGCGAGGTAGCAGTATTTGGGGAGAGGATGATCATGATTCCCTTCTTCCAGTCATCCATGTTTACAAAGAAAGTCCACAGAAACCACAGCACGTGCCAGCACCCAGGTGTAACCCACGCTGATCTGGTGAAAAAAGCCACTTGAGGAAAGGGGGTCACGGGCATATACATTTGGTCCACACAGCCATAGATGTAGGCCTTCCCCATCACAGCACGCATAAGGTTGATAGAGCATCACAGCCAAACAGGTCTGGGGATGTTGCACTCCTGTGAGCTAGATTCAGTGTCATCTGAAAATGATGAGTGCTACAGCGTCAGTCCAATGCACTGACCCCAATAGCTGAAGTAGCCAGGGTACAGCGAGGGCCTTTCGTTTCCGCCTCGCCAAACATGAAGTTAAGCCAGTCCAATCTCTTCTCTCCAGAGGACTTTTGAAGCACAATTTCAGCTTCCAAGTCCAGCATAGTAGATGACACATTTAGGGAAAGGTACCACCTTAGAGAGCCCTTCCACACACAGAATTAATGCACGGCCTAATCCGCTCAGGCCCAATGGCAATGCCGGAGCACTCGGATGCGATGAGGTGAATTGTCCCAAGGACAGACATTGCTGTTGAGAACCCGCACTCTGCGGCCAGCCCACGCCTGGCGTCCAGTACGCTGTCTCAGGCCACAGCCCAGTAATTCCGCTGTCACAGTCAGGGATCCCTAGAAAGCTCAGATCCGCCCAGGCCAGATTTTACTTAGCCTTGAAAGCTTTAGTGGAGAGTGGCCATTTTCAGCATGGCCCACCTTCCGGTTGTAGTGCTACTGTCAGTATTCCAATACAGTGCTCAGCAATGTCTCCTCACCTTCTGTCTTCTATGGTGTCTCCTCAGTTGCCTCCTTTAGCATCCTGTTCTCTTTTTTTCTGCCAGTGTTCCGCTCTTCACCTGGTCTGATCAACCTTAAGCCCTTGCTCAAATAATAATAAGAAATACGGTGTAAGGATGTTCATATACTATGAATTATTAACCCAAATCTAAATCGGCAGCACCAACCTTGCGGAAATACAGAGAAGCCTGTTTGATCTGAACCTTTAGGGATGTAAAATTAAATACACAAGGTAATCCCCTGCATGTGCTCTGCATTGTTAAAACGAAGTGCGAAGCAGCCAAGGACAAAAAGGCGTGGTATTTTCTATTGGCTTACTTTCCTTTTGCATCCCCGAAGACTAATTTTCGCTTGAAATCATTAGGTTGGAGGAATTTGACTTGTTATACCTAGTTATACCTAGTTCTTATGAATAAAATTAATCGCAGCGATAAAATGTAGTTAGCCATGCACTTTATTAGCCTGTCTTAACTCCAACTCTTTCAAGTTCATGTGTAACTGTCCTAACCTTCAAGTTTTACTACAAATCCCACATTAAAACTGCAAGATCTTCCAGATACTTCACTATAAGATCCCATTAAATCACAGTTTGTTAGAAATTGGGTCTCTAGCTGGCAGAGATATGCATCCTGTCCAAGTAGGGGCCACAATCCTAGTCAGGGTAAGCCAGATACACAGTAAAAGATAGCCTGTGCTCACCCTCTGGTAGCTTGGCACAGAGCAGTCAGGCTTATTTAAAGAGGCAAAGTGTAAAGTATTTGTGCAACACACATAACACAATGAAAACACCACAAAAATACTCCACAAAGGTTTAGAAAAGTAGAGAATAATTTTATGAATAACACATGCCAAAGCAACAAAAATCCAATAAGTAGAATCTGAGTTATTTTTAAAGAATAAGCACAAAATAGTGCTTAGAAGTCAATAGCGCTAAGGGGTTACTTGAGATCGCGCTGGACCGGGCGAAATCCAAAGTTCAGCCCGACCACAATGGAGGGCAGGCCGGCTACAGGACTCACACAGGTCCCGCTGAGAAATTGCCCCTATGCCATGTTCTGAGGCATCTGCTTCAAAGATAAACTCCTTGGAGAAGTCAGGGACCTGAGCACAGGGGATGATGCACATGGCCTGCTTCAGGGAGTCAAATCCAGTTTGTCATGCCTCTGTCCAAATCACATTTCTGGGCTGCTTCTTAGAAGTTAAGGGGGCAG
Source organism: Calotriton arnoldi (assembly GCA_963921515.1). Classification (NCBI taxonomy): domain Eukaryota; kingdom Metazoa; phylum Chordata; class Amphibia; order Caudata; family Salamandridae; genus Calotriton; species Calotriton arnoldi. Next base: position 874,231 of record CAWUFW010007707.1, read on the forward strand.
CAATGATTCCATATCCCTTGACAACCCTCCTGTATTTACCCAGTGAGGCCCAAGAATGCTCTGACCTTAATCTGAGCTTTGGGGGGCTCCCAGGCCATACTAGTCTATACCTTAGTCTGGAAGGGCTGCACCTTACCCCTGCCCACCAGCTGTCCCAAGTACACCACAGACCCCAGCCCTATCTGGCACTTACTGGCCTTTATAGTCAGGCCTGCCTGTTGCAGAGGCTGAAACACTTCCTGGAGGTGAAAAAGGTGGCCCTTCCAACTGCTACTGAAGACAGCTATGTCATCCAGATAGGCAACTGAGAAGGCCTCCATATCAGCAAGTACCAAGTTCACCAACCTCTGGAAGGTGGAAGGGGGATTTTGACTCCAAAGGGCATCACACTAAATTGGTAGTGGCCCACTGGAGTGAAGAAGGCTGACCTCGCCTTGGTACCTTCTGTTAGAGTGATGTGGTAGTACTCTGATGTAAGATCAAAGATACCCAAGTACTGAACAGCCCCTAACCTGTCAATAAGCTCATGAGCCTGGGGCATTGGATGAGCATTTGTCTTTGTCACAGAGTTTAGCCCTCTTTAATCCACAAAGAACCTCAGTTCATCTTTCTCCATTGAATCTACGAGGTCAGGGAGAGGTTCACTCTCTCTCTCCTCCTCCTCTTCTCCATCCGTCACCAACAGCATGGTGAGTTCAAACATTTCAAAGTGAGGGTTGCAGCAATTGATATGGAGCACCCTGTGGGGTTGCCTGGGGGTCTTGAGGTCTACCAGGTAGGTGGACTTAACCTTCCTCACAATCACCTCATAGGGCCCAGTCCAACGGTCCTGGAGGGGCCTCGGTTCCACAAGTTTCATAACCCACACTTTCCTCCCAGGCTGCAATTCCACAGTGGTAGAATGTTGATCATACCACTCTTTCATTACAGCCTGACTAGCTTCTAAGTTGTCAGTAGCTTGGTTCCACAACTTAGCCATTTAGTTTCTGAAGGGCAGCATGTAGCTCACTACATCCTGGGGAATCTTCTTAGGAGCTTGCTCCCACCCCTTCTTCAAAGGAGCAGAATCCGTCTTCTCCATCTGTCACCAACAGCATGGTGAGTTCAGACATTTCAAAGTGGGGTTTGAGGCAATTGATATGGAGCACCCTGTGGGGTTGCCTGGGGGTCTTAAGGTCCACCAGGTAGGTGGCCTTAACCTTTATCTCAATCACCTCATAGGGCCCATTCCAATGGCCCTGGGGGGTCCTGGGTTCCACAAGTTTCATAACCCACACTTTCCTCCCAGGCTGCAATTCCACATTGGTAGAATTTTGATCACACCACTCTTTCATTACAGTCTGACTAGCTTCTAAGTTGCTAGTAGCTTGGTTCCACAACCTAGCTATTTAGTTACTGGAGGCCAGCATGTAGCTCACTACATCCTGGGGAATCTTCTTAGGAGCTTGCTCCCACCCCTCCTTCACCAATCTCAGAGCTCCTCTAACAGGGGGCCCATACAGAAGCTCAAAGGGGAAAAATCCCACTCCCATCTGTGGTACCTCCCTATAGGCAAACAATGGGCATGGCAAGAGGATGCCCCACTTATTCCTCAGTGCCTCAGGAAGGCCTCTAATCATGCCCTTCGGGGTCTTCTTGAATCTCTCAACAAGCCCATTTGTTTGTGGATGGTAAGGAGTAGAAAACTTGCAGGTTATCCCACACTCATTTCACACTGACTGCATATATGCAGACATGAAGTTTGTGCCCCTGTTAGATACAACTTCCTTGGGGAAACCCACCTGGGTACAAATCCCCATCAGGGCGTTTGCCACTGCAGGTGCATTCATGGTCCCCAGAGGGATTGCCTCTAGGTACCTAGTGGCATGATCCACCAGAACCAGGATAGACCTGTTGCCTGATGCATTCTGGGGATCCATAGGCCCAATAATGTTGATTTCTTCCCACTCAAAGGATGTGTCAATGACAGGCAGAAAATTAAGGCGGGATTTCAGCCTCTACCCTGTATTCCGACTGGCCTGGCAGGTTACACAAGTTCTGTAGAATGCATCTGAGGAATTCTCAATCCTGAGCCAATAAAACTGGGGAACAAGCATTGCAAAGATCTTGTCTTGGCCCCGGTGTCCTGCTAGGGGAATCTCATGAGCCAGCTCAAGTAGGAAGGCCCTGTAGCATTGGGGGACCACCAAGGCCCTTGTCATCCCAAGTACAAGAGCCCTAGGCTCACTGTAAAGGAGGTTGTCCTCCCAGTAAATTTGATACTTTCCAGAGTCATCACCTGCTGCTTGGGCTTCAGCCTGCTACCTCATTCCCTCAAGGGTTGAACACTCGCTCTGTGCCCTACAGAACTCCTCCTTGGTGGATCCTCCTTCTACATGCCATCCAGCAAACGTAGGCAGGTCAGTAATGAAAGCAGTGCCCTCCTCAGAGGGATCCGGGGCGGCCACCACAGGTGCCCCATCCAACCCACTGGGAAAACACTCAGGTGCTGGTTTTCCATGCTCTTTCCCCTGTTTAGCAGCTGTCTGGGCCATTGATCCGGGCTCCAGTCCTTTTTGACTCCCATGCTGGGCAGCTATTGACCTTGTCATTGCACAGATCCAATAAGGTAACCTCAACATATCCACATGAGCCTTGAGCTTCACTTCTTTCCAGATAGTGTGCTCAATGTCATTACAAAGCGAACAGTCCACAGGCATGGCAGTGCTCACAGCAACCTTCAGCAGACCTGTAACCCACCCACTCAAATGGAACAAGGGTCACTGGGTAGTGACCCTCTCTGTTGTCAGCCACCACAACTTGGTGGAATTAACTGGGAATCCCCTGCTCTGTGGACACCAGCTGACTCCTTACCATTGTCATGCTGGTACCTGTATCCCTCAGAGCTTCAACACCTTGCCCATTGATGGTGACCCATTGCCAATACTTAGCAGCACTTGAGGGCACATGGATCTTAAGAACCATCTCACTGTCACCCAGGTACACTAGGGTAACTCTACTAACTTCTCCCCCATTAACTGGGACAAACCGCTCCCCCAGCACTACACTAGCCACCCCTGGATTATTTTCTTCAGTGAGAGGCGGTTATCTTTTTGTACACTTGGGATCCCCCTTGTAGTGTCCATACTCGTAGCACTCATAGCTCTTGATGGGCGTGGGCTGCTTACTCTTCTCAGGGTAGTTTTTTTCTGGTGGCCAGATTGGGAATGGGAACCCGACCCTTTCCCCAGTGAGTTGTTTCTATCTCTCTCCTCTTTCTTCTGGTGGGAACCCTGACCACCCTTTTGGGAGTCCCTCCCAGATGCCTTCTTGGATACACTGGTGCTGACCCAGGTGTCTGCTTCCTCAGCAAGCTTCCTGGGATCAGTAAGCTTGCTAGCAACTAGGTGTTGGTGCAGCTCTGGAAAACAAATATCTAGTATGTGCTCCTTTAATATTAAGTTGTACAGCCCTGAATAATCGTCAACCTTGCTGCCCCTCACCCAGCCCTTCAATGCCTTAACGGCATAATCCTGGAATTCCATCCACGTTTGTGATTAGATCTTATGGCTGCCCCTGAATCTGAGCCTATTCCTCTCAGGGGTCAGTCCAAACTTACTGACTAGGATGGCCATCATATCAGTGTAGCATGTCTGGTATTCTACCTCTAGTGTAAGGAATGTGTCCCTCCCCACTGTGGGTATATACCTCCATAAACTACCACCCCAGAACTCCTCTAGGACCTTGTGCACCCTTAGAGCCACTTCACAGGCTGCAAACCATTTGTCTATGTTATCCCCCGCAACATAACTGGGCCCCAAATCCTTTGGGATCCTGACTCTGAACTCACTAGTGGACACTGCAGGTATGCTGCCACCATTGCTGTTGCTGGACCCCACTTGTAGGACTCTAATGTCCAGCTCTTTGAGGCTGAACTCATGGGTCAGTTTCCTCTCCTCCATGGCCAGCCTCCTCTCTTCTCGAGCATGCTCCAATTTAGCAAGCTCCATCTGTAATTTCCTTTCCTCCCTCCTGTCTACAAGCTTCTCTGGGGTCAGGCTTTTGGAGGAGACATTGCTCCCTGCTCTGGGAATCACCACAGCTTCCAGCACAGTGTTGCCCCCCTCTACAGGCAGTCCCACAGCCATATCAGACTCCAGAATGAGAAAATCCTCCTCCTTAGGAATTTCCTGCTCCTTCTCTGGATTGTCAGCCCCTGCAATATAGGTCCCTGACAAGACTCTCAAAGCTTTCTGCAGCTCCACCTTCCTGGTGAAGCCTCTTATAGAAACTTGAAAATCCTTGCAAAAAACTCTAAGCTGAGGCACAGTGTAGACCTCTAACCTGGCCAGCTCATAATCAATTACTGTAGGTGCCAGTGCTGCTTCTTATTTATTTATTTATTTATTTATATAGCGCTACAATCATCCCAACGGGATATCACGGCGCTAAGGAGGTGGGGTCTGATACTGAAAAGAAGGGCAGGAGGGAGTAAAAGTCTACTTAAGTGGGGAATAAATGTGTTTTTAATTTTTTCCTGAAGGTATTATAATCATTGATAAGTCGAAGCTCGACTGGCAGCCCATTCCAATGTAAGGCCGCGAGATTGGAAAAGGTGCGTCCCCGGTCTTAACCTTTTGATCCTTTTGATTCTGCAAGCGCAAGATGCTGTGACCGTAAGCATCTAGAAGGGATGTAGAATCGGATTTTATCTTGGAGAATTTTAGGGCCAATGCGGTGTAGTGCCTTAAAGGTATGCCCCAAGAGCTTAAATCGTGCTCTTTGGCGCACCGGCAGCCAATGAAGTTGCTTCAGGCATTCAGTAGCTGAGCTTAGTCTGCCCTTATTGCAGACCAATTTAGCTGCAGCGTTTTGTACCACCTGGAGACGTTTGAACAGGTAGTCCGGCATGCCCACAAACAGGGCATTACCGTAGTGCAATCTGCTAACAAGCAGAGCCTGAGTAACTGTCCTCCTGTCATCCAAAGGGATCCAAGGAAAGAGCCTTTTTAGGAGTTTTAGCAAAGCAAAACTTTTTCCACAGAGGGTCCGTACGTGATCCTGCATGGATAGTTTGTCATCCATAAGGACACCCAAATTCTTAGCACACCTCTTAGGCTCTGGAGCTTGTCCTAAAGAATGGGGCCACCATGAAGCGTCCCAAATGTGGTGGGCTCCACCAAAAAGCAGGATCTCAGATTTGTCTGCATTGAGCTTGAAACAGTGATCGGACATCCAGGCTGCCATTTCAGTAAGGCAGTCATTAAGCTTAGTCCTTGTGCTCACATGGTCATTGCCAATGGCTATTGTTAATTGCGTATCATCCGCATATGAGCAAATGTCAAAGCCCCATTTAGAGCCAATTTTTGCCAGTGGTGAAACATAAGCATTGAAAAGGGTGGGGCTAAGAGAAGCTCCTGTGGGACACCACAGCTCAAAGTTTTTGGTTTAGAAGAATAAGCACCCAGTTGTACTGTTTGTTTCCTATTGCTGAGGAATGAATTGAGCCATTGGAGTGCTTTGGCGTGTATTCCTTTTCCATAGAGGTTGCGAATTAAAAGCTGATGGGAGACCGTGTCGAATGCTGCCGATAGGTCCAATAGGATCAGGGCTACAACCTTGCCCTGATCCAGAAGTGCTCTTATATTGTCAAACACGGCCAACAGGGTTGTCTCCGTGCTATTTGTGGCCCTGAAGCCTGTTTGAGATGGGTCCAGTAGGCCATTAGATTCCAGATAGACAGACAGCTGTCTGTTGATCACTTTCTCCATTACTTTAGAGAGAAATGGAAGTAGGGATATTGGCCTATAATTTGCTGGATTTGTCACATCTACACCTGCTTTTTAAGCAGGGAGTGACTATTGCATGTTTCCAGGCCTCCGGGAATACTGCTGTCTCAAGTGATCTATTGAAGAGTTCCGTAACATAGGGGCAGAGGGTAGGAATAATTTGTGAAAAGATAAAATGTGGGCAGGGGTCGGGGGAGAGCCAGACTTGATTTCCCCCATAGTTTTGGCTACTTCCTCTTGAGAGAAAGGGACGAAACTGCCCAACTGTGCTGTGGTATTAGGACAAAGATCCGTGTTTACCCAGCTGTTAAAATCAGTTGGGTCATTTGTGTTAAAAGATGAATAGATAGAATTTATTTTATCTATAAAAAAATCACTGATCATTTCACAGCAGTCTGGGGAAGGAGGTAAAGTTTGTGACATGCATGCGGGTTTGCATAAGTCATGTATAATTTTATACAATTCTTTCGCTGAATTCTTGCTTTCAGTTATTCTGTGTGCTGAAGTAGGTACGTTTCGCTCCTTTGATGGCATTATGGTAGTTCTTGAGCATGGATTTAAATAAGAGTTTGTCCGTCTCAGATCTGGACATTCTCCAATTATGCTCCAGTGTTTTACATTGCCTTTTAAAAGCTTTAAGTTCAGTCGAATACCATTTTTCTGATACACGTCTTTCCGTAGGCTTTGACCTGCGTTTGGGGGCGCAGTGATCTAAGGAATTGTAAATTTCTTTTTCGAGACATGCTGCTCCCACATCCGTGGGGAGCAAATCTAACGCCTCCAAGCTGTTAGAGGAAAAATGGAGTTGGAAAAGGTCGGGCGTGATAGATTTCCAGACGCGATAAAATTCATGTGTTGATACATAAGTTGTAATAGAGGCTGCAGGTTGAGTGAAAGAAAAAGTAATGAGCGAATGATCAGTCCAAGTGACGGCTTTAATCTCCTCAATAGTAATAGATGCTATATTGGAAAATAAAAGATCCAGAGTATGGCCAGCAGAATGAGTAGGTCCCTCAATCCATTGTCTAAGTTGAAGGATCTGCATGTCATTGTGTAGATGTTTAACCTCCGTATGGTCTAATTTTTCGAAGTGCACATTAAAATCTCCCACCATTAAAAAATGTCTGTATTTTAGACAGGCGGGGAAGAGTTGTGTAAGTAACTTCGCACTTAATTCAACATGATAGCCCGGGGATTGTAGATTACAGCTCCTCCCAGTATGGTGTGGTTTCCTCTAGATACTTGAAAAGGGAGTATTTCATGCTCCCCTAGCTGTGCTACAGAGAACTGTGAACAGGTTAAATGGTCTTTGAATAAAATAGCAAGTCCCCCACCCTTTCTCCCCTGTCTATCTTGTCTCAGGATTTTATACTCTGGGGGTAGGGAGTGGGCAATGTCGGGGCAGTTGTTATCTCCCAGCCAGGTTTCAGTGATAAAAACCATGTCGGGGTGAGACTCATTAATAGTGTCCCAAATTTTAAAAGAATGTTTGGGCACTGATCTAGCATTCATGTATAAGCATTTAAGCTTAACATGGTCCCCTATATCAATATGTGGCATCTCAGCCTTAGGTAGGCTGCACCACTTGCAGTTAAGGCAGGAAAATGGTCCTTCGGCAAGTTCTGGAGACATCTTTACGCAGGCACTGTGCATTGGAGGGGAAAGATTAGCAACGGCCAACATTGCATCTCTGGAGTAGGACCGTATATTCACCGGCACTGGGTTAATTGGAGCAGGGGTCCTGGCCCCTGGACTCGGCCGGACTCGGACGGGCGCAGACGGGCTTGCCTTAGGCGCGCCTTTGGCGCGCCAGCGGCGCGTCCGCTGCGCGCACGCTGGCACATAGCGCTAAATAGAAACTTGCCGGGAGAGTGACCCCGCCCTCTCACAGGCGGAAGTGCTCTGCCCGGCAGGACAAAGATCTACACGTGACGCCCTCCACTCAATCAGCAACAAGCTGCGGTGGACCGGGGCGGGAGTAGCTAGAAAGCGCTGAAATGCGACTGAAAACATGGTAAGACAAAGCACATTCAATTAAAAAGTTAAAAGATCGTGTCAGCTTCAATTTTAAAATTTCTAAGTCACAGGTCACAGTCAATCGGCAATTCGTAATTAAACTCAGATAAAAAGATAAAAGATCGTGATCGTGATTCAACGTGCAAAAAAGCAATTAGCAGCAACAGCTCACCACCAACCTCTAGCGCGCACGCTGGCACATAGCACTAAATAGAAACCCGCCGGGAGAGTGACCCCGCCCTCTCACAGGCGGAAGTGCTCTGCCGGCAGGACAAAGATCTACACGTGACGCCCTCCACTCAATCAGCAACAAGCTGCGGTGGACCGGGGCGGGAGTAGCTAGAAAGCGCTGAAATGCGACTGAAAACACAGTAAGACAAAGCACATTCAATTAAAAAAGTTAAAAGATCGTGTCAGCTTCAATTTTAAAATTTCTAAGTTACAGGTCACAGTCAATCGGCAATTAGTAACTCAAACTCAGATAAAAAGATAAAAGATCGTGATCGTGATTCAACGTGCAAAAAGCAATTAGCAGCAACAGCTCACCACCAACCTCACTAGAGTGAGACATGGTTTTAGCAGAAAAAAAAATCAGAAGGCCAATCAGGGAGAATTGAAAAAGGCTTGAAATGGTCTTAGTATAGAGTTGTAGTGAATAATGAGTTACTAAATGGTATTGCACAAACATAAGTCCTATCCTCAACACTGATCACCAATGTTAGAAATGGAGTTTCTGGTTGTCAGAGTATGCACTCTGTACAAGCAGGAACCACCACTCTAGTCATGGTAAGCAAGAGACACACTAAAAGATAACCTGTGCTCGCCCTCTGGTAGCTTGGCACAGAGCAGTCAGGCGTATCTAAAGAGGCAATGTGTAAACTATTTGTTAAACACACACACACAGGAACACAATGAAAACACCACCAAAATACTCCACACAGGGTTAGGAAATTAGCCAATAATTTTATGAGTAAATCAAGACCAAAACGACAAATATCCAATAAGTAGAACAGGAGTTATGAATTTATAAAGAATAAATCAAAAAGTATTGCTTAGAAGAAAATAGCACTTAGGGGTTACTTGAGGTCACGCTGGACTGGGGTAAATCCAAAATTCAGGCCGACCGCAATGGAGGGCAGGCCGACTACAAGACTAACGCAGGTCCCGCTCAAAAAGTACCTTGGATGGAGCAAGCGTCGACGTCAAAGACTCAATGCATCGGTTCCAATCCGCGCCGGCGATGAAGGCTTCGTCTGTGAACCCCTTTATGATGCAGGCACTGCATCTTTGTCAGTTTTACAGGTTTGATAGGCTTGTGCTTTCAGTAGTAATCTATAATCACAGGGTAATAGAATCCCTAAATCTGGATTTGGCGTGGCGAATACAGGGAGTAGAGAACAATATTGCTTTGATCTTATCTTATTTATTTGTATGCAAATGAAGGCAAAAGCAGCTGACACGTGTTTCGCCCAAAGGCCAGAAGGCCAGGACTTTTTCAAGGCTGATTATATGTGAACACAGGAAACATTAATAATGAGAGAGGGTGTGTGTAGAAGGTTAGGCACAAGGTCATATAAGATCAGGTGTCAGGTTAGATAGGGGCCCGGAAGTGAGGTGGTATCCTGCAGGGAAGAGTAGAAGGATGTAAGGAGAAAGAAAGAAGGGAACGAGGAGAAGAAAGAAAGAAAAGAGGTATGGGAAACACACAGGTGTATAATCCAAGTAAGTATAGTACATGTGGGAGTGAGAAGATAATGTATTGTGAATAGGGTACCGAATAGATTCCCAACAAAGGAGAATGATAAAAAAGCCATACATCAGGAATAACACGTTAGCTACAGGTGGGAGAAAAATTAGCAAGGGGAGAAATGCATAAGTCAAAGAGTTAATGATCAACAGTAACAACATCAATAGATTTTTATATACATATACACTAATATCGGTCAGGAGAGTCAGGATATTGTCACATTAGTGATATTCTAATTATGCATTTGTGTGAGTCCGGGATGTGGTACGTTCACATAAAAAAGTCTTTCCATACATGCAATGAGAAATATGAGCAACATATGACAATTGTCCATAGTGTAACGATGCAAGCATATATGTTGAGTCGATGGGACAAACAAGAAAAGTGAATACAAGGCAAATTGGGTGCCACTTTACAAGGAAAGTAAATAGGTGAATAGATCCTAGATCCAAGTACATTCTATAGGAGAAAATGGGTGTCACTTACCAAGTTGTAGCAGCTTCCGAATTCAAAATCTATAGTCTGTGAGAGCCAAAAGACAGAGGAGAGGAAAAGTAAGAACCAGAGTTCACGGGTACACCACAGAAAAAAGTGTCAAGCAGGCAGTTATATAGTTAAACCCCCTTGAGTGAGGATAAAGTCGTATATTGGATCTCAATAGTACGCAGTAACTAATATTGCCTGCAGTCAGAAGCCTATTGTCAGGGAGGGTGATTGGCAATCTAAGGGACATATGGTTTAAAAGTGATAACAGCTCCTGAATGCTAGTAAAGTAAGCGCGCGATATTCAGGAAGCGAAAAACCGCTACAGCGGGGAAAAATGCAGGTAACATATCAGAACAACTGACACAAATGATAGACACCAACAGGATGTAATGTTATGGCATCAGTGCTAGAAAGAGCCTGAAAGTGCGCTGGAAGCGGCAGAGTGACAAGTATTCAGAACGCGTGAGAAGGACTATAAACATTCAGCAAGTAGCAGAAACATGATCGCAAAACTCACTGTAACAAAAATATGCGGTTAAGGGGACATCCCGAACGGGATGAGTGGAGTATTCAGTGCGGTCGGATAGGGTGTGCAGCAGCTAGAATGGCTGCATTAAAATAGGCTCAAAGCCAGAAGGCAACTACCGGTGATGGACCGTTGCCGTGAAATGACATAGTCACGGCTCGGTTCAGCTGTAGACAGAGTGGCTGGAGTCTCCTGACTGTGTGTGAACCCTGGTAACACCCATTACCCGAAAGCGCACTGCATCTTCGTCAAGCTGTGCTGTCCGTTGTCGTCGAGCCGTGCAGTATATTGAAGCAATATTGTCAATCAGCTCCTGCATCGGCGTCAGGGGGCAATGCATTGGTTCTGATGAGTGCAAAGTCATCACTGCGTCGATTTTGATGGTTCTGTACAGCAGAAGTCAACTTTCAATGGCCCAGGACTGGATTGGCACCACTTGGCAGGGCAGGGCTTACAAATGGCAGAGTCCAGGTACTGTTGTAGGATTGAAGGAAGTCTTTGATGGCCCTGAGACTTCAGAACAGGGGGTAAGCCAGCAAGCCCTAAGAGTCACACAGGGTTCAAGTGAGATGGGTCCAGTCCGTGTCCTCAACAGGGAAGAGATCAGCAGGCAGCAGGGCAGCACAGCAAAGCAGTGAAGCAGAGTGGCACTCTTTGTAGCACAGCAGTCTTTACTCCTGGCAGAGTTCTTCACAGGTCCAGTAGTGTACTGTCTTGGTAGGGTCAGAGACCCAGTACTTTATTGATTTTTTGTTTTTTTCATGAAGGATACATACATCATGTGGAAAAACCAAGAAGAACAGTGAACTAGTAGAGTGCACTTGTGCAACATCATACCATTTTGTAAGGTAAAACAGCAATGGGCATAATACAGTAAATCACACTTAGATCTGAATAACAGGCCACCATTAGCAGTTACACAGGTATTATTTGTGTGGGCGCCTCTTCCGAAAGTAATGAACCATACAGTGGTAGGAAGGCTACCTCAGGGCATAGACCAGAACCCACATAACATTGCAGTTGTTGCGGAGTACCCGTCAGCGGGCGGGTCATCACCGCATGGTGGGCTCGCTCCACAATCAGCATCTTGGAGAACGAGTCTGCACTGAACAGGGTGGTTAGCAGGCACTCCACAAAATCCTCCATTATGCCTGTGTTGGTGGACTCAGTAATCCCTATTATTCGTAGATTATTTCTACGGGATCTCGCCTCCAAATCTTTGTTTTTGGCAGAGATTATTTTGAGCACTTTCTCAATATTTAGTAGCTGTTCACCAGGAGTTGAAACAGTGTCCTCGACCGCAGAAATTCTATGTTCGGTTTCTGTTATGCGGCCATCCTGCTTTTCCAATTTGGGGGTTATAGCATCCATTCTGGTGCATATGTTACCCATTTTGTTTTCAATGGACGCTGGGCTTTGCTGCATAGCAATGAGCAGTGACTTCATATCTGCCACCTCATTCGTTTCTTCTTTGGGAGTCTTCCGAACGCATTTGGTCAGTGCTGCCCCCCAACGAACGGGCAGACTTATAGCCATAGAACTGCAGCTTGGTTTGGCGCCCATCCGATTTCCCGATATTTATAGCTGGCTGTGCCTCCTGGCCCCAAATGTCTGGATGTCTAGAGCTGCAGTCAAGGGCACTTGACTGGCCCTACAGCCCCGCTGTTCACCTCAGGAACTCTAGGTTCACCGCACCTTGTATCGCTACTCACCGCTTCTCCTAGGCCATAACAGCCTCATGGCACCGGAGCAGGCCAACAGGACCCCGCTCTCCACAAGGCTAGTAATTAAGCAGTTTGTGCCCAAAAACACCAACATTTTGTGCCTTGCAGCCTCTAGTCTCCGTACAGCAGCTTTTAGCAGTGCGATTTGGGCATTTGAGGCAGGATAATATCCATGCGGCCATCTTGCACACTGGCTCTTTAGCGATGCCAGAGCCCCTGTACTTATACCCAGTTGTGCCTTTGAAGCTGCAGTGACTTCAAAGAAGGGTCTTTGAAGTACACACAAGTCCTTTCTTCCAGCCCTGGCTCCAGACTATCAGTAGTGGCTAATCATCCCTTTGTGTGGGAAACAGGACACTGGCTATTCAGGTGTAAGTGTCAGCTCCCCCCATCTCTTCCTGCCCAGGAAGAGCTATCAGTATGCAGATGAGTTCTCTGTTACACCCTCTTCCAGTGTTTGTGACTGTGTAGAGGGAATACACAAAGTGTAGCTGTCACCCACCCCATACGTGTATTGGAGACTGGCTACAGGCACACAGAGCAGTAAGAGCAGCGAAATAACCACTTTATAAAAGTGGCAATTTCTAAAAATAGTAAGGTTAAATCCAACTTTACCATTAAAGAGGATTTATCATTACCATTCCAGAGATATAAAACATGATGCAGCTACTCTTTTCTAATCATGAAGTATAGCTTAAAAGGGTTTTAAGGAATTCCAAATGCTAATCTAACAGAGGAGTAGGTCTCACAGTAGTGTAAACCAAATTTGGGTGTTTGCCCCTACTAGGACATGGAAAACTTAACAGTACATGTCCTACCTTTTCCTTACAAATCACCCTGCCCTGTGGCAACCTAGGGCCTACCTCAGGGGTGACTCATGTGTAATAAAAGGTGAATTTAAGGCTTGGCAAGTAGTTTTAAATGCTAAGTCGAAGTAAACTGCACATGCAGGCCTTGCAGTGGCAGGCCTGAGACAGGTTTGAAAAGGCTACTTGTGTGGGCAGCACAATCAGTGCTGCAGGCCCACTAGTAGCATTTAGGTTACAGACCCTGGGTATTTGATGTACCACTTTACAAGACACTTACAAGTAAACTAAATATGTCAATTGGGTATACACCAATGCCAGCATGTTTAGGGGAGAAGAGCATGCACTTTAAAATGGTCAGCAGTGGTAAAGTGCTCAGAGTCCTAAGGTCAACAAAAAGAGGAGGTAAGCAGGCAAAAGGTTTGGGGGAAGACCACTCTAAGAGTGACAGGTCTAACACTGCACTTTCTCAATATTTAGTAGCTGTTCACCGGGAGTTGAAACAGTGTCCTCAACCGCAGAAATTCTATGTTCGGTTTCTGTTATGCGGCCATCCTGCTTTTCCAATTTGGGGGTTATAGCATCCATTCTGGTGCATATGTTATCCATTTTATTTTCAATGGACGCTGGGCTTTGCTGCATAGCAATGAGCAGTGACTTCATATATGCCGCCTCATTCGTTTCTTCTTCGGGAGTCTTCCGAACGCATTTGGTCAGTGCTGCCACCCAGCGAACGGGCAGACTTATGGCCATAGAACTGCAGCTTGGTTTGGCGCCCATCCGATTTCCTGATATTTATAGCTGGCCGTGCCTACTGGCCCCAAATGTCTGGATGTCTAGAGCTGCAGTCAAGGGCACTTGACTGGCCCTACAGCCCCGCTGTTCACCTCAGGAACTCTAGGTTCACCGCACCTTGTATCGCTACTCACCGCTTCTCCTAGGCCATAACAGCCTCATGGCACCGGAGCAGGCCGACAGGACCCTGCTCTCCACAAGGCTAGTAATTAAGCAGTTTGTGCCCAAAAACACCAACATTTTGCGCCTTGCAGCCTCTAGTCTCCGTACAGCAGCTTTTAGCAGTGCGATTTGGGCATTTGAGGCAGGATAACGTCCATGCGGCCATCTTGCACACTGGCTCTTTAGCGATGCCGGAGCCCCTGTACTTATACCCAGTTGTGCCTTTGAAGTTGCAGTGACTTCAAAGAAGGGTCTTTGAAGTACACACAAGTCCTTTCTTCCAGCCCTGGCTCCAGACTATCAGTAGTGGATAATCATCCCTTTGTGTGGGAAACAGGACACTGGCTATTCAGGTGTAAGTGTCAGCTCCCCCCATCTTTTCCTGCCCAGGAAGAGCTATCAGTATGCAGATGAGTTCTCTGTTACACCCTCTTGAAGTGTTTGTGACTGTGTAGAGGGAATACACAAAGTGTAGCTGTCACCCACCCCATATGTGTATTGGAGACTGGCTACAGGCACACAGAGCAGTAAGAGCAGCGAAATAACCACTTTATAAAAGTGGCAATTTCTAAAATAGTAAGGTTAAATCCAACTTTACCATTAAAGAGGATTTATCATTACCATTCCAGAGATATAAAACATGATGCAGCTACTCTTTTCTAATCATGAAGTATAGCTTAAAAGGGTTTTAAGGAATTCCAAATGCTAATCTAACAGAGGAGTAGGTCTCACAGTAGTGAAAACCAAATTTGGGTGTTTGCCCCTACTAGGACATGGAAAACTTAACAGTACATGTCCTACCTTTTACTTACAAATCACCCTGCCCTGTGGCGACCTAGGGCCTACCTCAGGGGTGACTCATGTGTAAGAAAAGCTGAATTTAAGGCTTGACAAGTAGTTTTAAATGCTAAGTCGAAGTTGCAGTAAACTGCACATGCAGGCCTTGCAGTGGCAGGCCTGAGATAGGTTTGAAAAGGCTACTTGTGTGGGCAGCACAATCAGTGCTGCAGGCCTACTAGTAGCATTTAGGTTACAGACCCTGGGTATTTGATGTACCACTTTACAAGACACTTACAAGTAAACTAAATATGTCAATTGGGTATACACCAATACCAGCATGTTTAGGGGAGAAGAGCATGCACTTTAACAATGGTCAGCAGTGGTAAAGTTCTCAGAGTCCTAAGGTCAACAAAAAGAGGAGGTAAGCAGGCAAAAGGTTTGGGGGAAGACCACTCTAAGAGTGACAGGTCTAACACTGCACTCACTGCTTCTTCAGCGGATCTGCTCGCGGATCCCGGGCCCTTCAGGGGCTCCATTCTCTTTCCCATGCAGCAACAAGGTATAGGTTGCCAACGAGCCCCACAGCTAGAGCTCCACTGCTGTGTGAGAAGGAAAGGTTGACGAAGGATTTCATTCAGGCCGTCGGAGCCCACAGGAAATGCCGCTACTCAGCCATCTTGCTGGCCATGCTCCCCTCTGCAAACAGTATTAAACAGATTCAATTTGCCATATATTCAAATCCAGAAGCCTGAAAGCAGGCTCCTTTCTCAAGGTACTAGACAGGGGTGCCACCTATCACCTCTATTATTTTTCCTCGCTATTGAGACACTCCTTTCCTCTCTGAGAAATAACAGTAAAAGGAAAGGAACCCATTTAAATTAGGCAATCAACTGTGGCTCTATGTGCGGAAGATGTCCTAATTTTTACAGAAGAAGCTGACACTGTCATCTCTGTAATTTTAAAAGAAATTAATAAGTATGTAGCTGTTTCAGGATATAAGGAAAAAACTGAAGCATTTCCATTAAAGTTTCTTTGCTCGCCCACAATATTAGAGGCACTGGACTAAGATGGCAAGATAATACAATAAAATATGTTGCATCTGGTTCAGCAAAGATATGCGAGAATGCGAGGCACTCATGGTTGGCAAAATTCAGAAAATGGTGCAGTGGGAAAGTAACTATCAAAATAATGGTG
This sequence comes from Calotriton arnoldi, assembly GCA_963921515.1. Taxonomy (NCBI): domain Eukaryota; kingdom Metazoa; phylum Chordata; class Amphibia; order Caudata; family Salamandridae; genus Calotriton; species Calotriton arnoldi. The sequence continues at coordinate 890,235 of CAWUFW010007707.1, forward strand.
CTCCCCCCTTAACCGGTAGGCACCAAATACTCCTATCTCCAAGTTTCTTTAAAACAACTGACAAATATATTAGTGAATTTATGTGTGAAGGACAAAAAAGCTAGAATCTCCTTACCAAAATGAAGACTAAACAAAAAGCAGGACGGTACATATTTACCACACTATAGGAGATACCAAGTGTCATTATGCAACGTAAACAGTGGTTTAAAAAAGTTAAACAAGATGACCCATTATGGCTCCCAATAGAGAATTATCTGCTTCTTCCACTCATAACCTGAGCTACCCTTACAACTATCTTTAAAGTAGATCATTCCAACAATATAATTAACAGTACAGTAGAGACTCTAATAGGCTGGATAGAAAGATGTCATAAAATGTCCAAATCAAGACTGACATTCCTATGGTACAATCAAACCAGTGAAATAAATGGGAAGGTAATCGTCTGGAGAGAGTGGGCAGAAAAGGGCTTCATATTAAAGATGTAGAACCCATGAGAATTCAACTACATATGTTGACTTGCCGCTCAGACATGATCTACCCAACTTAGAATTCTACAACTTTCTTACACTCAAAGCCACTTTAAAAGTAAAATGGGAAAAACACATCACCCAAAGTTACTAATTCTACTTAACAAACTTGCAAAGGGTGGCCACATAGCGTCTAGAATATTAAAAAATCTTTGGTTCAGCTAAAACATATTAAATAGAACTCTGATAAATAAATGGGAAAGACACTGCCAGGACTATAAATCTCAGCCCATAACACCCGATGAATAGTGCAACATGTGGAATTCTCCCTTCCTAGCTAAAACTGCATCATCCATTGCACAGGCTAGACGCTGGACAATTCATAATACCTGTTGGACCCCAGCCAAATTACATAAACTAGGTCTATTAGCCAATAACCAATGCTGGAGTTGTGGGGAAGAAAAAGGTGATCTGAATCCCACACTTTACAGCTGCAATTATGGCAAATCGTGTTGGAATGAGATTCAAAATCTGATACAAAAATCTTCAATATTCACTTAGAACTAAACCATCCCACCATGGCCTTAGGTTTTTATGCAGCATCCAGAGATGAACTTCTTAGTTCGATACTAATAGTTTATATAGTACAATCTACGGTTTGATCACCTCCACCAGAAAGTGAAGAAGTTCTCCACCCACCAAGGTGGCCTGCTTCATCATAGGATTCTGTTATACGCTAGGTGGGTGGTGCTATGCCTAGCAGGCCCCTCTGCGGGGACTCTTTAGTCAGGATCTTTTCATTGCCCATGGTAACTGCTTGAGTGGCAGTGATAATAGTGGGTGTTGTGTCAGATAGATTAGAAAATAAAAATTGTCATTAGAACCCCATAGGATGTTTGACCTTTATTTATGGGAACCATTGATCTATGACAACGTTAAAAACATAGAAGACGAGTTCAGCGTGAGTTGTTCTGTGGTCCCTCTCCTATTGTCAGCACATGTTCACAATCTAATGCCTGATCGGATCATGCAGCATTTCTTCAGGTCCTTTAGATTGAACCCTACTATATACGATCAGTGCCTAAACCTATAGTGATGGGATCCTTCTGATGTACACAGTATTACATGTCATTCCGGATAATCCCTTCCTATCAACCTTATAAGTTCATCTCTGGTTTCTCCGGAATGTCGCATTTTATTATTTCAAATTCAGGTGGGGAGGTCAGAGCCGGTCTTTGCTAAGATATCGCCCTGGACGTGGGCAGAGAGAAATTTGGTGCCCTTGCTGATGGTAGTGAATTAAATGAGGTAGAAGGGGGTCCCATTTGTGTTCACTGGTCAGTACCTGGATGAGCAGGGACTAGCTCCTGAACACAAACATCCCCAGACCTCTCCCAGCTCGCCTAAATCACCGATAGCTTAGTTACCTCACGCGGACGATGGTTTTGTTGATGCGTGCCAGCAGGTGTCAGAGGGTGAAGGGAGGGCAAGGAAGGGGGGGCTAAAGGGGTGTTAAAAACATAGCCCACCATAAGATACCGAAGGACTGAAACCACTTTAAACTGGCAAATCAGACAGAAACAAACAGACAGGGACAAGGACAAGGCTGGAGCAAGACGAGAAGGGTGCTGCTGCTCGCATAACCTTAATGCACACAGCTCCATGTGCCCCTCAGAAAATTGGCACCCTGGGCCCAGCTTGCCCATGCTAAAGGATTGCCCTGGGGGAGGGTATGTGACAGACTTTTAACACCTCCAAGCCCCTCACATTTTGTATATTAAGTATATGCCACATCTCCATTTCCACAGCTTAAACAATGTTAACTCCTTGTCAAACAATTTGTTCTTAGCACTAGGAGTCAAAAACTTACTTGCAGAATGGAAATGCACAAAAAAAGAAATTCTTTACTCAAAAAGCACACTATCCATTTTTCCAAAAATCTCTCGAATAAGTCTTTTTTTTACCTACAAAAGAACAAACCACTGGGAACACAAAGCATATGTGTGGTGATGTGACTGTCACTGCATTCCACATTCTAGAGAGCCGCTGTTAGGAGTGTGGAATGTCTTGTTACTTACCGGTAATCTTCATTACCCCGATAAGGGTCCTCCCCGTCCCAGTCCTTACTACGTGAGGCAGTCCTGCCTCCACCCAGCCAATCAAAACGCCAGAATTCAAAAGTTTACATAAACCCCTCCCACCTACCGCCATGCCTGTTATCAACAAGACTCCAACACAAACACAGCGGGAGGGAGGGAGGGAAGAGGACTGGGACGGGGAGGACCCTAATCGGGGTAATGAAGATTACCAGTAAGTAACAAGACATTACCCCCTCATGGGTCCTCCCCGTCCCAGTCCTTACTTACGTGAGGAACTCACAAGCAGAGAACCAAGAAAAAACTCAGGACACCAGGGATCCATGCAAAAGTACAAAACTTTAATCAATAAATGATCAACGAACAGCAGCGTTCAAGATGCCAACAGAAAAACTGTCAGCAGAGGCATGTAAAACATCAAGCCGATAATGTCGCACAAATGTGTGATGGGACTGCCAGGTGGCCGCCCTACAAATCTCCTGGATAGAGACCCCCGCCGCCTCAGCCCAGGAAGCAGAGACAGAACGCGTCGAATGACCCTGCACCTGAGACGGAGGACTTATAGGATTGGCAGACCGCCAAACGCACCCACCGACTGATCGTAGAAGTGGAAACCTTCTTCCCCTTAGCCACACCCCCACAGGAGACAAACAGGGCAGGAGAAATCCGAAACTCCAGTGAACGTTGGAGGTAAATCTGGAGAGCCCTGCGAACATCCAAGGAAGGGGGAACAGGGGAATCCCCCTCAGCAGGCAAATCAGGAAGTATCACCTCCTGCTGCAAATGAAAACTGGAAGAAACCTTAGGCAGAAAAGCCGGATCAAGCCGCAAAACAACCTGATCCTGCAGGAACTGCAAATAAGGAAACGATATGAGCAAGGCACCCAACTCACCCAACCGGCGAGCGGAGGTGATGGCCTGCAAAAAAGCCACCTTAGCGGACAACCACAACAAATCCGCCTCCATCAATGGCTCAAAAGGGGGCAACTGCAGACCCCGCAAAACAGTAGGCAAATCCCAAGAAGGCACGGGAGAGACCGGGCGACGAAGCCGAAAGCTCCGAAGAAGCCGACCCACCAAAGGAGCAACAACCTCCAAGGAGGCCCCAGGACCCCGACAAGCACGAACCGCCGCCCACTGAGCAGACAAATTGGAAGGAGAAAGGCCCTTTAAAAAACCATCCCTGAGAAAATCCAAAATAGAAGCAGGACCCCCCAGCACAGGATCCACCCCATGGGAAGAACACCAAGAGACAAAGGAGCCCCAATGACGACCATAGCAGTTAAGGGTCGAAGGACGACGTGACAACTGGATGTCACGAGCCACCACAGAGGAACAGCCCAAAGATTCCAAGGTCAACCGCTCAAGAGCCAAGCCGTCAGCTGTAAACGACGTAGACAAGGCAGAGACAGGAGCGGAAACTGAAGAGGAGCTGGAACCAAAGGAAGCCGGACAAACCGACCCTCCGCCAGCCGCAACAGGAGAGGAAACCAAAGGCGGCGAGGCCAGAAAGGAGCAATCAGTAGGACCGAAACTCTCTCCCCCCGAATCTTCTGCAGCACCCTCGGGAGGAGGGGAATGGGAGGGAAGGCATACAGAAGACCCGAAGGCCAGGGAATCGAAAGAGCATCCACCGCCCAAGCCTGTGGACACATCACCTCTGAACAAAACCGGGGGAGAAGAGCGTTGTGAGGAGAGGCAAAGAGATCTATCCAGGGAGTCCCAAACCGAAGACAAAGGGACTGGAACAGAGGAAGAGAGAGATGGTACAGAACAGAGGATGGAAGATTGCGGCTCAGAGCGTCTGCATGAAAATTCAACTGACCCAGAATGTACACCGCCCTCAAGGCCAACAGATGAGATTCCGCCCAGGCACAAATCATGGAGGCCAACAGGTTCAGAGACGCACACCTGGTCCCCCCCCTGACAGTTCAAGTAACAACGAGCCACCTGATTGTTGGTACGTCCCGTGGAGATGAACCTGAAAAAACTGCACCGCCTCCCAGACGGCCGCCAACTCGGGCCAGTTCAAGGAGCAGGCGCTGTCCCCCCAAGACCACCGACCCTTGGCTTCCAAGGACCCCAACGTGGCCCCCGAACCCCAAAGACTGGCATCCGTCGTCAACAAAAGGGGAGGAGGAAGACAAAACCGCACCCCCTTCTCCAGATTGGGAGTGCAAAGCCACCAGTCCAAGTCCCGAACCAGAGCAGGAGAAAGAGGAACCAGAGTCTCGTAATCCGCCCAGGAGGAGTCCCACCGAGCCAACAGATGAGTCACCAAGGGCTTGAGATGGAGACGAGCCCAAGGAACCACAGCAGTGGTGGCAGCCATCAATCCCTGGACCCGCAACCAAACACGAGCCGGGGCAGAGGGATGACTCAACAGATCCTGCAACAGAGTCTGCAGGGAAAGGATCCGAAAAGGAGGGAGCAGGGAAAGGATCCGAACAGGAGGGAGAAATACTGCCCCCAGAGAGGTGTCGAACAGACCCCCATTGAACTGAAGTCTCTGAACAGGATCCAGATCAGACTTGGCCAGATTCACCTTGAACCCCAGATCCTGGAACAGGGTCAACGTAGCCTCCACCGCCAGAAGAGCCTTAGGAAAAGAGGAAGCAGAGATCAAACAATCATCAATATAGGGAAACACGGAGAAACCCCGATGCTGCAAAACCCCCACAGCAGGAGCCAATACCTTGGTAAAAGTCCTGGGAGCAGTGGAAAGGCCGAACGGCAGAACATGAAACTGGAAATGCTTCCCTTGGACCGCAAACCTCAGGAACCGCTGACTGGCAGGATGGACTGGAACGTGAAAATAGGCGTCTTCCAAATCCAAAGAAGCCCAAAAATCGCCCTCTTGAATGAGGGGAATGACGGACTGTAACGTGACCATCCGAAAATGATCCAACCGCACCAACTTGTTCAGGGAACAGAGATTCAGTATTGGGCGGAAAGAACCATCTGGCTTTGGCACCAGAAACAGATGGGAATAGAACCCCAGGCCCACTTCCTCCACTGGAACTGGCACAACCGCCCCCTTCTGCAACAACATGGCGACGCCGGACAACATGGCAGACCGCCGCACTGGATCTCTTGATAACGGGGTAACCAGAAAACAATCCAGAGGGGGAGGGCCCTGAAAGGGAATCTGGTCACCCCACCTGACGACAGACAAGACCCACTGGTCGCAAACCAGAGCTGACCAACGGTCCTGAAACAAACGGAGCCGAGCCCCCACAACGGCATAGTCAATTCTGTCCCGCACCAGAGGGATTCTGCTGCTGCTGAGGCCGGGACTTATAATGGAACGCGGCCCCCCGACCACGGACCTGACCACGAAATGGCTGAGAAGACAAAGCCCCCTGAAAACCCTGCTTATGTAAAAAGGACTGTTTCTTAGGCGCAGGCTGAAAAGGTTTCAACAACTTCTTTTCCTCCGCAGAGCGCTGTACCATCGCATTCAAAGCGTCCCCAAAGAGACGGGGACCCTCAAAAGGCAGCTTATGGACCAAGGCCTTCTGCGCAGCCTCAAGACGCCAAGGTTTTGTCCAGCGAGACCTCCTACCAGCCACCGCCGCCCCAGCAGCCGAGGAGAAGGCCCACAAGGAATCAAAGGTTGCACCCTAGAGGAATTGCGCCAAGACCTCCATTTGAGCCAACACAGGAGTAGGGTCCCCCTGATCGTGAAGACAGTCAAACAACCCAAAGTGAGAAGCGGCGTAAGAACGTTTGAGAGCAGACTCCACCTTTAGCTCCACCGGATCTGTCAGGGAAGCCTCCTCCGACGACAAAGAGGAAGAGGAGGCGGAAGCCATAGAGGACAAAAGAGAATTGACCTTCGGAATCGCAGGAAACTGGGAGTCAAAGTACGCCAGGCAATACCGCTTTCCCAGAAAGCGAGGAATACCCTGCTTATCCACCTCAAGCCATTCTTTAGTCAGGATATCCTTCAGGACATCATGGAAGGGAAGGTCATCCACCACAGGGGAACTATACTGTGCGTAAAACCCCTCATCAGCCAGGGATTTAGGGTCAAAACCAAGCACTTCCCGAATATGGACCAGCATATCAGAAAAAACCGTGCCCTGGACATACTGCCCCTTAGGGGAATTGTCCATGTCCTCCTCATCATCCTTAGCCCTCTTCGCCGCAGGCTCCAGCAGCGCAGACTGGACAGCTGAATTAATCAACTCTTGTAAATCAGCCCTAGAAATCTGCAAAACGTCATCCTCCTGCAGATCCAGGACATTATGCTGCTTGTAAACTGCCTTTGCAGGCACAGGTGCAGAAGCCCCCTCAATCATGGTGAGCAAACCGGAGTAAACCAAACAGGAATGCACCACGCAAAACAGGAAGTGCCCAGCAACCTCCAATAAATACTGCCCCCAAACACCAAGTCTCGCAATGTGAGACCGGAGAAAAAACATAAAAGGGCAGCCCTGTTGTCTCCACCCACAGCCACATAATGAAGAACATGGCCGCAGGGGCCGGACGCTGCACTAAAGCACCAGCGCCGGAATGACCCGAGGCCAAGACACCAGGAGAGCTCCCCGCCCCAGCCCAGCACATGAACGGAGAGCGTCCTGACCCCAGAACACGAGCGCGGCCGACCGGAAGTGGCCGTGCCATGAGAAATCACATTACAATGAAATAAGCACAATAAAATGCAAAACAAACCCTCACGGTACCGTAAAACCATCAAAAGAAACCTGGAGACAGGAACCGGGAGCACCAGCGTTCTGACCGCCATCGGAGCAGAAAAAAAACAGGCATGGCGGTAGGGGCTTATGTAAACTTTTGAATTCTGGCGTTTTGATTGGCTGGGTGGAGGCAGGACTGCCTCACGTAGTAAGGACTGGGACGGGGAGGACCCATGAGGGGGTAATGTAGTGTGAAGCGTGGGGGGTTTGAATGTGAAGCTTCTGTATCTTGGCAGCTGCTGCCGGAGGCTGGAGGACTGTGGCCAATAAATCTACAACTGTGATTTCAACTTCCAATAATGTGAACTTCAATATGTTTACCACAAATAAGGCAACGATTTGGCCACAGCAGCGAATCCACGTGGACAACTAGTCTGCACTGTATGATGAGAAGCTGACGAAGGAAGCATGTCTACCAGATGGGGTAGATGTCGTGTATGACACCTATGTTGGACTTTTTTCAGGCCAGTACAAAAGTCTTGTGTGTGGCCCGCGTCAACTGCCACATTATTAAGGGTGTTGTGAGACAGCATTTTGGGGCCCCGGCGTGAGAGCATACCATGATGGTTAGCTGTTAGTCATTTATCAAGTGTGAGTCCCCAGCACGAGAAAGGTTGTGCTCACAGTTCATCAGAGATTCTAAGTTTGTTTGCCCAAGCCATTTACTCATGGGAAAAACAGGGTTGAAGTAAAATTATAGTCCTTCTTCTATTTTTGGGAAATGTCCCGGTTTATGGCTTCAAAATTCTGGTCACCCTATTGCACACGCACGTTCACCTGGGGGCACGTTGAGGACGTTGTCAGCCGTCTTCCTTTGGGAAACCTTCCAGGCCACAATCTTTACAGTCACGCGCATTGGGACATCGTATTGAGAACGCGCACACAAGTCAAAGGCGGATCCAGCGAATAAACATTGTGATACACATACATTGTTACAGTGTACCGCGAGTACAGTACAGGAGGATATAAGTATGCATTTCTACAAGGCATGCACTGTGATACGCACACATTGTTTTTTAGGGTGGAACAGTACAAAATAGAATATCCACCTCTTGGCATTTCATCCATTTTGACAGACTGTCCAGGAATGAGGATTTCCAGAGTGTGACACAGTCTGTAGCACGTATACATCTGCTTGGTGTAACAAACAAGTTTATTAATTAGTCTTGTTCCGAGGGTTTTTTTTCACCCTACTTTACATGTTTTGTTTGGTCATTCATTGTTTTTAGGTATTCTTTCAGGGTATAAATATGCAAAATGTTAATGCACCACTACCTTTCTTGCAGCCACCAGGTGATCCACCCATTTCTTGGCATAATTGGTATAGGGCGTTCACCAAATATCTTGGAGCCATTGGTGGCAACAGATACTGTCCAGAAAGAAAGATATTCTTGATGGAGCACAATTTAGGGTTCGAGGGTCAGTCCATATATGAGCACCTCCCAATTTATGAATTACCTGATGGTGAAGAAGATGATGTGGGAGAATATCAATTGGCAGTTAGGAAATTAGAGAAACAGTTTAACATTCAACCTAGCGTGATAGTGAACAGACATAAGTTTTTTATGCGTGAACAATGCCAAGGTGAATCTATCGACAGTTTTGTCACAGCTTTACGTACATTTGCGGCAGAGTGTGAATTTGAAAATTTCACGTCTCAGCTAATTTGTGACCAGATAGTCATATGCTGTTGGGAGAAAAAAGTCCAGGAGAAGTTGTTGACTTTAAAAAACCCTACACAGATGAAAACAATTGATATTGCAAAAAGCATAGAGATGTCTCGCAAATCCTGTAAAGAGTTGACGCAAAAAGAGCAGTGTGGTGTGGGAAGAGCAGTGTGGTGTGGGGGTAGTAAAAAAAAAAAAAAGGTCCAGCAGTAATCTAAAAGAACAAAGCAAAATATTAGAGAGAAAAAAAGAGGGAAAAGAAGGTTTTTTTGGGCAAAAAATTGTTTGTTTCAGGTGTGGGTATCCAAGGAATGGATCTAATGGTCGCCCCTGTCCCGCAAAAAAATGTAAAATGCAGAACCTGTGGTAAACTAAGACACTTTGCAAAGGTCTGCCAGTCAGTTAAGAATAAGGATAAAGTTAATCCAGTCCACGTCAGTGAGCATAGAGAAAGTTCAGAAGATGGACAAAGTGTGGAGGGAGAACTAGTTTTGGTAGTTCAGGACAGAGAACACAATTGTGTAGACCCTTTTGAAGACATCAGTGCTGATGGTAAAGTTTGGAATTTACTCATAGATTCTGGTGCCAAAATGACAATAATCACTAATGATCTATTCCATAAGACATGGGGAGACAGAAAGCTGTTTCCTTCTGACAGAAACCCGGTTACCAACAATGGAAGAAAGATTTAACTCACAGGGTGTTTTTTAATGTCCTGTGCAGTTTAAGTTGAAAGTAATTTTGGAAAGGTATATTTGGCCAGGAAGGGTCAAAATATTTTCAAGTGGTGCCATCAGGTTTCATTCGGAATGACATCAAGGCAGGGCAGGAAAGTGCAAGGTTCTTCAGTCACTGATGGAACATCCAATGGTCAGGAAAACAGTGTCAAAGATTTAGAAAATTCTTGGACAAAAATGTATAAAGATGTATGTAGTGACACACTAGGGAAGATTCAGGTTTTAAACACATGATTAAGGTGCAAAGCGGGGTTACACCTGTAAATCACAAACTAAGGACTGTGCCATTTAGTATTCGTGAGGAGTTAGCAGTGACACTTAGGAAAATGTGTGAAGATGGTGTCATTGAGCCTGTGGGAGTCTTTGTTATGGCTTTCTCCTTTGGTGATAGTGAGTAAAAAAAATGGCCAGCTTAGGGCATGCATTGACCTGCGGAGTCTTAACAAGGTGATATGGGTAGATTCCCATACTTTACCATGCATCAATGACATCATAACCACATCTGGGGCGCCAAGGTGTTCAGTAAAATTGATTTGATGTCCGCATGGCATCAAGTTGAGTTAGAGGAGTCCTCAATTCATTTCACAGCATTTGTTTCACCAGTTGGCACATTCCAATTCAAAAGGATGCCTTTTGGATTGGCATCAGCCGCGTGGGTGTTTCAGAGGGTGTTGGAAAATGTACTCTGGGGTAGCAAAGGAGTAGTGACTTTCCAAGACTACATCCAGGTGAAGGGTAAAGATTCGGTTAGCCATGACAAACTAATGCACACTGTGTTAAAAAGGTTGCAGAAGTTTGGAATAGTGGCTCATGTGAACTAGTGTGAATTCGCAAAACAAAACATAGAATATTTGGGACATGTTATATCTGAAAAGGATGTTGAACCAAGACCGGGATTGGTGGATGCGATCACAAAGGCTCCTAAGCCCAATAGCAATGAACAGGTAGCATCTTTCCTTGGGCTTTTTGAATTCTACTCTAAGTTCATGAGGAATTTTACAGCCAAGACTGCAAATTTGCAGGAACTTCTAAAAAACAAAACAAAATCTTTGATTGGAGTGATGCTTGTCAGGACAAGTTTGTGCCACTTAATAATGATATCAGAAGTGCAGGAGTGCTGGTGCCATTTGATTCCACAAAAGTGTTTATTGTTATTGTGGATGCGAGTAACAAGGGGTTATAAGCCACACTGGCCCAAAAGAATAGGACTGGAAATGAGTTGACCGTAGGTTTTGCTTCAAGGTCTTTGAAAGAGAATGAAAAGGTTTTCTCTGTTATAAAAAATGAATTACTAGCTTGTTGCTGGGCGGTGGAAGGTTTTAAATGTTTCATTTGGGGTAAGAAATGTATTCTCAAAACAGAACATAAACCGTTGGTTAATCTACTTAGTGGCTCTGTCATAAGGGACCAGAGCCCAAGGTTGGCTAGACTAAGTTCCAAGTTGTTGAAGTATAACTTCAACACTGAGGGTCCGATTCCGATTCGGGCCGAAAAACGTACCGACCGACTCGGAGCCGGAATTAATACCGACCGACACGTACAGGTGCAGGCCGACCCGCAAAGTACGATGAGAAGCGTGCAAAATCCGACCGACTCGTACGGAACACATGCCGAACGACTGAGCCGCGCGGAAAACAGCCATCCGGCCGGAAAACCACGCGAATCGAACCGACCGACACGCACCAGGAATGAACCCGAACGAAACGTACCCGCAAAGTCCGACCCGCGCAGTACGATGCAACGCGTGGAAAACACGACTGAGTCGCACGGAGCCCAAGCCGTACGACCGACACGCATACAAAACTGCGAGCAGAAGCAACCCAATACACCGCGACCGACGCGTACGCAGCATAGAAAACAGCACAAACACAGCGTGAACGACTCGGAGAAGCTCGTACGAGACAACTGCAGGGTCCGACTCGGTCACAAGAACGTCTCCTACATGCACAAAAAGTACAAAGGGAAAAACACAAAAAAAAAGGCCAAACAAGCAATTACAAAGGCAATAAATACTGGGGGGGGGGACAGGGAACAAAGACACACCCACAACTCCACCCATATAAAGGACACAAATCCCTACCATGATCCTTTGCAAATTCAAATTACCTGCCAGCACTGAACAGACAGCAACCACACACCCACCCACAGCTCATCCATCACACAAGCCACACACCATCAGCACCTCAACAAATAGCACCCTCACATACACCCAGCTAAATACACACTCACACACCCTCACCTGCACACCAACACACACATCACCATGCCCCCAAAGAAGAATCATAAGTTCCTAGATAGTGAATTGGAAGTCCTGGTAGATGAGATCCTCAGGGTAGAGCCACAGCTGTTTGGTACACTGGTCCAACAGACACCCATGTCGCAGAAAACCAAGATGTGGGAGAGGATCATCGACAGGGTGAACGCACCATCACCATGTTTGCGGACAAAGGTAGACATCCAGAACAGGTGGTTTGACGTGCGCAGGAGGGTCAGGGAGCTGTTGAAGAAGGACTACCTCTTGAGCCAACACACCGGCAGTGGCCCTCCTGCCAAACCAGTATACCTCAGGCCCTGGGAGGAGAAGGTGCGGGCCATCCTACCACCAAGTGAGCGTCTATGGACTAGAAAACATCCCAGAGCCAGGTGAGTACACAACAAATGTACACAATATTGTGCGACAATACACACACATCACTGTCAAGGGGAGAGTCAAACCATGCACCCTAAGCAAATACACACCAACCAGAACAGAATCATCCCAAAATGTGTATGTCAGTCAGATAAACACAACACATGCCATCTCATAGTGATATGTAACTGTGTCATCACATGTACAAACACAACTACAACTACAGCTAGGCAGTGGCACAAATATAACTAACAAACACATCCAGACATGTAGCCACCACTACAACACCACCTCACAGTGAAGCCCACTGAAAGGAAGGAATCTTGTGTATGCTGGGCAAGTCAGTGTAGCCAATAGCATCATGGGAGTCGTAGTCACAGATATTGCCCACCCTCACAATGCGCACATCAACACCACCATGAACCATGCTCACATCACAGGGAGTGGAAAACAACTGACAAGATGGCTGACACTGGCTACTGCTGTGGGGAGCACAAGGACCTGCTGGCAACTGTGCACCAACCAACAGCAGGACACCACTGACTGACATCCTGAAAGACAACTTGCACTCCCTGCAACGGAAGCACATTCCATGGTGGAGAATCTGGCTGGGTGGGAAGGAGGACTGACAGCACTGACCATAGTTACCAGCAGCTCCACTCACACACACCCCTAACACAAACTCCACACAACTCACCTGGGAGAATGCATTGCCTCACACTCTAATCAAATATCCCACAAAGAACCACAACCCTGGGTCATGCAGTGTGAAGCACAGGGACACACATGGGACTTGTAGCAAAACTAACCCCAGGATAACACTGTCAGCCATCTTGTCAGCACAGGCACACTACCCCACAGGGAAGCAGAGTCAAAAGGAAGGAAGCATGGGCATGCTGGGAAGTGGGGTGGAGGCAATAGCATGATGGGAGTGGTAGTCACAGATATTGGTCACCCCCACAACTGTCCCATCAACACCACCCTGAACCATGCGCACATCACAGGGAGTGGACAAGAACTGACAAGATGGCTGACACTGGTGCTCAGTTGTGGGGAGCACATGGCCCTTCTGGGAACTGGGCACCAACCAACAGCAGGACACCACTGTCAGCCATCTTGCCATTGCTCTCACACTCACACACAGTGAAGTCCACCCAAAAGCAAGTAAGTATGGGCATGCTGGGAAGTGAGGTGGAGGCAATAGCATGATGGGAGTGGTAGTCACAGATATTGGTCACCCCCACAACTGTCCCATCAACACCACCCTGAACCATGCGCACATCACAGGGAGTGGACAAGAACTGACAAGATGGCTGACACTGGGTACTGCTGTGGGGAGCACAAGGCCCTGCTGGGAACTGGGCACCAACCAACAGCAGGACACCACTGTCAGCCATCTTGCCATTGCTCTCACACTCACACACAGTGAAGTACACCCAAAAGCAAGTAAGTATGGGCATGCTGGGAAGTGGGGTGGAGGCAATAGCATGATGGGAGTGGTAGTCACAGCCCAACATCCCCCACCCACATGGCCCAGCAAGCTCACACCCAAGCATGCACACCTCACAGGGAGTCAAAAGCCACTTCAAAGATGGCTGACACTGGTGCTCAGTTGTGGGGAGCACATGGCCCTGCTGGGAACTGGGCACCAACCAACAGCAGGACACCACTGTCAGCCATCTTGCCATTGCTCTCACACTCACACACAGTGAAGTCCACCCAAAAGCAAGTAAGTATGGGCATGCTGGGAAGTGGGGTGGAGGCAATAGCATGATGGGAGTGGTAGTCACAGATATTGGTCACCCCCACAACTGTCCCATCAACACCACCCTGAACCATGCGCACATCACAGGGAGTGGACAAGAACTGACAAGATGGCTGACACTGGGTACTGCTGTGGGGAGCACAAGGCCCTGCTGGGAACTGTGCACCAACCAACAGCAGGACACCACTGTCAGCCATCTTGCCATTGCTCTCACACACAGTGAAGTACACCCAAAAGCAAGTAAGTATGGGCATGCTGGGAAGTGGGGTGGAGGCAATAGCATGATGGGAGTGGTAGTCACAGCCCAACATCCCCCACCCACATGGCCCAGCAAGCTCACACCCAAGCATGCACACCTCACAGGGAGTCAAAAGCCACTTCAAAGATGGCTGACACTGGTGCTCAGTTGTGGGGAGCACATGGCCCTGCTGGGAACTGGGCACCAACCAACAGCAGGACACCACTGTCAGCCATCTTGCCATTGCTCTCACACTCACACACAGTGAAGTCCACCCAAAAGCAAGTAAGTATGGGCATGCTGGGAAGTGGGGTGGAGGCAATAGCATGATGGGAGTGGTAGTCACAGATATTGGTCACCCCCACAACTGTCCCATCAACACCACCCTGAACCATGCGCACATCACAGGGAGTGGACAAGAACTGACAAGATGGCTGACACTGGGTACTGCTGTGGGGAGCACAAGGCCCTGCTGGCAACTGTGCACCAACCAACAGCAGGACACCACTGACTGACATCCTGAAAGACAACTTGCACTCCCTGCAATGGAAGTACGTTCCATGGTGGGATATCTGGCTGGGTGGGAAGGAGGGCCGGATGTCAACCAAATACAACCAATGCAGACCATGTACACACCCCAACATTCATATAGAAATGCCCAAAGTATGCAGGACAATGTGCTACACCAATATCAACCTCTGACTGTGACAACTTAGGACAATGCAATGTACAGGCCCGCATCCAGAGGTACAGTCACAACTGTCATGTGTGTTGACATGGGGAGTACAAGTTGGACCAATGTATCAGATGACTGTGGACTTTATTCTGGACATATCTGCTACCAAGACTTCCAATTCATCTAGGAACTTAGGATTGAAATCAAAATGTACAGCACCCACCATCCTGTGCACTATACACACACATGTATGACAATAAACACACTAATACACCATACCTGCCTCTGTTGTGATTCCAACGTGGTTCCTGTCATGGAGATGATGACCTGCGAAATTACACTGTGCATGCTAACTGCTACAGCAAGTACAACACAGGCATGTGAGTCATGGCAACGTGACACATATGAGGGAGACACACCACCAGGGCTACACAACAAATACACACCTAGCCCATCTGACTCATCGCCTACACTGATGTTGCCAGGAAATACGGTGCAATGCACAGACACAACACCTATTCACAGTCTCTGTCAACTAGCCCACTGGTGCAGTAAGCAAATGTCAGTCAGATGTGTGACCACAGACAACGCACATCACAAAGTGAAGCACAGGTTTATTACACATTTGCAACATGTTGTAACCACTACAGATGCAAGGCAATCCCACCTGGCAGCGGGCACACAGTCAACAAGTGTAGAAGGAAGGAAGTCCATGGGTGTGGCGCACATCACCTGTAGGGACACGACAGCTACCACCCTGGAAGTCGAATCACGGTGTTGGGGATCACAGTTGACCAAACCACTCTGAAAGTACCCTGTGAAGGACAGAAATGAAACACAGTCAAAAGCACTGAAGAACAGGACAGAACTGCAATACTCATGCCCAATACATGTCACAAGATACCCACCCAGAACCAAGTTAGCATGTCAACACTGTTGGGGAGTACAGACTACCTGTAAGGACACATCGCTACACGCATACAGTCATGTAGCACATGGACACACTCAAACAGCACCAGAGCACCACCAACACATATCATGCATACTCACATCATTGACATGACATCTCTGGATACTCACATTCAGCTGAAGAAGTTGGTGATGAGCTGTGTGCGGACATCACCATCATCATCATCATCACTGGCATCGTGGTCCAGACCAGGATCCTCCACAGGTGGCGGATGTTGGTCATCGTCATCCAGGATGAGAGGCAACTCCTTCCGCACTGCCAGGTTGTGTAGCATGCAGCAGACGATGACAATCTTGCACACCTTTGCTGGGGCATATGGGAGGGCCCCTCCTGTCTTGTCCAGGCAGCGGAAGCGGCTCTTCAGGAGACCAAAGGTCCGCTCAATCACTCTCCTGGTCCGACCATGTGCCTCATTGTAGCGCATCTGGCCTGGTGTCACAGGGTTCCTGAGGGGCATCAGCAACCACGGCATGTTGGGGTATCCGGAGTCACCTACATACAGACAATTGCACATTAGCTGAGTTGGAAAAGAGGGTGGAACACTACATTGCAGAACACACACAATGGCACTAAGTCAGTACACACCAACAAGCCAGGCACGCTGGTTCCGCATCTGTGACATCATCCTCGGGATGCGACTACTCCTCATCACGTAGGCATCATGTGCAGAACCGGGGAAACGGGCACAGACGTGTGAGATGCTCATATCTGCAAGACATACCACCAGTGCATTGACCGAGTGGTAGTGTTTGCGGTTCCTGTATGCCTGCTCTTGGGCCAGTGGTGGTACCAAAGCAACATGTGTCCCATCAATGGAGCCAATGACATGCGGCATCCTCCCCAGGGCATAGAAGTCACTCTTCACGTCAGTGAGTTGTTGGAGTCTAGGGAAATAGATGTACTGGTTCAGGTAAATCAACATAGCCTCCAAAACATCGCGGAGCACACGGCTGAACATGGTCTGTGACATCCCACCAGCAGTCGCCACAGGGTGTTGAAAGGTACCGGTGGCAAAGAAGTGTAGGGCTGCCATCACCTTCACCTTGGGGGTCAGCGCTGTAGGGTATGTCCGGCCAGCTTGCAAATGTGGGGCCAACCGCACCGTCAACACCTCAATCAGCGGCCTGGTGAAGCGGTACCGTCGGATGCAGTCCCGTTCCACCATGGTTGCAAGGTCAGGGAATGGTCTATGGACAGCTGGTGCCCTGCAGTGCATAGGTGAAGAAAGAAAGATTGTCAGTCACCCCACATATGTGGCATTGACCATACTCAATATCACATGATACATCATTATGAGGCACAAGTACATGATGTGTGCAGTTCCGTTAGGACATGTATGGCACATACATGGCCAACATCTAACATCACAGTTCAACAAGTGGCATCAACAAGTCCCAGGTTGTGCCATGGGATATCATGAGGCCGTGTCACAGTTCCCATCTCCTGCTGCCACGTTCCAAACACACCCCACGGTGACATGTGAGGACAGATGTGCCCCAGGCATCACAGCTCAACGACAGGTAGATTCCCAGGGACCCTGATTTGCCACATGGACACTGGAATGACATGGTGTATCATGAATACACCACAGCAAAACAACCATGACCCCCACAGGTAGTGGTCCCTGTTGCCTCTGCAGGACAGACATGGACGTCTGTGACACACACACGTACAACATCAAAGTCCATGCACAAACAACGTGGATGTGGAGACTGTCTCCCATTGTGCACATGGAATCAGAGACATTGTAAACACAACATGCACACAGACTGTGGAGGACCATCACCGTTGTGGCAATGGATCACCCTGGGACGTACATACCGTCACACATGGGACTCAGGGGGTATGTGACATGACATACACATACACCACTGTGCCACATGCACAGAAATGAACAGTTGCACATCACAGTGGTCATGTGCATGAAACACCAAGGATTCTGTCCCCATGAACACGTGCACAGCCTGGGAGTGGCTGCCCCCAAGTGCCACCCACAGAACAACATGTTCACCCCCATACACGGAATAGGTAATGCAGCCTTACATGCCTCAGGATACAGTGTGGACAGGGTGTGGTGTTGTAGGTGTGCCCCTCACTCCCTGGGAAGTATATGTTGCTGGCATATATTCACCTGTGACAGGCATGGTGACATATGCCAGTGACTTGTACAGGGACGCGTTGTACAGCAATGGACCGATCGGTGTGCCCGGCCGGCCCATTGCATTCAATGTGAGCGGGTACGCGTTGTATCCGGGTACGCGTTGAACAGCAATGGACCGATCGGTGTGCCCGGCCGGCCCATTGCATTCAATGTGAGCGGGTACGCGTTGTATCCGGGTACGCGTTGAACAGCAATGGACCGATCGGTGTGCCCGGCCGGCCCATTGCATTCAATGTGAGCGGGTACGCGTTGTATCCGGGTACGCGTTGAACAGCAATGGACCGATCGGTGCGCATCCATTGGCTATGGCCTGGCCTGGCAACGGACGCGTTTTCAAATCTTGAACGAGTCTGATGCTGGAAATTCAGTTGGTCACCCACAACAATGTTGCAAATTCATGGGTGTCATGAAGTTGAACTTTTGAAGGATGCTGTGGGCGTGTGTAAGTGGTGCAATTCCATGGATTGGCCAGATTCAGAAGATGCTAAAGACTTGGACCTATCACTTTGGACACATGGGATAGTATCTGCCCCTGCAGCACACATATAATGCTGGCTGTTCCCCTGAGAGCTCACTTGCCTGCACTACATGCTCCAGGACGACATCTGCCACCACCACTGCTGCTGTATCTGCACCCTCTGGACCCTGCAATGGCACGTACTGTGGAGAGAGCCCCAGCCTTCAGCACTGAGGAGAACCAGGCCCTGCTGGACAGCCTCCTTCCACAGTACAGCAAGCTGTATGGGAAAGCAGGGGAGCAGGTGAGTGTGCTGTCCACTGCCTTACTAAATGTGCATGTTGTCTGACTAGCAAGGCTAACAGCCTGCACGCCACTGGCTAGCAGGCTCACTGAGTAGTTGTCACCCCCCATAGTGTGTAGTTACATGCACTGAACAGGTATAGTGCAGTGACAATGCATTTAAACAAGGTTTGTCTTCACAGGCAATGATACCATGTAGTAACTGCTGGCATACTGTCCATAGCCATCGTTGCACTGCCTGTGTACATCATGTGCCCCTGTGATTGAGACATGTATATCCAACTGTGTAATGCACGGATATGTTGCATGTGTAGTAATGGCATTCTCACTTTGTCTTCCTCACAGGTTGATGCCCACCAGAAGCAGCAGATATGGCTGACCATCGTCCGGGCAGTGAGATCCATGGGGGACTACAAGCGCCGGATCCGCAACTGCCAGAAGAGGTGGCAGGACCTTCGGGGCTGGACCCGAAGGATCGCACGGGTCCAGCTGAAGCTGTCACCTCCTCGCAGGAGGGGCGGACACCGGACCCTGACCCCCCACATGCTCAGGATCCTGGCGGTGGTCTTCCCTGATCTGGATATGCAGCTGAAGGCTAGAGAGCAGCAAGGAGGGGGTGAGTCCATGACTGCATTGTGAACTTTGTCTGCCATGCTATGTGCCCTCCTCTGGCCTGGTTAACTTCCACAGTACATCAGTCATGTGGTCCAGGACCCATGTCCCTCGATTGTGCACTGCCCACTCCTCATCTGATACCCAGGTGTGGCCCTTGCAGTCAGGGAATTGTGTCACTTGGGTACTGTGTCCTTGCAGTTTGCTTGACTCAAGGTGGGGGACAGCATCTGTTCCCCTAACTCTGTGGTGGGCATCAAGGGTGGGTCCTTTGCTTACACAATGCCTGTGTTCTGACATGTAATCTGCGTGTTACTTTGATATGTGGTCCAATTGCTGAGCTGATCCACCACGTGTGCCTGGGGTATCTGGCACACACCCATGCTGCGGGTGGGAACAATGCTTGGGCCCCAGGAGTGTGTATATTACGTGTGTCACACATACTTAGCCAGCTGCCTACTGTCCAGGGCTCATCCCTCATTCATGTGGGGCAGGACAGTCATGCCTACTCCAGGCCATACAATACACTCTGTACTCCCACTCCCGTGTATCAGCTGACACGTTGTGCTCAGTGATGTGTCCCCTCAGGTGTCTGCCTCTGTGTCAGTGTGCTGTGGCTTCCTTGTCATGACTGCTGGGGTGTCTCTCGGTTGGGGCTCAGCATGCCACCGGAGATGTGACCATAGTAGACGATACTTGGGTGACACATAGGTGTTTGATCACCTGACCGTGCAGACTGGGGTATGCGAATGTGAAGTTCAGGCAGCTGTTTCCCATTCACAGCAGATTGTGAGGTGCTCAGGTTCAGAGGGTTGTGTTACAGGTCTCCCATATGTCCAATCGGTATGACGTGGACAGATAAGGGTTCAGATGATGTGGTGTGTGGGGGATGTACATGTGCACTTGTACAGCTCCAGGACTTGCATTCCCCATGACCTACTATTGTGACACAGTGCAGACTGTTGTTGTCAGGCTGCCCTGCCCATGTGATTGGAGACAGTGATGTATGACTTAGCAGGCATGCCTGTGCCATGGCATGTAACTTTCTATGAGTGATCCTGCAGGGGAGTGACATGTGCTACATGCACACCATTGTGGCAATGGCTATCAGGACATGGGTGCATCATGGTGTCTGTCGCTGGTATGCATCACATGCATTTCATATTTGACTCTGGGCATCCCTTTCATCTGGACACCTGTACTGACTCAGTGGCAAGAGTTGTGATGTGTGCATGTTCACATGCTTCACCGTGTTTCCTGCACTGTCCAACTACTGTGTAGGTGGTGCATGTGTCCACACTGGGGTATTGCCATCCAACAGACACCAGACAGATGTGTGCAAGGCCAGGAGGGATGTGAGTGCCATGGTTGACCATCAGACTGAAAAATGGCTACTCCTATTCTGTTTGGGCACTTTTGGCAATGTTCAACTAAGGATGCCAGGGCTTGCACTGTAATGTGCTGTACTTACTGTGGTGTGTGCGTTCGGTGCAGGTGACTGATGTCTGTCTGTTTCCCTATTGTTGGCAGATACAGCCACAGCCACAGGAGGGGACAGCTCCACGGACCAGGAGGAGCCGCAGAGCCAGACTGGGTCAGCAGCCGAGGAGTGGTCGGAGGGACCCAGTGGCACGGAGGGCGAGGGGAGCCACACTGAGGAGTCCTCCGCACCATCCACCTCAGCTGAGGACCACAGCAGCTCGGAGGATGACTCCCTTGTGGATGCGGGTGTCAGCAGCCACCACACCCCAGCTAGTGTTGCTGTCCCCGCCACCACCACCACCACCACCACCACCACCGCCCTCCCATCGGCTCCCATTCCCGAGGTCCGTGGAGGCTCCCATGTTCGGGAGCATGTCTCCTTCGGGCCAGGCACCGCACCCCCTGCCCCTGTGTCCCCTGCTGCCCTGAGTGAGGAGTCTGTGTACCTCCTTCGCCAGCTCCATGTAGGGCAGACAGCGATGCTGAGTGTCCTCCATGCACACACCACTCTGTTGACTCAGCTGGTGTTGTTCATGGAGGGCATCTCATCGGGCATGTCTGCCCTACAGAGGGGCAATAGGTCAATGAACTCCTCCCTGACGGCAGCAGTGTCCCTCCTCCAACAGTCCCTCACCCCTCCTGCCTCTGCCCCATCCACACTCCCCAGCACCTTACCTGTCCCAAGCACACACACACCGGCACAGGCACACACCAGCACAGACACGAGCAGCACACAGACACACACACCACAAACAAGACGCACACGCACGCACAGTCAGGGGACTGAAACCACACTCACAGGGGATGGGGCCCAGGCACACACACACGCATCCACGAGCACTGCGCAGTCCTCAGTTGCCTCTCCCTCCAAAGCCCCCTCCCTTGCCTCACCTGCAACCCCAAAGACACAGCGGCTCTTCTTCAGTGACCTCGGCCTCTTCCCCTCCGATCCAGCTGATCCAGCATTCAGGGGGAAGAGGAAGCCCACCCACACGGAGCGGAGTGCCCCTCGCCCCCGGACACCCTCCCCCAGGAGCAGACCGACTGACACCCCCATCCGCAAGTCCCCCGGACCCGGAAGAGCAAGACCCCGCCGCCGCCCTGCAGCTCAGGCACCAAGTCTCCTTCCTCCATCCCTCAGGCCCCCACTCCACAGGTGCCACCACCACACCCTGCCCCAGGTTCCCCCACCCACAGATACACCATCCCCAAAAAGATCCGGCCTTCTCCCCTGCCACTTGCTCTTCCGGCCCCACCCCCCGCTGCGCTTGTCTGTGCCACTGGTGTGGAGACGGTGTCCTCCCCCTCTGTCCTGCCCACCTTACCTGATCCCCATTCTCCTCCCCTGGAGGTAGGCACTGCAGTGGAGTCCACTACCACCCTGTCTGACTTGGGCACTGCAGTGGGGGACCTGTCCACTCCATCTGCACGGTCCACTGCAGTCGTGCCGGCACCCACACCATCAGTGTCATGCCCCCAGTTGTGCCGGCACACACCATGTCAGACACCTCCACTGCAGTTGTCAGTGGCTCTTCAGCACCCACCACCCCTTCCCTGCCTCCTTCTGGTGAGCCCTGATCCTGTCCCTGCGGTGCCTGGCCTGCCCCCCGTATACCCCTCCGAGGGGATTGTCCCTGGTTTTTATCAGTGCAGGCATGCGTAGGGTGACATCTGCCACTGTCACCCTGTTTAGACTTTCAGGATGGACTGGCCATTGGCCTTTGTTTCTTTTTACTGGACTTCAACTTTTGAACCCACATACGCTGAATAAAGCGACTTTCTGTTCTCTAGTGCTTTTGCTTCTGATGTACATGATGTTGATGATGCTAACCATGCCCTTGCTGCAGTGATGGTGATATTTGGTCTCATGAAAATTAAGTGTTACTGTTCAGGAACCCATGGGGTCCAGGGGGAATGTGTCCTATCCTGTGGTGTATCCATGTCATCCTTAGCAGCATCTGAGGGTGTCATATTTTCAATATTTGGCAATGGGATTTCCTACTTACATTAGCAATGTCACATCTGTGGCTTCCACCCCTGCACATCTGTTGTGCTTGCCATTGTTCAATTATTCTACTTCCCTGACCGTGTGGCCATCTCCACTGGACATGCAGGTTTGGGCATCAATGGGGAAGGACTCATCTGTGTTGTCAGTGCAACTTGCTATACATGTGTGTTGGATCTGTGCTGATGATTTCGTTGACACTCCCATGACCAGGCTGATGTGACGGGAGCCTTAATTTGGTGCAAATTGTTGACTGTGTGACCAAGTGTTCTGCTGACATGATGGAGCCCTACTGTGGCAACTTATGGCACAGCTTTCCTCACACAGGAGTGGAGTCCCCTCATGGCAGTGTGTACTCCTGTGACATCGCCTGCGCCCAAGGTGTGTGTTGTATGAGCATGTCTGTGTGTTCACTTCCATTTTGCTGTGCATGCTGGGATCCCTAGTGGTGTTCCTGTTTGTGATGCTTGCTGAGTTGACCTATGTTCCCCCAAAGTCTTCTCCCTGGGTTCTCTGTGATGTGGGTGCATGGCACATTACTGGTCATCAGGGTGTCACCCATAGGTGTGTTGGCTGTGAGGGCTGAGTTTGTGGGCAGACGCAGATGGGTCACAGTCAGGATTCCCCTTGGCACTTTTTGTTTACACCTGTCATGTGATTTCCAGTTTGTGTTAGCTTTCAGTGATTGTGACACGTTGTGTGAGTGACTGCTGGCACTCCTCAGGGTCAGGGCTGCAATGTTGGTAGTTGTCTATGTGTGTTCTTTGTGGGTGACCTTGGCTTCTTCATTGGTGTGGGACTGTGGCTGGGATCCCATTGGTTGGTGTGGTATTGCCGTCATGTCCATGTACAGCGTAGTGTGTAGTGTGTCAGACATTCAAGGGTCTTGTTGAGTGTCCATGTGTGATGTGTTTCTGCACCTTGGTTCCCACCACCACCCATGGGATTGTCATGGGTGCATGTGCAATGTCACCAGTGCATGTGTGCTTCACTGCTGCACATTGTTGGAGGTCGAGGTGTGTAGTGTTGAGTGTGTGCAGATGAGAGTTGTTGCACGGCTAGACCCCTGCTTCCATGTTGGCCTTGACTTACTGGCCGTGCTGATTGATTTGTGCTTGTGTAGGTGTGATGGTAGTTTGTTGCTCAGGACACATGACTGTTGTTCACAGTGTGAACGACATCTAGCTTTGTCATCACAGTGGGATTGTAATGCAGCACAGGGTCACCACATTGTGGGGACCCTGGGGGTAGTGCTGTGGTGTCTCTGTGTCTTGCTGTGTCAGTTGCTGTTCCTACATGCTTGTGTGACATGTGTGATTAGTGCTCCCTCTCATCTAACAATGCCTGATTGCCCACATAGGGGATTTGGATCCATGAGTTACCTTTGTGTGGCACTGTATGCACATCTGTGTAATTGGTATTCAGGCCTCATCATGTGTTGTGTGGTTGCCTGGGGACACTGGCACCCCCCTCACCTGTTGTGTTTGATGTGCAGTGTGGGTCTGCCTGTTTGTGTTTGTGCATCTGCACCACTGCATTGGCATGTCTTTAGTGTGCCATTGGCTGTATGTTGTTTGGTGGGTTTCCCCTGCTGTCCCTGGGACTCCTAGGTCATCAGTCAGCACAATGATCATTGTTTGTGTGTCCCATTGCTGCCATGGTATGGTATCTGTTCACCTCACATCTACAGTCTCCACAGGGTATCTGCATTTGTGTGCCCATTGGTGCAAATATGTGGGTCTGCATTATCATGGTCACTTCTGTCATTGTGTCATTGATGAATGTTGACAGTGTCAGCCCCCATGGGTGATGTTTGTCTGCACATGGCCAAAGGTATGTCTTATTTGCACTGCAGTGTTTGCCTCCCCCAATCTATGTTGCTATGGGACACAAGCACTACTTTGCCACTGATGTGTTTGTTGTTCTGTGACCAGGAATCATCCATGCAGTTTGGCAGTTGCAGCTTTTTCAATGTCAACACTTACATTTTGGTCACTGTGATGATGGGGTTTTGAACCCCATTGCCACAATGTTCAAGATGTGCTTCAGCTATGGGCCCCACACTTACCTTTTGGTCACTGTGATGATGGGGGTTTGTACCCCATTGCCACAATGTTCAAGATGTGCTTCAGCTATGGGCCCCACACTTACATTTTGGTCACTGTGATGATGGGGGTTGGACCCCATTGCCACAGTGGTCATGGTCTGCTTGCATTGTGGGGGCCACACACATTTATGTGTGGCACATGTGATAGGGGGTCACATTGTATGTTCAAAGTCATGTTCAGTGTTGTAGCCATTTGACACAGTCTACACACGCTTGTCATGTTGTTGGGGGGGATGTCTTTATGTTGCATTGTTTATGTTGGTGTGTGCTTGTTGTGTCATGTATTAGCCATCCTGTGAGTGGGGGTGGTAGTAGTTGTAGGCATCTGGCACCCCCTGGGTAGAGGTGGGAGTAGTGACAGGCATCCAGCCCCCCATGGGTAGAGGTGGTAGTAGTGGTAGGCATCTGGCACCCCCTGGGGAGGGGTGGGAGTAGTGGTAGGCATCTGGCACCCCTGGGTAGGGGTGGTAGTAGTGGTAGGCATCTGGCACCCCTGGGTAGAGGTGGGAGTAGTGACAGGCATCCAGCCCCCATGGGTAGAGGTGGTAGTAGTGGTAGGCATCTGGCACCCCCTGGGGAGGGGTGGTAGTAGTGGTAGGCATCTGGCACCCCCTGGGTAGGGGTGGTAGTAGTTGTAGGCATCTGGCACCCCTGGGTAGAGGTGGGAGTAGTGACAGGCATCCAGCCCCCATGGGTAGAGGTGGTAGTAGTGGTAGGCATCTGGCACCCCTGGGGAGGGTGGTAGTAGTGGTAGGCATCTGGCACCCCCTGGGTAGGGGTGGTAGTAGTGGTAGGCATCTGGCACCCCCTGGGTAGAGGTGGGAGTAGTGACAGGCATCCAGCCCCCATGGGTAGAGGTGGTAGTAGTGGTAGGCATCTGGCACCCCCTGGGGAGGGGTGGTAGTAGTGGTAGGCATCTGGCACCCCCTGGGTAGGGGTGGTAGTAGTGGTAGGCATCTGGCACCCCCTGGGGAGGGGTGGTAGTAGTGGTAGGCATCTGGCACACCGTGGGTAGAGGTGGTAGTAGTGGTAGGCATCTGGCACCCCCTGGGGAGGGTGGTAGTAGTGGTAGGCATCTGGCACACCCTGGGTAGAGGTGGTAGTAGTGGTAGGCATCTGGCACCCCTGGGGAGGGGTGGTAGTAGTGGTAGGCATCTGGCACCCCTGGGTAGAGGTGGGAGTAGTGACAGGCATCCAGCCCCCATGGGTAGAGGTGGTAGTAGTGGTAGGCATCTGGCACCCCCTGGGTAGGGGTGGTAGTAGTGGTAGGCATCTGGCACCCCTGGGGAGGAGTGGGAGTAGTGGTAGGCATCTGGCACCCCTGGGTAGTGGTGGGAGTAGTGACAGGCATCCAGCCCCCCATGGGTGGAGGTGGTAGTAGTGGTAGGTATCTGGCACCCCCTGGGTAGGGGTGGTAGTAGTGGTAGGCATCTGGCACCCCCTGGGGAGGGGTGGGAGTAGTGGTAGGCATCTGGCACCCCCTGGGTAGGGGTGGTAGTAGTGGTAGGCATCTGGCACCCCCTGGGTAGGGGTGGGAGTAGTGGTAGGCATCTGGCACCCCCTGGGGAGGGGTGGGAGTAGTGGTAGGCATCTGGCACCCCCTGGGGAGGGGTGGTAGTAGTGGTAGGCATCTGGCACCCCCTGGGTAGGGGTGGTAGTAGTGGTAGGCATCTGGCACCCCCTGGGTAGAGGTGGGAGTAGTGACAGGCATCCAGTCCCCCATGGGTAGAGGTGGTAGTAGTGGTAGGCATCTGGCACCCCCTGGGGAGGGGTGGTAGTAGTGGTAGGCATCTGGCACCCCCTGGGTAGGGGTGGTAGTAGTTGTAGGCATCTGGCACCCCCTGGGTAGAGGTGGGAGTAGTGACAGGCATCCAGCCCCCCATGGGTAGAGGTGGTAGTAGTGGTAGGCATCTGGCACCCCCTGGGGAGGGGTGGTAGTAGTGGTAGGCATCTGGGACCCCCTGGGGAGGGGTGGTAGTAGTGGTAGGCATCTGGCACACCCTGGGTAGAGGTGGTAGTGGTGGTAGGCATCTGGCACACCCTGGGGAGGGGTGGGAGTAGTGGTAGGCATCTGGCACCCCCTGGGGAGGGGTGGGAGTAGTAGTAGGCATCTGGCACCCCCTGGGGAGGGGTGGTAGTAGTGGTAGGCATCTGGCACACCCTGGGTAGAGGTGGTAGTGGTGGTAGGCATCTGGCACACCCTGGGTGGAGGTGGGAGTAGTGACAGGCATCTGGCACCCCCTGAGTAGGGGTGGTAGTGGTGGTGGGCATCCAGGCCCCTATGTGTATATGTGGTATTGGTGATGGCCATCCCGCACCTATGGTGCTGCTGTTGCAAGTAATTTCTTCATCCCTCTGTGTGTGTGTGATATGTCGGGTACGTGTAGTTTGTTTTTGTGCTTGGTGTCTGACTTACCTTCTGCACCGTACGCGTCCGTGCCTGTTCCGGTAGTAGATGAAGAGTATTGGTAGGATCGGCACGATGGGATTCATAGTTGGTTCGTCTTTCTCTTTGCTTCGCCTCGTCCTCGTCGCTGGCGTGTTCGTCTCGTAGCCGTGGATCGTGTTGTGGCGCGAATCGGAGCTTATGTGCGCCTCTCCCGGATGCTTTGACGTGCCGTGCGTAGCGACGGGTTCGGCGCGTACGGAAAGCGCATCGTACTTGTCCGGCCGGACAGGGCTGCATTTTGGCTTCCGTGCGACTCGATTCTGCGTTTGCGGATGCGGCTCGGTCGGTGAACAGGACCTGGATTGGGTGAGTACGACTGGGTCGGAATCTATGCAGTTGTGCGCATCGTACTTGCTCGTTCGGAAGAATGTGCGAATCGGTCGGGAAACAGGCATTCGCCTGGCTTTTTTCCCGGCCGAATAGTGTTGGGTGCGCCTCCGACCGAGATCGGAATCGGCCCCTGAGTGTATCCCAGATTGTAAAAATTTCAGAGCAGATTATTTATCTTGTTCTCTCATCAATGGTGAAGAGAAATCTGTGGATTAGGAGGATGAAGATGAGGAATGTTTAATTGCCTCTATAGATGTGTGTGAAGGAAATGCTTTCACGAGGATGAGTGGAATGCCAGAATGTCAGAGGATGAAGATTTGGTTTGCGTAAAACAAATATGTTACTGAAGGATGACCTAAGGGGAAGGCTTTGCCAGTAGGGATGCAGACTTACGTCAAAGTTGGGGATGAGTTGTCGGTTGAGAGAAATGGTATGTTGATGAAAAGTGACAAATGTATTCCCCTATTGAGCTATGAGATAAGATAATTGCGAGCAGCCATGATGACATGTATGGTCACAGAAATTGTTGCAAAGGGTAGAAGATGTATCATATGGGCTAACAGCGACAAAGGGATTAAGACCAAGATTATGCCACTACAACCTAGCAGTTTGCCTGCCGGACCATGGTCAAAATTGGCTATTGATTTCATAGGTCTGTCTAGCATTTTACCTTGTCGTTCTAAATTTGCTCTGGTTATAGTAGATTACTACGGCAAATGGAGGGAAGTTGATTTTATAGAGGATCCAACCACCTATGCAGTCATAAGATTTCTGAAGAAATTGTTTTTAAAAGAAGGATGTCCAAAAGAGATTGTTTCCGATAATTGAGTCCAATTTGTCTCCAGAAAGATGAAGGAATTTTTACAACAAAATGCTATTCAGTACAAAAAGATAGCACTTTATCATCCCCAGGCCAATGGCCTAATAGAAAAGATGACTCGCACATTAGCGGAGTGTATACAGTGAGCTGTACAAAACAAGTTAGAGGTTGAAGAGGCTGTGGAGAGCATGTTGTGGGCCCATCGGTCAAGCACCAATGCTGTTTCAGGATTGTGTCCATTTGAAGTCATGAGGGGATGTGTACCGGCATCTCTGTTGTATCCAGCATAGTTGAGAGAATCTCATCAGAGATCAAACAGAACCAAATCATTAGATGAAGCCATTCGACCTAGTGTGCAAATCTATCAGAAGAGAATGAAAAAGGAGTATGATGTCAGGCACAAGGGGAAGGATGTGAGAACAGAGATCAAAGTGGGTGACTGGCTGAGTGTGAAAGATCCTACTCATGTTCCTAAGAGGTTATTCAAATTCAGGTCGCTGGAAAAAGTTGATTCTGTGTCCAAGAGTGCGGTCCGCATAAAAGGACGTGAATGGTGGAACAAAAGTAGGGTGGTGAATCAAGTGATGATACTGATGAAGGTGATGCAAAGGAAGGGGTGGAAGGACAACCCAGAGACGACGGCAGATCTCGGCAAAGTGTAACTAGTCAAGGGTTGGACTCCAATCTTCCTCAATGCAAAAGCAACTGTGTAGTAGTTAAACCAGCTAGGTACTGTGATGTATAAATGTCCATGGTATACATACATTCTAGGTTTTCATTAACATTGTGTGGTATATACTTATGTGTTCGTGTTTTCATGGCATTAGAAATGTTTATAAGTATTCTGCTATGTAGTTATGTTATCTTAGATTTAGATGTATCTATTTACCTGACAGGTCGTTCTCCTATGTATTTTCCCAAAATTTGGTGTTGTTGTAATGGTTGTAAAAGAAGAGAGATGTTGTGGTGATGTGCCTGTCACTGCATTCCACATTCTAGAGCGCTGCTCTTATGAATGTGGAACGTAGTGTGCAGCGTGGGGGTTTGGATGTGAAGATTCTGTATCTCGGCACTTGCTGTCGGAGGCTGGAGGGCTGTGGCCAATAAACCAACAACTGTGTGTTCAACTTCCAATATTGTGTACTTCAATATGTTTACCACAATATGGTCATGTCCAGCGAAGTTTGTTGAGATAAACCCACTACTGCAAGTGACATCCATATCGCAACTCCATCCACCACTGTCCATATATCAAAAATAAAACTAATAGGAATGCAGTGCTCCAAGTGATTCAGCCAGCTTTTTCCTCCTCTTTTGATCCTTCTTTCTATCTATTCCTTTCTTTCCCTCAGTCTATGCTTTTCCATTTTTGATACTTCATTCATTCTACTTTCTTACATGTCGTACGCACATCATATAAGGAATCTCTGACATCAAATTCATCTATGTTCCACCATTAACTCAACTCTATACCTCATACTTTCATTGAACACTAATATGCGCCTATAGATTCAAATAAGTATGTATGGCAGAAAGTCTACCAGGTTTCGCTTTAACATATCAACAACCTGTGGAATACTGACGGTGTTTAAACATGCACATATAACTTGTTTTTTATATTTGATGTGTAATATATATAACCCGATAAAATAAATTGTTTGCTTTATACTTTATGTGGACACTGTACCTTTTGAAAATGAATAAACATTTCTGGGAAAAAAAGAAATTGTGATATTTCAGTATTTTTGTAATGAGGACTATTTAGCATCGAAATACATGAAAAAATACTCAATTTAACGTTCCGTTTATATGTTTGTATTTCTGGGTAGAGTGAAGGAGGAGCGTGTGAGGGGTGAACAAAGCACAGGAAGATAAAGATATGGCTAGATAAAGATATGGCTGTGAGAGGCGTGTGTGTTTGAAATGTAAGTGGGCTGTGTTTTTTCCCCAAAAACATGTGAATCTGTTTACTGCATTTGGTTGAGTGTGGCTGGATCAGTGTACACCTTCCTGTGTAGGACTAAAGGATGAGAGTGTGCAGTTGTATTAAGCATGGAACACGGGTTTACATATGTGCCTGACAGTGTATGCTGGCAAGCCTGTGTGAAAAGCAATTTGTGTTTTATTTTTCTAAACGGTATCAATGATTTTACTGTGTTTGGATGTGTTGTTTCTGTCTCTGAATGGGTGTTTGGGCAAGGGTGATGGATGACTGAGTGTGTAGTAGTCTACGTAGAGTACAGGAATGTGCAGGTATGCCCAAGAAAGTGTGTGTCAGAGAAAGCTGTCTATTTTTGGTTAAAAATTAATGTATTCATTTACAGTGTTTGAGTATGGATATTGAATGTATGCCTTGTCCTCAGTAGGAGTGATGTGTGAGTGTTTGTAGTGGTGTGGAGCAGGACAGTTGTAGGTGTGTGCGTGGGAGACTGCATGTGTGAGAGAAGTGTGTGTCTACAAAGAAAGTGGTATGTGTATTTGTTTTGTAGTCATGCCTATCTGTGGAAGATTGTTTGAAGAGTGTGCCTGGGAGAAATTCAAACTGTGTGTGTTCACTTTCCTAAGTAGGATTTATGTGTTTAGTTACTGTGTGTGAAATCTAATATGTGTGATATTGATGTGTGCTGTTCTGTGTTGTATGTACCTGAGCGTGTGCTACCTTCAGTCAAATTTTTGAAGTATGTGTTTATGAAGAGTTGTGTAAGGTATATGTAAAACAATCAGTTTACCTTTTGAAGCTGTAGAGGTAAAGACATTCGATCTTTACAAACAAAAATGTTTATAATAAAAAAATTACTAATGTAATATTTTTTGTAACTTTCTCGCTGCCTAGTTTTGAAAGAGTCCTTACCTACTTGCTCCTATCTACTAGATGAAAAGAGGAGCCCCCCCCTTTTCCCCACATGCTCAACCTTCTCAGTCTCTCATATAGTGCGCTCACAACGTGCAAGTCGCTGCCCCCCCGCTGGAAAAAATCGCAGGAGAGAGACAACTTCTATTGTGGTTTAGCCAAGGCATAGCCCTTTATCTTTATTCACACAGCTTCAGTGAGAAAAGAGAACCATAGTTAAGCAGACATTATATTTATGAGAATACAAGACATAAGATGAGCCCAATAACAGTGCAAAGATTGTACAAGCAATGCAACAATTGTGCATAGTGCCAGAAGGCCCTATTCCTTATCCATATCCCAAGCCCTGAACCAAAGGCATTCCGGAGATTATTGGCAAGCATACCTTAGTGGCAACTTACACTTACCCTCCGTCTCACAGAGGGATGGGCAATACCCACAGTTCCATACCAACACATACACCAGGACACCGCATAGCGCTCCGTCCCTGCCAGGGTACCTGTCACCAGACAAATCTCCCCAAAATGTTCAGCTCCAGGCAACTCGGGTAGGGCAGAAAGGTCCAGGACCACAAGCATGTCAGTCCCGCCTGCCAAGGCCCACACAAATCAACACAGGCAAATCGCCCAAAGTGTTCAACTCCAGGCATCTCGCCCAAAACTCTGGGCGTCTCGCCCAAAATGTTCAACTCCAGGCATCCCATGATAGGGCAGAAAAGGTCCAGGACCACCTGCAGGTCAGTCCCTCCTCCTGCCTGCCCAGTGCCCACACAACTCAACACCCCTCCATGGGGGCAGTACAGTAAATCAGTCCAAATTATTTGGGTAGCTCCCTTTTTCTAGGCAGTTGGCGTAGGTTTGTACCCTTTAATTCTGAATTAATTGAAAAGGGGATATCCTTATTGTTTAGTTTATTTATTTATTTCCATTATTCCACCTCAACACGGTGAAAAACGAAAAGCGAGACAGCCGACACGTGTTTCGCCCGGTGGCCGGAGGGCTTTTTCAAGGCAGGGTCTTTAATGGATAATTCATGAAAACAATAGAGCAGGATAAAGCGACGTGGTCTCTGCGGGACCACAGAGACCACGTCGCTTTCCGCCTGGGCCCACACAAGTAAAGAGGTGTTCCAAGCCTCTATTGTCGATGGTTCTGGTGATTTCCACCATCTGGTAATGAGGCGTCTGGCAGTTATGAAGCCTAGGTCTAGGAAGCGGGTGGTGGCTTTAGTTTTCTTTTGCCTATGGTATAAACCTAAGATAGACACCTCCCACATATGTAAGCCCTGTCGGTCAGTACATTCAGACAAGCGGGACGTCATACCTTGCCAGTAGGCGTATAAACGTTAGCAACTCCACAACATGTGTAGTAGATCTGCGTTGATAGTGTCGCAACAAGGGCAGGCGGCATCTGTACGGTGGAAATATCTGTTAATTTTTGGGGGGGAAGGTAAGCTCAGTGTATGATGTACAATTAAATCAGTTTAAATCTGGCATTACGCGGGACATGTGTTGGGTCCTCCAGTAAGGCAGCCCAATTCTTATCCGAGCAAGGACGAGCTAAATCGACTTCCCATCTGTTACGGTGGGCTGTGAGCAGAGGGACAGTGTTTATATGTAGTGAGCAGCGAACAACCGCACCAAATGATGGCCGCACCTCATCACTTGGCGATATTGGATCGTGAGATGCATGGGGGGGTTTGTGAGACATATCTCCCCAACGAGGCCAGCAAGGAGATGTGAAGCAAGAATTGTCCGGGGGTAATCCATTTTCGGTCATTAACAAGTCTTATGTGAGGAGGACGTTGTTCTAATAGAGGTCACTCAGTGTGTGTACTCCAGCAGCATGCCATTCGGCCAGCTCTGTTGACGATGTATAGGTGTCTCTATTAAGAGTGACAAGGACCGCCAGCGCAGGTGCATAGGAGATCAGGGGTCGTGTAAGGTTGAGGCATCTGCGGTAGCAACGATAGGCCATGCCCAATAGGAGAAGATCTGGAACTTTCGATTTATAGCATTGGTCCAGCTGACCCATAGGACTAGATTGGTCTCGAGTTGCACTGGGCCCCTAAAGGCCCCTGAGGACCAGTTTGGGAAATACCTGGATTTCACTGCAACCCTGTGTGCCCTGTAAAACAGCCAGGAGGCTCTGGGACCTGGGAGTGCAGGCAGGAGGGTGGTCTGATGGTTGGTGGCGAAGGGGCTGTGGAATATCCCCCCATCTGCAGGAGAGCAGCGACAGGAGAGGAGAAGACTGCGGCAGGAAGCCAATAAGTCCACCTATGAGGGAAGTGTGCCCAGTTACCGGCCAGGAGGCGGGTTGAAAACGCTCATGGTGGCTAAGAGTAAAACAAGGCCAAGATCGTCGAAATTGGACGGAGATATTCATCTGTAAAGATTTTTGGTCCTTGACCTTAAAAGAAAGGTTCTGTTTGGCACTCTGCCGCTATTTCCTCAAAATACCCCAGGGTGGGCCAGGACCCAGGGGTCAGCGCAGAATTCATTTATTGTTTTCCTGTGGGTAGTGGGTGTGTTTTGGGCCCCATTTCCCAAATGCTATTTATCCTTGAGGGCCCCTATCTCCCTGGGGGCCAACACAACAAGAAGATGCTCTGCCAAGGGCCAGCGCAGCAAGTGAGGTCCCGGGGACCACATCCCCTTGGACCCCAATGTGAAAAGGAGCAGAGGAGAGCTGCTGGGACACCCATTCTTTGTGCGCACCTCTAAAGGGACTGGGGCGCATACCACAGAACCTGGATCTTGCTTGCAAAGAGCGGGCAGGAGAATGAAGATGTTGACTCCTGTGCTGGCAACTAGCTGGGAGGCAGCTGCAAGAAAAATGTGCTCAGCATCTCAGGAGTGGCTCCCCGCACTGCCCCTATAATTAATGCCCCAAATACAGTACATGCTGTATGGGAGTCCCAGTGGCACCCAGAAACAAAGAAGATAGTGAAGTGCAAGGCCACAAAATCAAAATGAACACAGCGGAAGAAGACTCACTCATTAGGTATGCATGAGCGCAGCAAGGAGCGCCCCATAATGCCCCACAAGTGCCTTTATTTGCCTATTTTCTATGTATGTGGTGCCCTAAAGCTGGGCAGGACACCACCAATATATTTACTGAGCATTGGGGAGGGCTGCTGGGACTGTAGCAGCCCCGGGAATATTTTATACAACTACCCATGAATCTCCAGGGGCCTTAACAGGATGGCCCCAGGTGAGGCTCATTTCATTATCAGGCCTTCCTGGAGGTGGAGCTTTTGCTCTAGGGCTCTGAAGCGCTGGGGACTCTAGTGACTTGCCCAATACTACATTATATGGCCCTAAGATTGTACAAAAAAACGTTAACACTAACAGTGAGTGCATTAAAAAATGGTTATTGATTTTAATGATGGATCTTAATATAAGATTATAGTTTTTGATAGCACTTCTATGTGAAAAGTTTGTTTTTTAGTCATTGGACTTGTTTTGGGTGGGGTGGGCTGCCTCGGGTTGGCTGGGATAGACTGGCGAGCCCATATAAATAGGGTGGGTTCTCAGTGTCGGACCCGGAGTACTATTTTCTCCCGGCTCAGGCCAACTATGTGATACACTGGGTTATGTGGAATGCAGGGCACGCCACCTTCTGCGATATCCAACACCAGGGTTGAATATCGCATTCTGTATTTGAATTTTTCACAAAAGGCATTAGTTTCAGACAGCAATATTACATTTAATCATATGCAGATTTAAGCCAAAATGTAAGTGCACACAAAGTGCTCATGGAAATGTAAACGGCGCAAAGTGGGACGTGATGCGGTGAACAAAACAGCAAAGCACCGCAGTTTAAAACTGGCACATAACATGAACACTGAGATCACAATTTGTTAGAAACATGTTAGAAGCCAAGGAAGCAGTAATTGCGCTTGCCTTGGACATTTATGATATATCTGTCCCTCCGTATTTCTAAAACCATAATGTTGTAAATATGTTTCCTGTATCTTCGTTGTCTCTGACTTTTATGGATATATCTGTCCCTCTGTATTTCTTGAACCATAATGTTGTAAATATTCAGGCTTTGTCTTCATTAATTTGTGTTTCACTGTGTATAGTGTTGGGGCATTAACTTGTCCTTTTTATATTGGCCCTTCCTTTCCTTTATCCCGTGGCGACATACACGCCCTCCCTTCAGTTCCCTCACTCATCCTGATGATGCAATTACATATAATAGACAGCACCTGCACCTCTGAGTGTCCCTGATGCACCACGGACCCCGCGGTCTTCATGTATTAAGCCTGGAGCTGACCCCCGATCCAGACCTTCTGCAATGAACTAGTTCCTGTTGTCAATGAGATTGCTGGTACTTGCCTGACCTGCGCGCCGCTCCACCTCTTGTTGTGTTTTTTTAGGTCTCGCCCTGAAAGCCAGCGCTTCAGCGCTGGCTCTGGGCGAGACATTTTGTAGTGTGGGCTTGCAGAAATGCGACCACAACTTTTGGCTGGCCTAGAGCATGCGAGAACGCGCGCAGTAACGCACATTCCTCGCATGCTCCAGGCCATCTGCCTTTGATGTCACTTGCTCCTCCCCCTCCCCCACCACAGAGCGCTTCTCGGGGCCGCGCGGCCGTGTCACTTTCACGGCCGCGCGTCACTTGCTCTCCCGCTCCTCCCCCCTCCCCCACCACAGAGCACGTCGCACGGCCGCGCGACCAATGCTTGTTGTCTTTCTTGTTTAATTCACTCTGCACACAGTAACTTTCTGTTTAAAAAGAATCAAATCTTTTTTTCTGACCAGGTTAATGTGGGCTGTTCCGCCCCTAAATACTGTGTGGCGGATGAAACAAGCCGTCAGTTTGGAACTGTAACCCTCTCTGAGCATAGGGCACCTGACTGCTGATTAAATAAAGTGCTTTGAAGCCGGGGCCCACCCATCGCAGAGAAAGGCAGCTTGCCTCCACCTCTGGGGAGAGATGCTTTTCTACAGCCGAGGCATCGGCGGTGTCGCTGGTTTATGGCTTCCTGTGGCCAGCACAAGAGTCCCGAATCAGTTGTGCCCTCCCTGGGGACAACCAACAGGGTCATAGTTTTACCACTCATCGCCTTCCTCCCAGCTCTCCTAGCACGAGCTGAGGCAATTACTTTTACATGGCTGGCTGCCTCAACTAAATATGCACTTTTATTTATTGATTGATTTTATACAGCGCTTTTGCCAGCAGAATAGCGAAGACAAAAATACCGACCTACCAAAATATCCTGGCCAAACTTTTGACTACCATCTCATCCGGGAGTGTATTGGTAGTAATTTGATAAAACTTAACACTGACAAAACATAATTCATGGTCATCAGTGGTCGTTCTGACCTCTGGATAGATTCTTACTGGTTGCCAGTGTTGGGTGAGATCCCCGTCCCAGTAAACACTGTAAACAGTCTGGGAGATGAGCTAGATAGTACACTTTGACTTCATGCACAATCGTTTTTGGTGGTCTCTTTCTGCTCATACCATCTAAAAGTTCTACCAAAGATTACACCTCTCCTAGAAAAGAACAGGAAAAGAAATGTCATTTCAGCTATAATTAATTGTCAACTTGATTATGCCAATTCCCTCAATGTGGGGCTTCCATCTTACTTGATCCAAAGACACCATGGCATCCAGCATTGTGCTGCTAGATTGCTGCTTAGTGTGCCTGGACTCTGACACATAAGAGCTACATTTAAAAGGTTATACAGACTCCCCATGGAGCAGCACAATGAATTTAAAGCTCTTTGTACCATCCGCAGGGCCATCAATGGCCAGGTTTCCTGTTTCTTAGGAAAATGTATCAAGCAATAATATGTACCTTAGAAAAAATCTCAAACCCTTCACTGCTAATTTTGTGCTAATTTCTAAGTACAACAAATGTCAGATTAGTGGACCTCACTTTCTGTTATGTGACACTGAGGGGCATATTTGCTAGAAAATGTCAGAGTGTGGAGCTGCACCAAATCTGGCAGCGCCGCGCTCCGTCATTTTCAAAACGCAGGGATGCTCTGTATTCACTACAATATGGTGCACCCCTGTGTTTTCCCTAGCGTTGGCGCTAAAATAACTTGCCTAGTGCCAACTCAGGCACCCTTGCACCATAGTGCAAGTGTGCCTGCATTGCAGGGAATGATTGTTTGTGCAGGAAGGTGTCCCTTACTGCACAAAAACAATCCATAATGGCTATTTGCTACTTCTATGTGTGCTGCAGAATGCAGTACACAGAGAAAAAGCAAAAATGATGATAAAGAAAAGCATTTCACCTCGTGTGCCATTCTAACACCTGCTCTTGCATGGGGGTTAGTTTTTGGCCCTGCCACAGATTTACACCTCAATGTAAATCTGGAGCAGCATCAACAAGCATTCGCATAGCCAATAGGTCTCGCCTTTGGGACCGTATAAGTGTTTAGCCATGCAACAGTTGATGTTGTTGCACCAGGGATATTGTGCTGCATAACTAAATACTTATAAGGTCCCAAAGGCGAGACCTATTTGCTATGCCAATGCTTGTAGTAAGGGTGTTTTCAAAGTGCTACCAGAGGCTTTTGCTGGCCTCAAGCTTGTGTGCATGTGCGCATGAACGAGCGCAGCCGCCATCTGTCTTTTCTCCGTCACGGGTAATTAAGTGCATCGCGATCGCTTTAACTTTCGGCGCCCGTGCGGCCAATGCTTTTCGCGCGCGCTTGTTATCTCTATCTCGAGCTCTTTTTTCCTAACTTGCATGTTGGTGTTGCAGTGTTTATGCTTGTTTTTGTTGTATATAGGTAAGCTTTTTTTATGTGCAGCTGCTCCTGTTACACTCCCGCTCCGTTTGTTGCTCTCCCGATGTGCTTTCACGTCCTCCGTTACACTCCCGCTCCGTTTGTTGCTCTCCTGATGTGCTTTCACGTCCTCCCAGTGCATCGGTGCTGCCAATGCTTGTTTAATGTTGCAGAGTGTATGTGCAGCTGCTCCTGTTACACTCCCGCTCCGTTTGTTGCTCTCCCGATGTGCTTTCACGTCCTCCCAGTGCATCGGTGCTGCCACCAGTCTGACTGTTACAAGTCGGTCATTTTGTTTGCTTTTATACATCATAAGTTAAAACCGTTTCTGCCGGATGCTGTTGAGTTCTACTGGTTGTGCTGTTTTTATTAAATTACTCAAACACAGGTGAGTTCACAAGTACAGAAAGAGAAAACCGAATACTACTGCCAAACAGACAGGAAATTGTAGTAAACCTTGCAAACTGAACCACGCCTACTGCCCAACAGCTGTCCTGACCTGAAATAATAAAATTGTTCCACCGAATCTCGATGTTGTCACTCTTGTCTAGAAAAGGCATACGACCAGCAATGGCTTTTAAACGGAAATTTCCTTCAAGAAATATCACTCTAAGCTAAACTTGCTCTCGCTTGAAAGCCAAAATGCAAACAAACTTATGTTGTTACGTTGAATGCCCCCTCTTTTTTTAAACAATTAAATGCACTTCTACAGCCATGACATCTTTTCAGCATTTAGTAGAGTCCTGAACACCTCTCGTGATCCTTCTCCTCATGGGACCAAATCAGTGGTACCCCCACGCCCCCTCTCGTATTTTGACCTGGGATCACGGGGAACCGGACAGGGCCCTTATTTA
This sequence comes from Calotriton arnoldi, assembly GCA_963921515.1. Lineage (NCBI taxonomy): Eukaryota > Metazoa > Chordata > Amphibia > Caudata > Salamandridae > Calotriton > Calotriton arnoldi. The sequence goes on from CAWUFW010007707.1 coordinate 929,368, forward strand.
TACCACCGACCCACGCAATATGATTTTCTCGCTAAGGACTATGGAACTTGAAGTTCCGTCCGCACATATTTGCTCTTCATATCTTTTGCACGACTCCAATAAAACCAGCACTGTTCATTTTTGCCACCTCCTTGGTTGTTGGAGGCTTCGTTGTGTCTACATAGCCGCTTGGGGTGCCAGACATGCTTCCTTGAGTCCAAAAGTAATATCCTCACTTTTTAGGTCTCGCATAGGCAGCACATGTACTGCCATCTTCATACAGTAGACGGAAAAAATGCACTGCATGAAACGTCGAGCTGTGTGCCTAAACCATAATGCTTTCCTCTAACCGCTGCAGCCATCTGTATTCATCAGAAAAAAAACCAGCATCTTTTTCACAACCAAGAAGCAGCTTCCTAACACAGGGATTTCAGTATGATTTGCGTGGAGACAAAGTATTGCACAAAAATCACTGGTTTTGTTTTATTTCTCCCTCTCGTATTTCTCTTTCTTTCTCTTTTCTTCTCGTTTCTCTTACCCTCTAGTTTTGTTTTTCTCTTCTCACCCTCTCCTTTCTCTTTCTTTAGCTGGCGTTTTTCCTTCTGCCTCTCATTTCTCTTTCTCTCCCTCTCATTAACCTATCAGTTCACTTTCTTTCCATCTCGTTTCTTTCACTCTTGTTTTGCTTTCTATCCCTCACATTTTTTTTGCACTCTCGTTTGTCCATGATCATGCCGTTTATATTTCTCTTGAACTATGATTCCTGCTTTATCTCTCTTCGTTTCCCTTTCGCTCCTCATTCTGCTTTCTATATATTTGTATTCTTTCACCTTCAGTCTCTGCCCGTTACTGGACTGTTCCCATGAGGCACAGGGTCAGACTGATTTGCATATGGCCATGTCTGAACTGGGGTGGTGGAGTGAGCTAAAGAATGATAATGGATTAAACCCAGATCAGTTGACTGGGGGTGAGTGTTTGATTTGCTCTAACGCTCCGTCCATCATCCCCTTTGGTATCGCTCTGCCCGTTACTCTTCCTCACTCATTTCTTGTTCTGTCTAACTCACTTCTCTCCTTTCTTCGCCTTGTATCTATTTCTCAACACTTCCTTGTCCCTCTGTCTTCCTAGTTTTCTTTCTCTCATTTCTATCTTAGTTTGCACTCCCTGTCCTCTCCCGCTCTGATTTTTCTCCCCTATGGTTCCCACTTTCTACCTTTTCAGGCTACACCTTGGACTGTTGCATAATGTGCTGTATAGCTAAATACTTATAAGGTCCCAAAAGCGAGGGACTGGCACATAACTTTGCACAGACAAACGCAATTTTGCTCTAACATTTGCACTGATGGATTGATGCAATAAATGTGTTTTTGTTCCAAACAGCTCATGCACATCTTGTTTTTTGCACGTGTTGATCGATGTAAACTGTTATGCAAAATTGGCATTTTGTTGCAATCTGCACTGAATCAAATTAATGCATTCATATATGTTCATGTACAGTCCTTGCTACAGTTGTCAATTTAAATGCAAGGTGTCTATCTAAAGCACTCTGATGCCTTTGGACAAAGTTCGCGCTATATAAAACTGCAAGAAAAGGTCTATTATCATTATGCAGAAACAAGTTGCCAGCATTGCAAGAACAAAAGACAAGCATTGGCATAGCCAATAGGTCTCGCCTTGGGGACCTTATAAGTGTTTAGCCATGCAACAGTAGATGTTGTTGCACCAAGGATATTGTGCTGCATAACTAAATACTTATAAGGTCCCAAAAGCGAGACCTATTGGCTATGCCAATGCTTGTTTTTTTGCATATGTTCCCTGCAGTGGGGGGGAACTGGTTGAATTGTTCCTGGTGCTTGCCTGGCATTGTGTTGCTAGGGCATAGGTTAGAGACCCCATACCCAGTCTCTTAGACTGGTTACAGCCATAGTCTTGTAATGAACACGCTGAGTCATCATTTCCAAATTTGGAGTGGTGCACTACTCCGAATCAAAAGTTGTCTGCCAATGAGTCATTTAGTCTTGTTGTATTGTATCAGTAAATCCTTTATTTTCATAAACATCCAACAATAAAAAAAAAACAGCCAACGCGTTTCGTTCATATGGAATGAACTTCTTCAGGGCATTGAGTGATGTATGATAGTGGGGGGGGAGATGGTCCTAAGTTCCCCCTGGTGTTCTCACGAGCAAAGCGCGAAATTGGTCCAGTATGTTCAAAAACGTCGCAAAGAAGAATATGTAGTACACAATATAATGTGACTGTGTGGGCCTCCTTGATAAGGGCCAGCACTCGATGAATCTGAAGTGCAGGATGCTGCCGTCGGATCCGTTCGAAAGCTGAGTCATCATTGCAGGCCCCGAGGGTGCAACCGAAAGATAGGTGACCTTTTAGTAATGATATGAAAGAAAAGGAGGAAACTGTTTGTCCCATGCCTTCTGTGATCCCCCAGTCATCTAACTGCAAAAGCTGATAGTTTTACAGAAGGGTCCACCAGCTGGCTCTGGTGGTTAGGCTCTGGAGTGTGGGTGCTGGGCTTGCCTTGTTCCTGTTAGTTATGACTATATACCAATAGCAGAAGGTACTTGATGTGAAAAGCTTTAACGTGCTTTCATTCATGTTTTTAGATTTCATATTTCCATAATAAAAATATTTATAAATAAATAAATTAATAATGTGGTAACGCCCTAAAAAAGCCAATAGGCCTGCTTTATATAATGACATCCGCTCATAGTATCATTTTACATCTAGGATGGGTGGAGCACGGTGATTATGGGGCTAGCATCCATTAGGGGTGAAATGTGAAATAAGGGTATCACCTAAGGTACTTCCATCTTCCTGCTGAATATATATTTCTCATTTAATTAATAGTATTTAGTAGTGTGTGTAATAAATGTACTTTTCTTTTTTGAAAGAAAAACACTGATTGGACAATCATTTATTGAGTGTTATTGCACCCAGCGAATTGAGATTGCTAGCCCACACCACTTCCCTTGACTAGGCCTTGGACTGCTCTTGTTCGTTACCCTGAGAGAGTCAAGTGCTACAATAAGGTACCTGGTTCCCAGTAAGGAGACAATTGTGTACCTATTACTTGTGCAGGACTCTCAAATACGACAGGAAAACGGGGCACATAGAAAAAAATGTAGTTGCCTAAGTCTCTGTAGTTGTTTCAAGTGTGGGTGGATATCTACTTCTCTCTGCAGTTTAACACCGGAGTACAGTATGCTCAGTCTAATTCTAGGAGCTAATTTGGGACACTGTGTTCAATTAAAGCCAATTTGCAAATTATCCAGTTTTGCCAGGCCCAGCATGCTAAATAATTCAAACACTATAAAAGGTTTTTTTAGAAAAAAATTGCAAATATTAATTTAAAAACTGTGCTAACCCGCAGCGAATGAATATTTGGAATCTAAAAAGGCAATTAATCCAGAAGTGTTGTACAAATTCATATCAGCCCTGCCAAGTACCATGCATCTGAAAGGGCCGGGCCCATAGGATCTGGACCTATTCTAGAATCACAACCGAATGGTTCGTTTTAGCAGCATGTAAGGGTAGAGGGGAGAAAAGTGTTATTATTGCTAATCAATTCAACTGAATATTCTCTTAACACATAGTAACCACAGACAACTACGTAAGGTTAATTAATTTATTACAAAGCCAAAAATAGCTGGACATAGAGACACCTCAAAATGAGAGTGTAGAAATACATCGGAATCAGCATAAAGCCAAACCTATGTATCAAGTTTATGCGGTACAACATAAAATAAACAATTAATTCAAGAAACAGGATGCTGAGGATCAGAAAGCATGAGCCCAAGTTTCCCTGCATCGAGGGTTGATGAATATAAAGCATTAATCTGTCCCTACACTAAAGTTAAATGACATCCCTACTTAGGCATCTTCAGACTAGAAAGTTAAAAGGTGTCAGTCTGTGGAGTCTCCCTAAGAAGTCTCCCCAGAATAATGGGTCATGTAGCATAAAGATACGAGACAGAGCTTGCTCTAAGATGCTCTCTCTCCGAAGGCAGAGAAGAAGTGGGGTACTTTCCCTACTCTAACATCGCATTATTACAGGTATCTTTCCCAAGAGTCTTTGCAGGTCACGCCATCCGCTCTGAACATGATCTCGAAGGTAGTTTTCCACTGGATAACAGTGTTGCTGATTTGCAACATGTTGACCTTGATTCCCAGACCTTCTCCGGTGTGAAAAACAACAATTTTCCCTTATCGGCTTGAGTTTACGATGTAACTCCTTCTCTCCTTGCCTGACTAATAACATAAAGACATTATTCTAGCTAACAAGGGCGCTTCTTTCACCCGCAGCACAAAACGTGAGAAAGAACGGATTCCACTGCATACATGAATTCAGACATTAATTCTCAAGCGAGAGCTTCCAGGGAAATGCATTTCAGGCCTACAAGATTCAGCTAACATAAGAAATATGGCATATGAGCTTTACGAAATTGCATAGGAAATAAGGCACAATGAATTAATACATTACCTACGTATAAAATGAGACAATAATGATTTTAATACGTGAATGAATGTTAATACCACAATACGAGCTCTTCAAATTAAATTTTCTGCTAGTCACATTTACATTTTACCACTTAATTCCCTATGTTGCCACTTATTGGGCTAAACACATCATGCTTCATGTTATTACATTTCGAAATTCTAGCACTTCACGTTAATACAACAAATGATTATATGCGGGTGCGCTCTACACATGTGATTATAATGAACCCCAACAAATAAAATGCGATTTCCGCTACATCAGTTCCCCCGTCTGATGACGTTGTGTCATCACAAACCACCATAAAGTAGACCAATCTAAACAGATGTTGTAGCTAGTCTCCTCTGTCTGAACTCCTCCAACCGCTTCAGATTCTCATAATGACTGTCCTGCAGTCTTTCCACCCTTCTTTCTCTCTCCCTAAAGGAATCCTCCATTTGCCTAGCCTTGTGCCATTTGTAAGCCCTTTATCATACCTAATAAGATGATAACACAGATCACAACAATTATTATTGGCTTCAAGATATATCAAAGAATTCCCTTTCCTTGGTTAGCAAACCAACTTCCAACTGTTCCAAATCCTTTTCCAATCTTATCCCAAACTCCCTTGGTTGCCCAGTCATGTATCTCATGATGTATTGCAGGGATGTTATTTATATATCCCTTCAGATCCTTGCTTTTATCAGGAATGTAAGTGCGACACTGTTGGACCTTCAGCATCCGACAGACTCTGCCCTCTTTTGTCAATAACACATCTAAAGCAATACGGTTTTGCATTACCATTGCCTTTATCGAAACCATCTCTCCATCTACGAGCAACAATGTCTGAGCTGTGTTATCTGACAACTTATCCACAATGGTAGACAACCTTCTAATCTTGATGTCATTCAAAACCACGCACAAACTGGGTATCATCGCTTCAAATATGTTTCCCACAATTTCACCAGCACTCAGTTCACGTTTCTCTCTATGGTTTGATTTTCACTCTAAACTCTCCAAATCCTCCACATAATATATCTTTGGAAACGCAACAGCCACTTAACAAGTACCATACCAATTGTTCGGAAGCCAAACATATGGATCCTTCCCACACACAAAATATACTCCAGGCACCACTTGCACTGCTTCTTGGAGGAACTTCTTCGTAGAAGCATCAATTAAGAAGATGTGATCACACGTACTCTGTCCCACAAAGATAGTGTCATAACGGGTCTGTACCTGTCGAATACAAAGCTTGCCTCGTTGTTCCCAATCTAGAGCTACAGAACCATAGCTTCCCTTAGCCTTGTGAGCCAACTCCTCCTTGGTCCACTCAAAGTTTCCTTCCCTATTATTAAGCTTAACAGTTAGGCCTCTATGTATATCCTCTACTTGAACTACAAATTGCTTCCCTATGTCTGTTAATGTGCAGGTTAAATTGTGTCTATGAGCATAAGCAGTGTCTAGTGTTACTGTGGGTACAAAATACTTTCCCATTCTCTCTTCTTTCTTGTAATAGTCATATTTGTTCAGATGTTTGTAGAATGGAACTTCTGAGAGTACCAAATCATAATTTAAGAAATAGTACTCGTAATGACCCTTTCCATAAAACATTCTAAGGAGCAAACTACATTTAATACCATACGTCAAGGGTAAGTGATGATACCTGATCCCCTCCTCAACTGAACCAGGCAATTGCATGCACACATAACAATCTCTCACATCCATAGTATTCACATAGTCATACAATAGCTTCGCATAAGCATTCAGCGTCTAATCACCTTTAGACAAATCTACATGCAGAAAGCATCTAGTTTGCTCTATTACGCATTTATCAGATCTTAATGTACCCTCTTATGAGGCAGCAGTGGTAGGTGTGATTGTCCCATGTAATCCCACTCCCTGTACGTCAGCTTTGTGTGCGTTTAAAATGGACTCAGTAATGACTTCAGCTATCACTATGATTACTCCTACAATAAGTGTACTCATAATACATTTGTGCCTACGATTCGAATTTCCAGACTCCATTTTCAAAGTGGCTCAGATTGTGGCTGTCTCTTTTCTCTGCCTCTTATGTACCGGCAACAAGGTCTTTCAGCAACCTTTTTTTTTTATCTTAGAAAATTCTTATAACAGTCCTTGGCATCATATTTACACAGATTGGAAGACTTCCTTAGCCCTCTTTCTTCTTCTAAATGGAAAAGTCCCTATTTTTATTCTTCTTCCACTCAGGCTCATATCTTCTTTCAGCAATTTTTATTTACAGTTCAAAGGGTTCAATTTACATCCCTTATTAGATCATAGCCAATCTCCTCAATGACTCGCTGTAACAGTTCTGCTCTGAATGCTGCAATTTCCTGAGGAGGCGGTTGAATTCCAAAGCTTGGGAATTTCATGTCTTCCAGAATTAGAGTCCGCAAACCACTCAACCTTGGTGGATAAGGCACAGTCAATGACAGGATTGCATTAGCCTCCATTCCAGGAACTCTCAGCAGGATCTCGACAATCAGTATCAAAGTCTCAGACCTCGCTCTCCACGGCATTGGCAGCTAGATAAGTCCACTTGGGAGAGGAGTATCTCTGACACAGCACTCTTGTTCTCCTTGATCTCCTTACACTTCTGGGGACTTGTTTGGACTCACTCAGATCAGACTCAGATGATTCTTTTATTGGTGCAAGTTCTTTCTTAGATGCAAGTCTCAATTCCCTTCTTTTCTATCTCACAAGCCACGATTAATTTGCGGCCTTTTTCCTCCTTGACTGCGTATGACCAATTTCCACAACAGTCTTTTATGCTGAGTCAAATTCTGTACTACTCACAACGTTACTGTCTTCCTCAGAGTCTATACCTGGGTCTTGTGTAGCTTGACTCTTCTCAGCTTAACCTGGTGGGTATACAGCCTCTACAGGAACCCCCACAGCTTGGCTTGCCCTCTCCGGTGACCTTTTGATCACGGCTGGAACTACTTCTGGGAGAGGAGCTGTTTAATCGGAGGGTCCTGTGAATCATCAGGTATGGGGTATGGGAAGCATGGATCCAGTTAGGCACTCCTCCATACTTCACAGCAGTATTCGTCACCAATACCGCCTGATATGGTCCACGCCACCGAGAGTCAAGACAGTTCTTCCTTACATGCTCTCGGACGAGCACCCAGTCCCCGGCTCAGGTCATGGCAAAGGTCTTTCGATGCTGGTGCAGTTGTCGCTTCAACTTGATGAGACACAGAACAAACCACATCAGCCAATCCTTTACAGTAGTCAAGGATCAAGTCATCTGAGATGTTTATCAAAGCGGTAGCTGGCACTGCAGGTAAGCGCATCACCCTTCCCATGAGAATATCGTGTGGTGATAACCCAGTTCTCCTGTTGGGAATGCTGCACAAGCTCATTAGAACCAAGGGCAACACATCGGGCCATTTAAAAAATGTTGAAGCACATGCTTGTGTCATCCTCGCCTTTAAAGTCCCATTGATTTGCTCCACAATGCCTGATGCCTCTGGTTTGTAACTACAATACAATCTCTGATACACACTCAAGGCAGTACACAGCAGCTTCATGATCTCGCTGTGGAAGTGAGTTCCTCTATCCGACTCCAATGTAGTTGGAAATCCGAAATGAGGTATAAGCTCCCTCAACAACAGCTTTGCTACTGTGAGACTGTCACACCTTCTAGTTGGATAAGCTTCCACCCACCGAGAAAAGATGCACACAATAACTAAGATGTATCTCAATCCATTACATACAGGCATCTCAACAAAGTCCAATTGGATCTGATTGAAAGGACCCCCTGATCTGCCAATGTGGCTCAAAGCTACAACAGTTTTCTTACCAGCATTCATTTGTTGACACGTAACACACCGATGACACACTGCTTCTGCAATCACACAGAACCTCAGATTAAACCAAGTCTGCCTGAACAATCTCACCATTGCATCCCTTCCTATGTGAGCTGCTCCATGAATCTGCCTTGCCATTGGATTCAGCAAACAATCCAGTAACACTGCCCTACCATCAGTTGAAACCCATATGTCACTTTCTCCTTTCTCACAACCTGCTCTGATCCAACCTGCTTGTTCCTGTTCTGTTGCTTCCATTTGCAAATGTGTAACTTCATCCCATGTGTGTGCGACAGCTAGCATCATGCTGAGTTCGGTCTTCTCTGTACTCCCGCCAACATATTCCCAATTGAAAATGCATGGGTGTGTAGCACAAAAGCGAGCAAATTCATCCGCATAGCGGTTTCCCGTCGTGACAAACGTTTCTCCCTTGGGCAGTGTACTTAATGACCGCCACTTCCTTTGGTAACTGCAATTCTTCCAACAATTGTCTCACATATTCCCAGTTCATAATGGGAGAGCCTGAAGATGTTAGTAACCCTTTCGGCGACCATAGCTGTCTGAAGTCATGAACTACACCGAAACCGTACTGGCTATCGGTATAGATGGTGACTCAGATCTGCTCGGAGACAAGACATGCACGGGTCAAAGCAATAATCTCGGCTACTTGCACGGAATGTACTCCCTGTAGACAAGCAGCTTCCACAACTCCAGAGATAGTACAAACAGAAAATGCTTCTCTCAGATTTGCTTCATTGTCCCTTAGACATGAACCATCAACAAAAAGGACTTGATTGGGATCAGACAATGGTTCATCGATAATGTCAGGTCTCGGCTTGGTGCAAAGCTCAGTAACGTTGAGACAGTCATGGTCTTCACAATCTTCCCCATCAGCACTTGCAATAGTTAACAAGGTGGCTGGATTTAAACAGAACAGCGCTTCAGAGTCACATTCTCTGCAGCAAGCAACACCTGTTCATACCTTGCCAACCTGTTGTTAGACAAATTATGTGTTTTGGTCCTCGTCATCAGAAGCTCAACTGAGTGTGTTACATACACAGTAAGTGGATGACCCATCACAATGCTTTCACATCGTTCCACACTGACACCTGTTGCAGCAACTGACTTGAGACATCCGGGCAACGCTGAAGCTACAGGATCTAGGCACCTCCATGTGTCTGGGTGAGTACAGAAAAAGCACAACCTTCCTTTTCGTGGCAGAACAGCGAAAACGCTTTGTTGTAATCAGGCATTCCTAAAGTTGGAGCATGACAAAGGCACTCCCTCAGCTCCAAGAAGGCAAGTAAGCAGTCGTTATCCCAAAGTACCGGATCACTCACATCTTTGTGGATCAGCTTCTGCAAAGGCTTTGCCACCGAGGAGAAATTCGGAATCCACTGTCGGCAGTAGCCAAACATTCCCAAAAACATCCTGACCTCTTTCTGGGTAGTAGGCGGATTCATTTTTATGATCGCGTCTACTCGTTCTGGTGATACCTTCCTCTTGCTTCTCTCATTTCGATGACCCAAGTACTGAACTTCAGTGAGACAGTACTGAAGTTTGCTCTGAGACACCCTATGCCCATTGTCGGCCAGATGGTTCAGTAAGGCGATAGTATCGTCCCTGCAAGCCTCCCATGTTTCAGATGCAATAAGAAGGTCATCAATATACTAAACTAGCACTGATTTTTTTTTGGGCAAAACTAAACTCTCAAGGTTCTTCTTCAAGACCTGATTGAAGATGGATGGACTTTCAGTATACCCTTGAGGGATACGACACTATGTTAAGACACGATTTTCCAGGTGGAAAGCAAATAAAAATTGGCCCTCCTCGTGCAATTGAATGGAGAAAAAAGCCTGTCAGAGGTCAATCACTGTGAACCAGACAGCTTCACAAGGAATCTGGAATAGGATCACAGATGGATTCAGTACCACAGAACAACATGGTATCACAATATCATTCACCTTCCCAAGGTCCTGAACTATGCAATACTTTCCGCTCGGTTTCCCCAATCCCATGATGGGCAAATTGCACGGGCTTCCTGTGATCTCCTTCAATATGCCCAATACAATTATTGACTCAATCACAGGTGTAATCCCTGCTACCGATTCCCGGGTCAGGTTGTACTGAGGCGTTCTCGAGAATTCTGCATTAGGCTTGATCTGTATGCGGACTGGCTTGACTCCTCGAATAAGTCTGATTTCCTCTCCCGTGAAGTCCCATACCACTGGAGAGACGTGATTTTGATTCGCCAACTTGAAAGCGATGTCCTCATCATCAGTCTGCAACTCAATTCCCTTCAGCATACAATAGATGGTACAATTCAATTTGCACAAGAGGTCACGCCTTAGTAAACAGACTGGACTCAAATCACATATGACGAACTGGGGATGATCCTGAAAGGTTCCAATTTTCATCGGCACCTCTTCTGGCAAAGGGTTTGTCATTCTTTTGTTAGCAACTCCTACAAATTGGGTTGATTTTCTAGAGAGGGGTAGGTTTGGGACTACTGCAGATCTCACAGTAGAACGGCTAGTACCAATATCAATCAGGAATGTAAGGGGATGGCCATCTACGTCTGCCTCTACATATGGTCCATTCTGGTCTACCTCTAAGACTGTGCCAAGTGTACAGTCTTCCTCCCCCCTCCTTCATAAGGGCAGGTCCTAATCAAATCCATCCAGCACTTCCATTCGGGGCATTTGATGATAGGTTTGATTGCCCTGCGAGATTCTCTGCGGTCGCAGCACTCGCACTAACTGGTTTCGATTCCCCCCTGCATTTAGAGATCTCGGCCTTGTCACCGTCGGTAACTGATTCACCGCATCTGTCACTTGCACAAGCTCTCCCTCCTGCACCTGATTCACCGGATTTAAGCGGCACTCGCGCTTCCAATGCCCGATCTTGTGACAAAAATGACAGGCAGTGGTCTTTTTCAGCGTAGCAACATCTATCCCTGTTTTGGGATCAATGGGGACACCTCTTCCTCTCCCCTGTCCCGCTGGACCTGATGTACCCTGAACGCTTCCTTGGACATTCCCTTGATTGCGCACTACTGTTCCTCCGGTTGCCTGAACCTGCTCTCCCTTCTGTGCCTTTCGCATTTGACCAACATTAACTTTTCTTTTATCCTCCAATGTTTGGAATCCACCTCATCATCGCAATACCTGGCATAACGTAGAATTTCGTCCAGGGACATATATTGCAGCAGATCAGATGTTGCTGGATCATGAATCTGATTTCCGGCCTCAGTCCTGTCACAAATTTTGAGACGAATTGGCCCATGTCTTTAGGGTCAAGTGAATCCAACCCACTATATTGCTTAAAGGCTTTCAAGAGCTTTTCGTAATAGGCATGCACTGACTCTTTAGGCTCCTGGGTCGTTTGATCTATCTTAACCCAACTGATGTTTTGAGGGGCTATTTTGGACTGTAACCATGTGATCACCTGCTCATACTTCTTCATAACCAAAGGCAAAGGACCATGAGTTACAGGATCCCTCTCTGGCTCAGCAGTAGGCCACTCAATAGCTATTTTGCATGCAGACCATAGACCACTAGTAACCACAATTTCAAACAGAGTATTTAAGTCAATCCACAACACTTTAAAAATTTTAACCCCTTCGCTGCTAGGCCTTTTCCCCCCCTGTGCTAAGCCGTTTTTTGGCTATTTGGGGTAGTTCGCGCTTAGGCCCCTGTAACTTTTTGACCACATAAGGTATCCACGCCAAATTTGCGTACTTTTTGCCAACATCATGGGGATTCTAAAGGTACCCAAGGTTTGTGGATTCCCCTGGAGGGGACCCAGAAATTAGCCAAAATACAGCTAAATTTTGGTTTTTGGGGAAAAATGGTAAAAAGGGCTCCAGATGAAAGCGTCTGTTTTTTTTTCCCTGTAAATGGTATCAAAAAGGGATTGTGGTGCTGAAATCACCATCTTCCCAGCTTTCAGGGTCAAGCAGACTTTTGTCAGAAAATCAAAAAAATTTACACAGTTTTGCCATTTTTCTGGGACATAGCCTATTTTTGCTATTTTTTGTGCTTTCAACCTCCTTCCAGTTAATGGTAGAAATGGGTATGAAAGCAATAATGGATCCTGGAAAGCTATACATTTCTGAAAAGTAGACAAAATTCTAAATTCAGCAAGGGGTCATTTGTGTAGATCCTAAAAGTTTTCTTTATAGAAACTAACAGTTAAATATAGGAAAAATTGAACATTAGTTGACAAAAACAGGCATTTGTGTCAACGTTTTCACCTGTCACTTCTTCTAATTATGACAGCTATTTGAAAGCAATATACCGTTACATCCGCTGGACCTTTCTGGTTGTGGCAATATATAGGACTTGTAGGTTCACCGAGAACCCGACGAACCCAGAGCCAATAACTGAGCAGCGTCTTGCAATGGTTTTTTATTATGTACCGGGTATATAACAATTATTCTGGGAAAATGTACACATGGAAAAATCGGTATGAAAGACACCTATGTATTTCTGAAATGGGAACAAAATATAGAGTTTAGAAACAGTAGATATTTGCACATTTCCGAAATTGGGAGTACCCATACTAGTATGAGAATTATAGGTCATTATTCAAAATGACTTCTTTTTTACACATTGTCTTTCATTTGGAAGGCAGAAATGCATCGAAAGTCAATAGGTAATAACAGTTGCTCTACAATTCTGTATTACCCTAAGTCTCCCGATAAAAATGGTACCTCACTTGTGTGGGTAGGCCTAGTGCCCGCGACAGGAAACGGCTCAAAACGCAACGTGGACACACCACATTTTCACAGTGAAAAATGACCCTTTTTTGCAAAGTGCCTAGCTGTAGTTTTTTAACTCTAGCTCTGCCGGCACCTAGGGAAACCTAGCAAACCTATACATTTTTGAAAACTAGATACCCAGGGGAATCCACGATGGGGTGACTTGACTGGCTCTCACCAGGTTCTGTTACCCAGAATCCCTTGCAAAACTAAACAATTGTCCCAAAAAACACATTTTCCTCACATTTCTGTGGTGGAAAGTTTTGGAATCTGCGTGGATCCACAAAATTCCACCCACCCCGCGTTCCCCAAAGTCTTCCAAGAAAAACGGTACCTCACTTGTGTGGGTAGGCCTAGTGCCCGCGACAGGAAACGGCCCAAAACGCAACGTGGACACAACACATTTTCACAGTGAGAAATGACCCTTTTTTTGCAAAGTGCCTAGCTGTAGTTTTTGAACCCTAGCTCTGCCGGCACCTAGGGAAACCTAGCAGACCTATACATTTTTGAAAACTAGACACCCAGGGGAATCCAGGATGGGGTGACTTGACTGGCTCTCACCAGGTTCTGTTACCCAGAATCCCTTGCAAACCTAAACAATTGTCAAAAAAACACATTTTCCTCACATTTCTGTGGTGGAAAGTTCTGGAATATGCGTGGATCCACAAAATTCCACCCACCCCGCGTTTCCCAAAGTCTTTCAAGAAAAATGGTACCTCACTTGTGTGGGTAGGGCTAGTGCCGGCGACAGGAAACGGCGCAAAACGCAACGTGGACACACCACATTTTCACAGTGAAAAATGACCCTTTTTTTGCAAAGTGCCTAGCTGTAGTTTTTTAACCCTAGCTCTGCCGGCACCTAGGGAAACCTAGCAAACCTATACATTTTTTAAAACTAGACACCCAGGGGAATCCAGGATGGGGTGACTTGACTGGCTCTCCTCAGGTTCTGTTACCCAGAATCCCTTGCAAACCTAAACAATTGTAAAAAAAAACACATTTTCCACACATTTCTGTGGTGGAAAGTTCTGGAATCTGCATGGATCTACAAAATTCCACCCACCCCGCGTTCCCCAAAGTCTTTCAAGAAAAACGGTACCTCACTTGTGTGGGTAGGCCTAGTGCCCGCGACAGGAAATGGCCCAAAACGCAACGTGGACACACCACATTTTCACAGTGAAAAATGACCCTTTCTTTGAAAAGTGCCTAGCTGTAGTTTTTTAACCCTAGCTCTGCTGGCACCTAGGGAAACCTATCAAACCTATACATTTTTTTACACTAGACACCCAGGGGAATCCAGGATGGGGTGACTTGACTGGCTCTCACCAGGTTTTGTTACCCAGAATCCCTTGCAAACCTAAACAATTGTAAAAAAAAAACACATTTTCCTCACATTTCTGTGGTGGAAAATTCTGGAATCTGGGTGGATCTACAAAATTCCACCCACCCCGCGTTCCCCAAAGTCTTTCGAGAAAAACGGTACCTCACTTGTGTGGGTAGGCCTAGTGCCCGCGACAGGAAACGGCCCAAAACGCAACGTGGACACACCACATTTTCACAGTGAAAAATGACCCCTTTTTTGCAAAGTGCCTAGCTGTAGTTTTTGAACCCTAGTGTACGAGGGTCCCGTTCTACTATATAACAGAAACCCCAACGTACCATCCTGCTCTGCTCAGGCAGCATGACACTCCCAGATAGGCCCCACCAGTCAGGCCCTGATAGATGTCCTAAGTTGTCCACTTTCCTTCCGCCCACCTCACCTGCCACGAGAAGCCCACCTTCTTAGGTGCACACACACATGTAGGCCCAAGCCCACCTTCTTAGGTGCACACACACATGTAGGCCCAAGCCCACCTTCTTAGATACCCACATGTAGGCCCAAGCATGCCACTTTAGATACATACACATAGGCCCAAAGCCCAGTGCCTCTTGCTATTTATTTTTTTAATAAAACAGATCTCGGAGGCTTCACCGAGCTGACAGCAGGGACCTGTGCCATCCACCGCAACACAAGCCCCCCTTGTAAATTTCCACAGTTACGAGAATAAGGTTAGCCCACACGTATGTGACATTCTGCTGGTACATCTGGCTGTTTCACAAGCAATGTTTGCAATATTTTTACTTATGAAACTTTCCGCGCTTGCTCAACTGAAACTGGAAAGACGGCTACGTGACAGAGAAATAATATATAAAATATTAATTTCTGAGCATTTTACGGTAAAAGTTATCCTTTGTTTATGTGTGTTTATTGTTTGCGGTCAAGAGCACCGACCACCTGCTAAAAGCCCCTAGTTTCACCATGATACCACTTCTCAGTTCTCCGAGAAAAACTTTCCACAGTTACTGTAAGCGTGCAGTCAAGGGCCCGTGCCAGGACCCACGTCAGACGTGGGTAGGAGTTCTGCATTAAGCAATATAAAAGATTTGCACCCAGGTTTACGCCCCGAACTCTTCAAACCAGTGCTTTGCTGCATGGTGAGGGTTCCCGGTCGACCGTTCTCCTGATTGGGCCTAGAACTTCTACTCTCAAGGTGGTAATGCTCTTTTATAATTATTAGCCTTTTGGCTTTGTCAGCCTCTCTAATTTAGCTCATCCAAACCCAAGCCATTGCATTTATCCTAGTTTAAATTGTGTAGCCTTGGATGGTTTTGCCTTCTTATTAAAGATTTGCCTTCTAGGCACTTGCCTATTCATCATCTTTAAATTCAGGGTTGCTCCTTAGGCAACTGTGCATTAAGTAATATCTGCATAGGTATTTTTGCCTCATTTAAACCACTGATTTATAACATGTCGATGCTTTATTTTTCATCCTGCCCATGTGTTGATGGGCAGCATTAAATGAACAGTTTTCTGTGTTATTGAATTGCTTAATAAAGTGCCACTGTATTTCACACCGTTGTTCCTTCCTTTCAAGTGAACGAGCAGAGTGCGGGTCAGGCTCTCAGGAGCCGGTAAGCAGAAGGGTGTGGCCACCCATTTACCCTCAATCACTAGCTCTGCCGGCACCTAGGGAAACCTAGCAAACCTATACATTTTTGAAAACTAGACACCCAGGGGAATCCAGGATGGGGTGACTTGACTGGCTCTCACCAGGTTCTGTTACCCAGAATCCCTTGCAAACCTAAACAATTGTCAAAAAACAAATTTTCCTCACATTTCTGTGGTGGAAAGTTCTGGAATCTGCGTGGATCTACAAAATTCCACCCACCCCGCGTTCCCCAAAGTCTTCCGAGGAAAATGGTACCTCACTTGTGTGGGTAGGCCTAGTGCCAGCGACAGGAAACGGCGCAAAACGCAACGTGGACCCGCCACATTTTCACAGTGAAAAATGACCCTTTTTTTGCAAGGTGCCTAGCTGTAGTTTTTTAACCCTGGCTCTGCCGGAATGTAGGGAAACCTAGCAAACCTATACATTTTTTAAAACTAGACACCCAGGGGAATCCAGGATTGGGTGACTTGACTGGCTCTCACCAGGTTCTGTTACCCAGAATCCCTTGCAAACCTAACAAATTGTCAAAAAAACACATTTTCCTCACATTTTTGTGATGGAAAGTTCTGGAATCTGCGTGGATCCACAAAATTCCACCCACCCCGCGTTCCCCAAAGTCTTTCAAGAAAAATTGTATCTCACTTGTGGGGGTAGGCCTAGTGCCCGCAACAGGAAACGGCGCAAAACGCAACGTGGACACACCACATTTTCACAGTGAAAAATTACCCTTTTTTTGCAAAGTGCCTAGCTGTAGTTTTTTAACCCTGGCTCTGCCGGCACTTAGGGCAACCTAGCAAACCTATACAATTTTGAAAACTAGACACCCAGGGGAATCCAGGATGGGGTGACTTGACTGGCTCTCACCAAATTCTGTTACCCAGAATCCCTTGCAAACCTAAAAAATTGTAAAAACAAAACACATTTTCCTCACAATTCTGTGGTGGAAAGTTCTGGAATCTGCGTGGATCCACAAAATTCAACCCACCCCGCGTTCCCCAAAGTTTTCCGAGAAAAATGGTACTTCACTTGTGTGGGTAGGCCTAGTGTCCGCGACAGGAAACGGCGCAAAACGCAACGTGGACACACCACATTTTCACAGTGAAAAATGACCCTTTTTTTGCAAAGTGCCTAGCTGTAGTTTTTTAACCCTGGCTCTGCTGGCACTTAGGGAAACCTAGCAAACCTATACAATTTTGAAAACTAGACACCCAGGGGAATCCAGGATGGGGTGACTTGACTGGCTCGCCCCAGGTTCTGTTACCCAGAATTCCTTGCAAACCTAACAAATTGTCAAAAAAACACATTTTCCTCACATTTCTGTGGTGGAAAGTTCTGGATTCTGCGTGGATCCACAAAATTCCACCCACCCCGCGTTCCCCAAAGTCTTTCAAGAAAAATGGTATCTCACTTGTGTGGGTAGGCCTAGTGCCCGCGACAGGAAACGGCGCAAAACGCAACGTGGACACACCACATTTTCACAGTGAAAAATGACCCTTTTTTTGCAAAGTGCCTAGCTGTAGTTTTTTAACCATGGCTCTGCCGGCACTTAGGGAAACCTAGCAAACCTATACAATTTTGAAAACTAGACACCCAGGGGAATCCAGGATGGGGTGACTTGACTGGCTCTCACCAGGTTCTGTTACCCAGAATCCCTTGCAAACCTAAAAAATTGTAAAAACAAAACACAGTTTCCTCACATTTCTGTGGTGGAAAGTTCTGAAATCTGCGTGGATCCACAAAATTCCACCCACCCCGCGTTCCCCAAAGTTTTTCAAGAAAAATGGTACCTCACTTGTGTGGGTAGGCCTAGTGTCCGCGACAGGAAACGGTGCAAAACGCAACGTGGACACACCACATTTTCACAGTGAAAAATGACCCTTTTTTTGCAAAGTGCCTAGCTGTAGTTTTTGAACCCTAGCTCTGCCGGCACCTAGGGAAACCTAGCAAACCTATACATTTTTGAAAACTAGACACCCAGGGGAATCCAGGATTGGGTGACTTGACTGGCTCTCACCAGGTTCTGTTACCCGGAATCCCTTGCAAACCTAAAAAATTGTCAAACAAAACACATTTTCCTCACATTTCTGTGGTGGAAAGTTCTGGAATCTGTGTGGATCTACAAAATTCCACCCACCCCGCGTCCCCCAAAGTCTTTCGAAAAAGACGGTACCTCACTTGTGTGGGTAGGCCTAGTGCCCACGACAGGAAATGGCCCAAAACGCAACGTGGACACACCACATTTTCACAGTGAAAAATGACCCTTTTTTTGCAAAGTGCCTAGCTGTAGTTTTTGAACCCTAGCTCTGCCGGCACCTAGGGAAACCTAGCAAACCTATACATTTTTGAAAACTAGACACCCAGGGGAATCCAGGATGGGGTGACTTGACTGGCTCTCACCAGGTTCTGTTACCCAGAATCCCTTGCAAACTTAAACAAGTGTCAAAAAAACACATTTTCCTCACATTTCTGTGGTGGAAAGTTCTGGAATCTGCGTGGATCTACAAAATTCCACCCACCCCGCGTTCCCCAAAGTCTTCCGAGGAAAATGGTACCTCACTTGTGTGGGTAGGCCTAGTGCCAGCGACAGGAAACGGCGCAAAACGCAACGTGGACACACCACATTTTCACAGTGAAAAATGACCCTTTTTTTGCAAAGTGCCTAGCTGTAGTTTTTGAACCCTGGCTCTGCCGGCACCTAGGGAAACCTAGCAAACCTATACATTTTTTTAAACTAGATACCCAGGGGAATCCAGGATGGGGTGACTTGACTGGCTCTCACCAGGTTCTGTTACCCAGAATCCCTTGCAAACCTAAACAATTGTAAAACAAAACACATTTTCCTCACATTTCTGTAGTGGAAAGTTCTGGAATCTGCGTGGATCCACAAAATTCCACCCACCCCACGTACCACAAAGTTTTCCGAGAAAAACGGTACCTCACTTGTGTGGGTAGGCCTAGTGCCCACGACAGGAAACGGCCCAAAACGCAACGTGGACACAACACATTTTCACTGTGAAAAATGACCCTTTTTTTGCAAAGTGCCTAACTGTAGTTTTTTAACCCTAGCTCTGCCGGCACCTAGGGAAACCTAGCAAACCTATACATTTTTGAAAACTATACACCCAGGGGAATCCAGGATGGGGTGACTTGACTGGCTCTCACCAGGTTCTGTTTTCCAGAATCCCTTGCAAACCTAACAAATTGTCAAAAAAACACATTTTCCTCATATTTCTGTGGTGGAAAGTTCTGGAATCTGCGTGGATCCACAAAAATCTACCCACCCCGCGTTTCCCAAAGTCTTTCAAGAAAAATGGTACCTCACTTGTGTGCGTAGGCCTAGTGCCCGCGACAGGAAACGGCGCAAAACGCAACGTGGACACAAGACATTTTCACAGTGAAAAATGACCCTTTTTTTGCAAAGTGTCTAGCTGTAGATTTTGAACCTTAGCTCTGCCGGCACCTAGGTAAACCTAGCAAGCCTATACATTTTTGAAAACTAGACACCCAGGGGAATCCAGGATGGGGTGAATTGACTGGCACTCACCAGGTTCTGTTACCCAGAATCCCTTGCAAACCTAAACAGTTGGAAAAAAAAACACATTTTCCTCAAATTTCTGTGGTGAAAAATTCTGGAATCTGTGTGGATCTACAAAATTCCACCCACCCCGCGTTCCCCAAAGTCTTTCGAGAAAAACGGTATCTCACTTGTGTGGGTAGGCCTAGTGCCCGCGACAGGAAACGGCCCAAAACGCAACGTGGACACACCACATTTTCACAGTGAAAAATGACCCCTTTTTTTGCAAAGTGCCTAGCTGTAGTTTTTGAACCCTAGTGTACGAGGGTCCCGTTCTACAATATAACAGAAACCCCAATGTACCATCCTGCTCTGCTCAGGCAGCATGACACTCCCAGATAGGCCCCACCAGTCAGGCCCTGATAGATGTCCTAAGTTGTCCACTTTCCTTCCGCCCACCTCACCTGCCACGAGAAGCCCACCTTCTTAGGTGCACACACACATGTAGGCCCAAGCCCACCTTCTTAGGTGCACACACACATGTAGGCCCAAGCCCACCTTCTTAGATACCCACATGTAGGCCCAAGCATGCCACTTTAGATACATACACATAGGCCCAAAGCCCAGTGCCTCTTGCTATTTATTTTTTTAATAAAACAGATCTCGTAGGCTTCACTGAGCTGACAGCAGGGACCTGTGCCATCCACCGCGACACCAGCCCCCTTGTAAATTTCCACAGTTATGAGAATAAGGTTAGCCCACACGTACGTGACATTCTGCTGGTTCATCTGGCTGTTTCACAAGCAATGTTTGCAATATTTTTACTTATGAAACTTTCCGCGCTTGCTCAACTGAAACTGGAAAGACGGCTACGTGACAGAGAAATAATATATAAAATATTAATTTCTGAGCATTTTACGGTAAAAGTTATCCTTTGTTTATGTGTGTTTATTGTTTGCGGTCAAGAGCACCGACCACCTGCTAAAAGCCCCTAGTTTCACCATGATACCACTTCTCAGTTCTCCGAGAAAAACTTTCCACAGTTACTGTAAGCGTGCGGTCAAGGGCCCGCGTCAGGACCCACGTCAGACGTGGGTAGGAGTTCTGCATTAAGCCGTATAAAAGATTTGCACCCAGGTTTACGCCCCGAACTCTTCAAACCAGTGCTTTGCTGCATGGTGAGGGTTCCCGGTCGACCGTTCTCCTGATTGGGCCTAGAACTTCAACTCTCAAGGTGGTAATGCTCTTTTATAATTATTAGCCTTTTGGCTTTGTCAGCCTCTCTAATTTAGCTCATCCAAACCCAAGCCATTGCATTTATCCTAGTTTAAATTGTGTAGCCTTGGATGGTTTTGCCTTCTTATTAAAGATTTGCCTTCTAGGCACTTGCCTATTCATCATCTTTAAATTCAGGGTTGCTCCTTAGGCAACTGTGCATTAAATAATATCTGCATAGGTATTTTTGCCTCATTTAAACCACTGATTTATAACATGTCAATGCTTTATTTTTCATCCTGCCCATGTGTTGATGGGCAGCATTAAATGAACAGTTTTCTGTGTTATTGAATTGCTTAATAAAGTGCCACTGTATTTCACACCGTTGTTCCTTCCTTTCAAGTGAACGAGCAGAGTGCGGGTCAGGCTCTCAGGAGCCGGTAAGCAGAAGGGTGTGGCCACCCATTTACCCTCAATCACTAGCTCTGCCGGCACCTAGGGAAACCTAGCAAACCTATACATTTTTGAAAACTAGACACCCAGGGGAATCCAGGATGGGGTGACTTGACTGGCTCTCACCAGGTTCTGTTACCCAGAATCCCTTGCAAACCTAAACAATTGTCAAAAAACACATTTTCCTCACATTTCTGTGGTGGAAAGTTCTGGTCGTGCTGGGGGTAGTGTTTTAGGATTTAGGGTAGTGCAGTGGTGTATGTGTAGTGTAGGGGGCTGTGCTGGGGGTAGTGTTTTAGGGTTTAGGGTAGTGCAGTGCTGTTTGGGTAGTGTAGGGGTCGTGCTGGGGGTAGTGTTTTAGGGTTTAGGGTAGTGCAGTGGTGTTTGGGTAGTGTAGGGGTTGTGCTGGGGGTAGATTTAGGGTTTAGTGCAGTGGGGTTTTGGTAGTGTAGGGGTCGTGCTGGGAGTAGATTTAGGGTTTAGGGTAGTGCAATGGTGTTTGTGTAGTGTAGGGGGTCGTGCTGGGGGTAGTGTTTTAGGGTTTAGGGTAGTGCAGTGGTGTTTCGGAAGTGTAGGGGTCATGCTGGGGGTAGTGTTTTAGGGTTTAGGGTAGTGCAGTGGTGTTTGGGTAGTGTAGGGGGTTGTGCTGGGATAGTGTTTTAGGGTTTAGGGTAGTGCAGTGGTGTTTGGGTAGAGTAGGGGGTCATGCTGGGGTAGTGTTTTAGGGTTTAGGGTAGTGCAGTGGTGTTTGGGTAGTGTAGGGGGTTGTGCTGGGGGTAGATGTAGGGTTTAGGGTAGTGCAGTGGTGTTTGTGTAGTGTAGGGGGCAGTGTTTTAGGGTTTAGGGTAGTGCAGTGGTGTTTGTGTA
The DNA here is from genome assembly GCA_963921515.1 of Calotriton arnoldi. Lineage (NCBI taxonomy): Eukaryota > Metazoa > Chordata > Amphibia > Caudata > Salamandridae > Calotriton > Calotriton arnoldi. The sequence continues at coordinate 951,476 of CAWUFW010007707.1, forward strand.
ATATAGGGGTCGTGCTGGGTGTAGTGTTTTAGGGTTTAGGGTAGTGCAGTGGTGTTTGTGTAGTGTAGGGGGTCGTGTTTTAGGGTTTAGGGTAGTGCAGTGGTGTTCGGTTAGTGTAGTGGGTCGTGTTGGGGGTAGTGTTTTAGGGTTGAGGGTAGTGCAGTTGTGTTTGTGTAGTGTAGGGGTCGTGCTGGGGTAGATTTAGGGTTTAGGGTAGTGCAGTGGTGTTTGGGTAGTGTAGGGAGCCGTGCTGGGGGTAGTGTTTTAGGGTTTAGGGTAGTGCAGTGGTGTTTGTGTAGTGTAGGGGGTTGTGCTGGTGATATTATTTTAGGGTTTAGGGTAGTGCAGTGGTGTTTGTGTAGTGGAGGGGGTCGTGCTGGGGTAGTGTTTTAGGGTTTAGTGCAGTGGTGTTTTGTAGTGTAGGGGGTCGTGCTGGGGGTAGTGTTTTAGGGTTTAGGGTAGTGCAGTGGTGTTTGTGTAGTGTAGGGGGTCGTGCTGGGGGTAGTTTTAGGGTTTAGGGTAGTGCAGTGGTGTTTGGGTAATGTAGGGGGTCGTGTTTTAGGGTTTAGGGTAGTGCAGTGGTGTTTGGGTAGTGTAGGGAGTCGTGCTGGGGTAGTGTTTTAGGGTTTAGGGTAGTGCAGTGGTGTTTGTGTAGTGTAGGGGGTCGTGCTGGGGTAGTGTTTTAGGGTTTAGGGTAGTGCAGTGGTGTTTGTGTAGTGGAGGGGGTCGTGCTGGGGGTAGTGTTTTAGGGTTTAGGGTAGTGCAGTGGTGTTTTGTAGTGTAGGGGGTCGTGCTGGGGGCAGTGTTTTAGGGTTTAGGGTAATGCAGTGGTGTTTGTGTAGTGTAGGGGGTCGTGCTGGGGGTAGAGTTTTAGGGTTTAGGGTAGTGCAGTGGTGTTTGGGTAATGTAGGGGGTCGTGTTTTAGGGTTTAGGGTAGTGCAGTGGTGTTTGGGTAGTGTAGGGAGTCGTGCTGGGGGTAGTGTTTTAGGTAGGGTGACCAACTGGCATGGGTGCAAATTCCGGACGGTCAGTGCAAAAATTAAGGACAAAGGGTCAAAATTCAGGACAGAAGGTCAAAATTCAGGACAAAAATTTGGGACAAAACATACGTTTTACAGACACATCAGAGGAGGTCGCACAATGGTATATAAGTGAATAGACAACCAAAATAAGTACAAGTCAAAATAAGTTTATATAAGGTTGAGACAATCGTGCACTTCATAGTTTTTCAGTATGCGCGCAGCTTTGCAAAGTGACACCAGGCTGTTTCTGCAATCAAGATTTGTGCAGGAAAAGGCACACCACATGCTGTCACTATAATAGGGCCCATTGTCATTCTATCTGTGATAATCGTCTGCAGTCTCAGAATGACAATGGGCCAGTCCACACTCTTTGCGAGGTCCGGGAGGGGCTGCTGCAGGCAGCCTCAGTCTACAGATTAAAAGATGCGAGAGGGCCTGAGTGTAAACTTTTAAACTCATGGGGCCTCTCGCAGGGGAACAGCATACCTTCCTGAAATCCCCAATTTGATTTTAGTATGATGTCTGTAAGGCGTCCGTAATTTGGGGACCCTAAATTACGGACGCCTTACAGACATCATACTAAAATAACGGACAGTCTGTGAAATTTACGGACGGTTGGTCACCCTAGTTTTAGGGTTTAGGGTAGTGCAGTGGTGTTTGTGTAGTGTAGGGGGTCGTGCTGGGGGTAGATTTAAGGTTTAGGGTAGTGCAGTGGTGTTGGGTAATGTAGGGGGTCATGCTGGGGGTAGTGTTTTAGGGTTTAGGGTAGTGCAGTGGTGTTTGGGTAGTGTAGGGGTCGTGCTGGGGTAGTGTTTTAGGGTTTAGGGTAGTGCAGTGGTGTTTGTGTAGTGTAGGGGGTCGTGCTGGGGTAGTGTTTTAGGGTTTAGGGTAGTGCAGTGGTGTTTGTGTAGTGTAGGGGTCGTGCCGGGGGTAGTGTTTTAGGGTTTAGGGTAGTGCAGTGGTGTTTGTGTAGTGTAGGGGTCGTGCTGGGGTAGTGTTTTAGGATTTAGGGTAGTGCAGAGGTGTTTGTGTAGTGTAGGGGTCGTGCAGGGGTAGTGTTTTAGGGTTTAGGGTAGTGCAGTGGAGTTTGTGTAGTATAGGGGGTTGTGCTGGGTGTAGATTTAGGGTTTAGGGTAGTGCAGTGGTGTTTTTGTAGTGTAGGGGGTCGTCCTGGGGGTAGTGTTTTAGGGTTTAGGGTAGTGCAGTGGTGTTTGTGTAGTGTAGGGGGCAGTGTTTTAGGGTTTAGGGTAGTGCAGTGGTGTTTGTGTAATATAGGGGTCGTGCTGGGTGTAGTGTTTTAGGGTTTAGGGTAGTGCAGTGGTGTTTGTGTAGTGTAGGGGGTCGTGTTTTAGGGTTTAGGGTAGTGCAGTGGTGTTTGTGTAGTGTAGGGGGTCGTGCTGGGGGTAGATTTAGGGTTTAGGGTAGTGCAGTGGTATTTGGGTAGTGTAGGGAGCCGTGCTGGGGGTAGTGTTTTAGGGTTTAGGGTAGTGCAGTGGTGTTTGTGTAGTGTAGGGGGTTGTGCTGGTGGTATTATTTTAGGGTTTAGGGTAGTGCAGTGGTGTTTGTGTAGTGGAGGGGGTCGTGCTGGGGGTAGTGTTTTAAGGTTTAGTGCAGTGGTGTTTTGTAGTGTAGGGGGTCGTCCTGGGGGTAGAGTTTTAGGGTTTAGGGTAGTGCAGTGGTGTTTGGGTAATGTAGGGGGTCGTGTTTTAGGGTTTAGGGTAGTGCAGTGGTGTTTGGGTAGTGTAGGGAGTCGTGCTGGGGTAGTGTTTTAGGGTTTAGGGTAGTGCAGTGGTGTTTGTGTAGTGTAGGGGGTTGTGCTGGGGGTAGATTTAAGGTTTAGGGTAGTGCAGTGGTGTTGGGTAGTGTAGGGGGTCATGCTGGGGGTAGTGTTTTAGGGTTTAGGGTAGTGCAGTGGTGTTTGTGTAGTGTAGGGGGTCGTGCTGGGGGTAGTGTTTTAGGGTTTAGGGTAGTGCAGTGGTGTTTGTGTAGTATAGGGGGTCGTGCTGGGGTAGTGTTTTAGGGTTTAGGGTAGTGCAGTGGTGTTTGTGTAGTGTAGGGGGTCGTGCTGGGGGTAGTGTTTTAGGGTTTAGGGTAGTGCAGTGGTGTTTGTGTAGTGTAGGGGTCGTGCTGGGGTAGTGTTTTAGGGTTTAGGGTAGTGCAGAGGTGTTTGTGTAGTGTAGGGGGTCCTGCTGGGGAAGTGTTTTACGGTTTAGGGTAGTGCAGTGGTGTTTGTGTAGAGTAGGTGGTCGTGCTGGGGTAGTGTTTTAGGGTTTAGGGTAGTGCAGTGGTGTTTGTGTAGTGTAGGGGGTTGTGCTGGGTGTAGATTTAGGGTTTCGGGTAGTGCAGTGGTGTTTTTGTAGTGTAGGGGTCGTCCTGGGGGTAGTATTTTAGGGTTTAGGGTAGTGCAGTGGTGTTTGGGTAGTGTAGGGGGTCGAGCTGGGGGAGTGTTTTAGGGTTTTGGGTAGTGCAGTGGTGTTTGGGTAGTGTAGGTGGTCGTGCTGGGGGTAGAGTTTTAGGGTTTAGGGTAGTGCAGTGGTATTTGAGTAGTGCAGGGGGTCGTGCTGGTGGTGGTGATTTAGGGTTTAGGGTAGTGCAGTGGTGTTTGAGTAGTGTAGGGGGTCGTGCTGGGGGTAGATTTAGGGTTTAGGGTAGTGCAGTGTTGTTTGGGTAGTGTAGGGAGTCGTGCTGGGGGTAGTGTTTTAGGGTTTAGGGTAGTGCAGTGGTGTTTGGGTAGTGTAGGGGTTGTGCTGGGGTAGTGCTTTAGGGAGTGCAGTGGTGTTTGGGTAGTGTAGGGGGTAGTGCTGGGGGTAGTGTTTTAGGGTTTAGGGTAGTGCAGTGGTGTTTGTGTAGTGTAGGGGGTCGTGCTGGGGGTAGTGTTTTAGGGTTTAGGGTAGTGCAGTGGTGTTTGTGTAGTGTAGGGGGTCGTGCTGGGGGTAGATTTTGGGTTTAGGGTAGTGCAGTGGTGTTTGGGTAGTGTAGGGGGTCATGCTGGGGGTAGTGTTTTAGGGTTTAGGGTAGTGCAGTGGTGTTTGGGTAGTGTAGGGGGTTGTGCTGGTGGTAGTGTTTTAGGGTTTAGGGTAGTACAGTGGTGTTTGGGTAGTGTAGGGAGTCGTCCTGGGGGTTGTGTTTTAGGGTTTAGGGTAGTGCAGTGGTGTTTGGGTAGTGTAGGGAGTCGTGCTGGGGGTAGTGTTTTAGGGTTTAGGGTAGCGCAGTGGTGTTTGGGTAGTGTAGGGGGTCATGCTGGGGGTAGTGTTTTAGGGTTTAGTGTAGTGCAGTGGTGTTTAGTTAGTGTAGGGGGTAGTGCTGGGGGTAGTGTTTTAGGGTTTAGGGTATTGCAGTGGTGTTTGTGTAGTGTAGGGGGTAGTGCTGGGGGTAGTGTTTTAGGGTTTAGGGTAGTGCAGTGGTGTTTGGGTAGTGTAGGGTGCCGTGCTGGGGGTAGTGTTTTAGGGTTTAGGGTAGTGCAGTGGTGTTTGTGTAGTGTAGGGGGTCGTGCTGGGGGTAGTATTTTAGGGTTTAGGGTAGTGCAGTGGTGTTTGTGTAGTGGAGGGGTCGTGCTGGGGGTAGTGTTTTAGGGTTTAGGGTAGTGCAGTGGTGTTTTGTAGTGTAGGGGGTCGTGCTGGGGGCAGTGTTTTAGGGTTTAGGGTAATGCAGTGGTGTTTGTGTAGTGTAGGGGGTCGTGCTGGGGGTAGAGTTTTAGGGTTTAGGGTAGTGCAGTGGTGTTTGGGTAATGTAGGGGGTCGTGTTTTAGGGTTTAGGGTAGTGCAGTGGTGTTTGGGTAGTGTAGGGAGTCGTGCTGGGGGTAGTGTTTTAGGTAGGGTGACCAACTGGCATGGATGCAAATTCAGGACGGTCAGTGCAAAAATTCAGGACAAAGGGTCAAAATTCAGGACAGAAGGTCAAAATTCAGGACAAAAATTTGGGACAAAACATACGTTTTACAGACACATCAGAGGAGGTCGCACAATGGTATATAAATGAATAGACAACCAAAATAAGTACAAGTCAAAATAAGTTTATATAAGGTTGAGACAATCGTGCACTTCATAGTTTTTCAGTATGCGCGCAGCTTTGCAAAGTGACACCAGGCCGTTTCTGCAATCAAGATTTGTGCAGGAGAAGGCACACCACATGCTGTCACTATAATAGGGCCCATTGTCATTCTATCTGTGATAATCGTCTGCAGTCTCAGAATGACAATGGGCCAGTCCACACTCTTTGCGAGGTCCGGGAGGGGCGGCTGCAGGCAGCCTCAGTCTACAGATTAAAGATGCGAGAGGCCCTGAGTGTAAACTTTTAAACTCATGGGGCCTCTCGCAGGGGAACAGCATACCTTCCTGAAATCCCCCAATTTGATTTTAGTATGATGTCTGTAAGGCGTCCGTAATTTGGGGACCCCAAATTACGGACGCCTTACAGACATCATACTAAAATAACGGACAGTCTGTGAAATTTACGGACGGTTGGTCACCCTAGTTTTAGGGTTTAGGGTAGTGCAGTGGTGTTTGTGTAGTGTAGGGGGTCATGCTGGGGGTAGATTTAAGGTTTAGGGTAGTGCAGTGGTGTTGGGTAGTGTAGGGGGTCATGCTGGGGGTAGTGTTTTAGGGTTTAGGGTAGTGCAGTGGTGTTTGGGTAGTGTAGGGGGTCGTGCTGGGGTAGTGTTTTAGGGTTTAGGGTAGTGCAGTGGTGTTTGTGTAGTGTAGGGGGTCGTGCTGGGGTAGTGTTTTAGGGTTTAGGGTAGTGCAGTGGTGTTTGTGTAGTGTAGGGGGTCGTGCCGGGGGTAGTGTTGTTTGTGTAATGTAGGGGGTCGTGCTGGGGTAGTGTTTTAGGATTTAGGGTAGTGCAGAGGTGTTTGTGTAGTGTAGGGGTCGTGCAGGGGAAGTGTTTTAGGGTTTAGGGTAGTGCAGTGGAGTTTGTGTAGTATAGGGGTTGTGCTGGGTGTAGATTTAGGGTTTAGGGTAGTGCAGTGGTGTTTTTGTAGTGTAGGGGTCGTCCTGGGGGTAGTGTTTTAGGGTTTAGGGTAGTGCAGTGGTGTTTGGGTAGTGTAGGGGGTCGAGCTGGGGGAGTGTTTTAGGGTTTTGGGTAGTGCAGTGGTGTTTGAGTAGTGTAGGTGGTTGTGCTGGGGGTAGAGTTTTAGGGTTTAGGGTAGTGCAGTGGTATTTGGGTAGTGTAGGGGGTCGTGCTGGTGGTGGTGTTTTAGGGTTTAGGGTAGTGCAGTGGTGTTTGAGTAGTGTAGGGGGTCATGCTGGGGGTAGATTTAGGGTTTAGGGTAGTGCAGTGTTGTTTGGGTAGCGTAGGGAGTCGTGCTGGGGGTAGTGTTTTAGGGTTTAGGGTAGTGCAGTGGTGTTTGGGTAGTGTAGGGGTTGTGCTGGGGGTAGTGCTTTAGGGTAGTGCAGTGGTGTTTGTGTAGTGTAGGGGTAGTGCTGGGGGTAGTGTTTTAGGGTTTAGGGTAGTGCAGTGGTGTTTGTGTAGTGTAGGGGGTCGTGCTGGCGGTAGATTTAGGGTTTAGGGTAGTGCAGTGGTGTTTGTGTAGTGTAGGGGGTCATGCTGGGGGTAGTGTTTTAGGGTTTAGGGTAGTGCAGTGGTGTTTGTGTAGTATAGGGGGTCATGCTGGGGGTAGTGTTTTAGGGTTTAGGGTAGTGCAGTGGTGTTTGGGTAGTGTAGGCGGTCGTGCTGGGGGTAGTGTTTTCGGGTTTAGGGTAGTGCAGTGGTTTTTGGATAGTGTAGGGGGTTGAGCTGGGGGTAGTGTTTTAGGATTTAGGGTAGTGCAGTGGTGTTTGTGTAGTGTAGGGGGTCGTTCTGGGGGTAGTGTTTTAGGATTTAGGGTAGTGCAGTGGTGTTTGTGTAGTGTAGGGGGTCGTGCTGGGTGTAGTGTTTTAGGGTTTAGGGTAGTGCAGTGGTGCTTGTGTAGTGTAGGGGGTCGTGCTGGGGGTAGTGTTTTAGGGTTTAGTGTAGTGCAGTGGTGTTTGTGTAGTGTAGGGGGTCGTGCTGTGGGTAGTGTTTTAGGGTTTAGGGTAGTGCAGTGGTGTTTGGATAGTGTAAGGGGTCGTGCTGGGGGTAGTGTTTTAGGGTTTAGGGTAGTGCAGTGGTGTTTGGGTAGTGTAGGGAGTCGTGCTGGGGTAGATTTAGGGTTTAGGGTAGCGCAGTGGTGCTTGGGTAGTGTAGGGAGTCGTGCTGGGGGTAGTGTTTTAGGGGTTAGAGTAATGCAGTGGTGTTTGTATAGTGTAGGGGGGTTTAGGGTAGTGCAGTGGTGTTTGTGTAGTGTAGGGGGTCATGCTGGGGGTTGTGTTTTAGGGTTTAGGGTAGGGCAGTGGTGTTTGTGTAGTGTAGGCGGTAGTGTTTTAGGGTTTAGGGTAGTGCAGTGGTGTTTGTGTAGTATGGGGGTCATGCTGTGGGTAGTGTTTTAGGGTTTAGGGTAGTGCAGTTGTGTTTGTGTAGTGTACGGGGTCGTGTTTTAGGGTATAGGGTAGTGCAGTGGTGTTTGGGTAGTGTAGGGGGTCATGCTGGGGTTAGTGTTTTAGGGTTTAGGGTAGTGCAGTGGTGTTTGGGTAGTGTAGGGGGTCGTGCTGGGGGTACTGTTTTAGGGTTTAGGGTAGTGCAGTGGTGTTTGTGTAGTGTGGGAGGTCATGCTGGGGGTAGATTTAGGGTTTAGTGTAGTGCAGTGGTGTTTAGGTAGTGTAGGGAGTCGTGCTGGGGGTAGTGTTTTAGGGTTTAGGGTAGTCCAGTGGTGTTTGTGTAGTGTAGGGAGTCGTGCTGGGGTAGTGTTTTAGGGTTTAGGGTAGTGCAGTGGTGTTTGGGTAGTGTAGGGGGTCGTGCTGGGGTAGTGTTTTAGTGTTTAGGGTAGTGCAGTGGTGTTTGTGTAGTATAGGGGGTCATGCTGGGGGTAGTGTTTTAGGGTTTAGGGTAGTGCAATGGTGGTTGTGTAGTGTAGGGGGTAGTGTTTTAGGGTTTAGGGTAGTGCAGTGGTGTTTGTGTACTGTAGGGGGTCATGCTGGGTTCTAGTGTTTTAGGGTTTAGGGTAGTGCAGTGGTATTTGTGTAGTGTAGGGGGTAGATTTAGGGTTTAGGGTAGTGCAGTGGTGTTTGGGTAGTGTAGGGGGTCGTGCTGGGGGTAGTGTTTTTGAGTTTAGGGTTGTGCAGTTGTATTTGGGTAGTGAAGGGGGTCGTGCTGGGGGTAGTGTTTTAGGGTTTAGGGTAGTGCAGTGGTGTTTGGGTAGTGTAGGGGTCAACCAACATGAATTTGTCCTTGTGTGATGTAACCAAGCACTCCAATACCTGACCAGTCTGCACTATATAAAACTGCAAAAAACAAAAAATAAAAAGTGTTTTGCACACTTCTGTCATTGGGCTATACGTGTGCTACCTCTGGGTGATATTTGTGCTACATTTGGGCTCTTTTTCTCTGGTGGCCATCTTGGGAGACTTATTTGTTATGAAGTTTCCTAATTTCCTCATTTACTACAGTCTCCTCAGTAGGAAATGCTTTCAGTTTTACTTTGATTCCATCAAGAAGGCATTCAGATGTGTCACACCTTTGCCATAAATTCAGAATGTTAGCACTCTAGTTGTTCATTAGATCACTTTAGTAAAGCTACTGCTCACCAAGGAGTTAACTGGAAGTCTACTGCTGGTATTGAAAGTGATTGTTTCAGTCTGCATGTCAGAATTTTCTAATGAAATAGAAGAGGATTTGAGATCTCACTTAAAACATGCCCTAAATTTTCTTTTGCAGCACTAACCATAATTTCTATGGCAAAATGAACCCCCTCATTTTGTTCCTTTTTAAATTAAATGTTTTAAGTGTTACCAGTTTATTCCAATCAAGATGGCTTCAGGTGTGCCATACTTTTGTCATAAGTAAGGCTGTTAGCACTCTAGTTGTTCTTTAGAACACTCTGGGAAGCTGCAGTAGAACACAAAGGCATCAACTGACAGGCTGCTCCTGTTGAAATATAACAAGAAGATATTTGAGATCTCACTTAAAACATGTCCTAATTTTTCTTTCTACAGCACTAACCATAATTTCTATGGCAAAATGAACCCCCTCATTTTGTTCCTTTTTAAATTAAATGTTTTAAGTGTTACCAGTTTATTCCAATCAAGATGGCTTCAGGTGTGCCATACTTTTGTCATAAGTAAGACTGTTAGCGCTCTAGTTGTTCTTTAGAACACTCTGGGAAGCTGCAGTAGAACACAAAGGCATCAACTGACAGGCTGCTCCTGTTGAAATATAACAGGAAGATATTTGAGATCACACTTGAAACATGTCCTAATTTTTCTTTCTACAGCACTAACCATAATTTCTATGACAAAATGAACCCCATCATTTTGTTCCTTTTTAAATTAAATGTTTTAAGTGTTACCAGTTTATTCCAATCAAGATGGCTTCAGGTGTGCCATACTTTTGTCATAAGTAAGGCTGTTAGCACTCTAGTTGTTCTTTAGAACACTCTGGGAAGCTGCAGTAGAACACAAAGGAATCAACTGACAGTCTCTGCCATTGTTGGATGTACATGTTTTACTGAGAATGTCAGACTTCATTCTCACATGACTGAGAAAGATAATGTGAATTTACAGAAAATATGCTCTCATTTTAGCTTCTGGAGCACCTTCCAAAACTGTATGGGACAAGCATGTGAAAATAGTTTTCTCTCAAACATGATTCATGATATCCCAGCAGAAGGTTTTTCACAGGGTAAAATCACCTTAGAACACACCACAATTCCTGAAATTAGTATGGTACCATCAACAAATGAATTCTAATGTAACTAAAGTCTGTTATCACCCTTTATAGTTCTCCTTTTGGTAACCCTCAAAATCTTCGATTCACTACAATGCATTTCAATGGGGTACCATCATTTATATTGGTCCCAAGATGGCTGCCAGCAATTCCAGGATGAAGTGCTGACAGCCAATCAGATCTCACGATGACATGTGTGGTTAGGCTCCGCCCAGATATATATGTGTTTTTACTTTTGATTTTCTCAGCAACTACTGAACGGATTTACACCATTTAACAAAAGGGTTCTTTCTGAACCAAGAACTACCTCTTTGCCAAATTTGGTGTAATTCCGTTCAGCAGTTCGAGCTGTAGCCTTGCATAAAGTTTCCTATGGGAAATTGATTTTTTGACTCTTATTTTTAATTTCTCCGCAACTACTGAACGGATTTACACCATTTAACAAAAAGGGTTCTTTCTGAACCAAGAACTACCTCTTTGCCACATTTTGTGTAATTCCGTTCAGCAGTTCGGGCTGTAGCCGTGGCTAAAGTTTCCTATGGGAAAATGAATGGGAAAACACGTTTTGGGACCCCACTTTTTCTCGGCCCCGCTTGACGAATCACCCGAAACTTTCAGGGTAGGAGCGGACCGGAGCGGGCCATAAAGTTTGAAAATTTCGCGAAGATTCGTCAACCGACGCAAGAGTTATTTCAAATAGAATGTTGAGGATTTCCTATGGAAAATAGGTCCTAACTATAACTATCTACTGGCGACCGCCAGTAGATAATATATATATATATATATATATATTATATATATAGGAAATCCTCAACATTCTGTTTGAAATAACTCTTGCGTCGGTTGACGAATATTCGCGAAAGTTTCAAACTTTATGGCCCGCTCCGGTCCGCTCCTACCCTGAAAGTTTCGGGGTGATTCGTCAAGCGGGGGCCGAGAAAAAAGGGGGGTCCCAAAACATGTTTTCCCCATTCATTTTCCCATAGGAAACTTTAGCCACGGCTACAGTCCGAACTGCTGAACGGAATTACACAAAATGTGGCAAAGAGGTAGTTCTTGGTTCAGAAAGAACCCTTTTGTTAAATGGTGTAAATCCGTTCAGTAGTTACGGAGAAATTAAAAAATAAGAGTCAAAAAATCAATTTCCCATAGGAAACTTTATGCAAGGCTACAGCTCGAACTGCTGAACGGAATTACACCAAATTTGGCAAAGAGGTAGTTCTTGGTTCAGAAAGAACCCTTTTGTTAAATGGTGTAAATCCGTTCAGTAGTTGCTGAGAAAATCAAAAGTAAAAACACATATATATCTGGGCGGAGCCTAACCACACATGTCATTGTGAGATCTGATTGGCTGTCAGCACTTCATCCTGGAATTGCTGGCAGCCATCTTGGGACCAATATAAATGATAGTACCCCAATGAAATGCATTGTAGTGAATCGAAGATTTTGAGGGTTACCAAAAGGAGAACTATAAAGGGTGATAACAGACTTTAGTTACATTAGAATTCATTTGTTGATGGTACCATACTAATTTCAGGAATTGTGGTGTGTTCTAAGGTGATTTTACCCTGTGAAAACCTTCTGCTGGGATATCATGAATCATGTTTTAGAGAAAACTATTTTCACATGCTTGTCCCATACAGTTTTGGAAGGTGCTCCAGAAGCTAAAATGAGAGCATATTTTCTGTAAATTCACATTATCTTTCTCAGTCATGTGAGAATGAAGTCTGACATTCTCAGTAAAACATGTACATCCAACAATGGCAGAGACTGTCAGTTGATTCCTTTGAGTTCTACTGCAGCTTCCCAGAGTGTTCTAAAGAACAACTAGAGTGCTAACAGCCTTACTTATGACAAAAGTATGGCACACCTGAAGCCATCTTGATTGGAATAAACTGGTAACACTTAAAACATTTAATTTAAAAAGGAACAAAATGATGGGGTTCATTTTGTCATAGAAATTATGGTTAGTGCTGTAGAAAGAAAAATTAGGACATGTTTCAAGTGTGATCTCAAATATCTTCCTGTTATATTTCAACAGGAGCAGCCTGTCAGTTGATGCCTTTGTGTTCTACTGCAGCTTCCCAGAGTGTTCTAAAGAACAACTAGAGCGCTAACAGTCTTACTTATGACAAAAGTATGGCACACCTGAAGCCATCTTGATTGGAATAAACTGGTAACACTTAAAACATTTAATTTAAAAAGGAACAAAATGAGGGGGTTCATTTTGCCATAGAAATTATGGTTAGTGCTGTAGAAAGAAAATTAGGACATGTTTTAAGTGAGATCTCAAATATCTTCCTGTTATATTTCAACAGGAGCAGCCTGTCAGTTGATACCTTTGTGTTCTACTGCAGCTTCCCAGAGTGTTCTAAAGAACAACTAGAGTGCTAACAGCCTTACTTATGACAAAAGTATGGCACACCTGAAGCCATCTTGATTGGAATAAACTGGTAACACTTAAAACATTTAATTTAAAAGGAACAAAATGAGGGGGTTCATTTTGCCATAGAAATTATGGTTAGTGCTGCAAAAAGAAAATTTAGGGCATGTTTTAAGTGAGATCTCAAATCCTCTTCTATTTCATTGGAAAATTCTGACATGCAGACTGAAACAATCACTTTCAATACCAGCAGTAGACTTCCAGTTAACTCCTTGGTGAGCAGTAGCTTTACTAAAGTGATCTAATGAACAACTAGAGTGCTAACATTCTGAATTTATGGCAAATGTGTGACACATCTGAATGCCTTCTTGATGGAATCAAAGTAAAACTGAAAGCATTTCCTACTGAGGAGACTGTAGTAAATGAGGAAATTAGGAAACTTCATAACAAATAAGTCTCCCAAGATGGCCACCAGAGAAAAAAGAGCCCAAATGTAGCACAAATATCACCCAGAGGTAGCCCACGTATAGCCCAATGACAGAAGTGTGCAAAACACTTTTTATTTTTGTTTTTTTGCAGTTTTATATAGTGCAGACTGGTCAGGTATTGGAGTGCTTTACATGAGCATTGGTTACATCACACAAGGACAAATTCATGTTGGTTGACCCCTACACTACCCAAACACCACTGCACTACCCTAAACCCTAAAACACTACCCCCAGCACGACCCCCTACACTACCCAAACACCACTGCACTACCCTAAACTCTAAAACACTACCCCCAGCACGACCCCCTACACTACCCAAACACCACTGCACTACCCTAAACCCTAAATCTACCCCCTACACTACACAAATACCACTGCACTACCCTAAACCCTAAAATACTAGAACCCAGCACGACCCCCTACAGTACACAAACACCACTGCACTACCCTAAACCCTAAAACACTCACCCCCTACACTACACAAACACCATTGCACTACCCTAAACCCTAAAACACTACCCCCAGCACGACTCCCTACACTACACAAACACCACTGGACTACCCTAAACCCTAAAACACTACCCCCAGCACGACTCCCTACACTACCTAAACACCACTGCACTACACTAAACCCTAAATCTACCCCCAGCATGACCTCCCACACTACACAAACACCACTGCACTACCCTAAACCCTAAAACACTACCCCCAGCACGACCCCCTACACTACCCAAACACCACTGCACTACCCTAAACCCTAAAACACTAACCCCAGCATGACCCCCTACACTACCCAAACACCACTGCACTACCCTATACCCTAAAACACGACCCCGTACACTACACAAACACAACTGCACTACCCTAAACCCTAAAACACTACCCACAGCATGACACCCCACACTACACAAACACCACTGCACTACCCTAAACCCTAAAACACTACCGCCTACACTACACAAACACCACTGCCCTACCCTAAACCCTAAAACACAACCCCCAGCATGACCCCCTACACTACACAAACACCACTGTACTACCCTAAACCCCCTACACTATACAAACCCCACTGCATTACTCTAAACCCTAAAACACTACCCCCAGCACGACCCCCTATACTACACAAACACCACTGCACTACCCTAAACCCTAAATCTACCCCAGCACGACCCCCTACACTACCCAAACACCACTGCACTACCCTAAAACACTACCCCCAGCACGACCCCCTACACTACCCAAACACCACTGTACTACCCTAAACCCTAAAACACTACCCCCAGCACGACCCCCTACACTACACAAACACCACTGCACTACACTAAACCCTAAAACACTACCCCCAGCACGACTCCCTACACTACACAAGCACCACTGCACTACCCTAAACCCTAAAACACTACCCCCAGCACGACCCCCTACACTACACAAACACCACTGCACTACCCTAAACCCTAAAACACTACCCCCAGCACTACCCCTACACTAACCAAACACCACTGCACTACACTAAACCCTAAAACACTACCCCCAGCACGACCCCCTACACTACCCAAACACCACTGCACTACCCTAAACCCTAAAATACTACCCCCAGGACGACCCCCTTCACTACCCAAACACCACTGCACTACCCTAAACCCTAAAACACTACCCCCAGGACGACTCCCTACACTACCCAAACACCACTGCACTACCCGAAACCCTAAAACACTACCACCAGCACGACCCCCTACACTACCCAAATACCACTGCACTACCCTAAACCCGAAAACACTACCCCCAGCACGACCCCCTACACTACCCAAACACCACTGCACTACCCTAAACCCTAAAACACTACCCCAAGCATGACCCCCTACACTACACAAACACCACGGCACTACCCTAAACCCTAAATCTACCGCCAGCATGACCCCCTACACTACACAAACACCACTGCACTACTCTAAACCCTAAAACACTACCCCCAGCACGACCCCCTACACTACCCAAACACCACTGCACTACCCTAAACCCTAAAACACTACCCCCAGCATGACCCCCTACACTACCCAAACACCACGGCACTACCCTAAACCCTAAATCTACCGCCAGCATGACCCCCTACACTACACAAACACCACTGCACTACTCTAAACCCTAAAACACTACCCCCAGCATGACCCCCTACACTACACAAACACCACTGCACTACCCTAAACCCTAAAACACTACCCCCAGCACTACCCCCTACACTACACAAACACCACTGCACTACCCTAAAGCACTACCCCCAGCACAACCCCCTACACTACCCAAACACCACTGCACTACCCTAAACCCTAAAACACTACCCCCAGCACCACTCCCTACGCTACCCAAACAACACTGCACTACCCTAAACCCTAAATATACCCCCAGCACGACCCCCTACACTACTCAAACACCACTGCACTACCCAAAACCCTAAAACACTCCCCCAGCTCAACCCCTACACTACCCAAACACCACTGCACTACCCTAAACCCTAAAACACTACCCCCAGGACGACCCCCTACACTACAGATACACTACTGCACTACCCTAAACCCTAAATCTACACCCAGCACAACCCCCTACACTACACAAACACCACTGCACTACCCTAAACCCTAAAACACTACCCCTGCACGACCCCCTACTCTACACAAACACCACTGCACTACCCTAAACCGTAAAACACTTCCCCCAGCAGGACCCCCTACACTACACAAACACCTCTGCACTACCCTAAATCCTAAAACACTACCCCAGCATGACCCCCTACACTACACAAACAGCACTGCACTACCCTAAACCCTAAAACACTACCCCCAGCACGACCCCCTACACTACACAAACACCACTGCACTACCATAAACCCTAAAACACTACCCCAGCACGACCCCCTACACTACACAAACACCACTGCACTACCCTAAACCCTAAAACACTACCCCCAGCATGACCCCCTACACTACCCAACACCACTGCACTACCCTAAACCTTAAATCTACCCCCAGCACGACCCCCTACACTACACAAACACCACTGCACTACCCTAAACCCTAAAACTAGGGTGACCAACCGTCCGTAAATTTCACGGACTGTCCGTTATTTTAGTATGATGTCTGTAAGGCGTCCGTAAATTACGGACGCCTTACAGACATCATACTAAAATCAAATTGGGGGATTTCAGGAAGGTATGCTGTTCCCCTGCGAGAGGCCCCATGAGTTTAAAAGTTTACACTCAGGGCCTCTCGCATCTTTTAATCTGTAGACTGAGGCTGCCTGCAGCAGCCCCTCCCGGACCTCGCAAAGAGTGTGGACTGGCCCATCGTCATTCTGAGACTGCAGACGATTATCACAGATAGAATGACAATGGGCCCTATTATAGTGACAGCATGTGGTGTGCCTTCTCCTGCACAAATCTTGATTGCAGAAACGGCCTGGTGTCACTTTGCAAAGCTGCGTGCATACTGAAAAACTGTGAAGTGCACGATTGTCTCAACCTTATATAAACTTATTTTGACTTGTACTTATTTTGGTTGTCTATTCACTTATATACCATTGTGCGACTCTCCTCTGATGTGTCTGTAAAACGTATGTTTTGTCCCAAATTTTTGTCCTGAATTTTGACCTTCTGTCCTGAATTTTGACCCTTTGTCCTGAATTTTTGCACTGACCGTCCTGAATTTGCACCCATGCTAGTTGGTCACCCTACCTAAAACACTACCCCCAGCACGACTCCCTACACTACCCAAACACCACTGCACTACCCTAAACCCTAAAACACGACCCCCTACATTACCCAAACACCACTGTACTACCCTAAACCCTAAAACTCTACCCCCAGCACGACCCCCTACACTACACAAACACCACTGCACTACCCTAAACCCTAAAACACTGCCCCCAGCACGACCCCCTACACTACACAAACACCACTGCACTACCCTAAATCCTAAATCTACCCCCTACACTACACAAATACCACTGCACTACCCTAAACCCTAAAAACTAGAACCCAGCACGACCCCCTACAGTACACAAACACCACTGCACTACCCTAAACCCTAAAACACTACCCCCTACACTACACAAACACCATTGCACTACCCTAAACCCTAAAACACTACCCCCAGCACGACTCCCTACACTACACAAACACCACTGGACTACCCTAAACCCTAAAACACTACCCCCAGCACGACTCCCTACACTACCTAAACACCACTGCACTACACTAAACCCTAAATCTACCCCCAGCATGACCTCCCACACTACACAAACACCACTGCACTACCCTAAACCCTAAAACACTACCCCCAGCACGACCCCCTACACTACCCAAACACCACTGCACTACCCTAAACCCTAAAACACTAACCCCAGCATGACCCCCTACACTACCCAAACACCACTGCACTACCCTATACCCTAAAACACGACCCCGTACACTACACAAACACAACTGCACTACCCTAAACCCTAAAACACTACCCACAGCATGACAACCCACACTACACAAACACCACTGCACTACCCTAAACCCTAAAACACTACCGCCTACACTACACAAACACCACTGCCCTACCCTAAACCCTAAAACACAACCCCCAGCATGACCCCCTACACTACACAAACACCACTGTACTACCCTAAACCCCTACACTATACAAACCCCACTGCATTACTCTAAACCCTAAAACACTACCCCCAGCACGACTCCCTACACTACCCAAAACCACTGCACTACCCTAAACCCTAAATCTACCCCAGCACGACCCCCTACACTACCCAAACACCACTGCACTACCCTAAAACACTACCCCCAGCACGACCCCTACACTATCCAAACACCACTACACTACCCTAAACCCTAAAACACTACCCCCAGCACGACCCCCTACACTACACAAACACCACTGCACTACACTAAACCCTAAAACACTACCCCCAGCACGACCCCCTACACTACACAAGCACCACTGCACTACCCTAAACCCTAAAACACTACCCCCAGCACGACCCCCTACACTACACAAACACCACTGCACTACCCTAAACCCTAAAACACTACCCCCAGCACTACCCCTACACTAACCAAACACCACTGCACTACACTAAACCCTAAAACACTACCCCCAGCACGACCCCCTACACTACCCAAACACCACTGCACTACCCTAAACCCTAAAATACTACCCCCAGGACGACCCCCTTCACTACCCAAACACCACTGCACTACCCTAAACCCTAAAACACTACCCCCAGGACGACTCCCTACACTACCCAAACACCACTGCACTACCCGAAACCCTAAAACACTACCACCAGCACGACCCCTACACTACCCAAATACCACTGCACTACCCTAAACCCGAAAACACTACCCCCAGCACGACCCCCTACACTACCCAAACACCACTGCACTACCCTAAACCCTAAAACACTACCCCAAGCATGACCCCCTACACTACACAAACACCACGGCACTACCCTAAACCCTAAATCTACCGCCAGCATGACCCCTACACTACACAAACACCACTGCACTACTCTAAACCCTAAAACACTACCCCCAGCACGACCCCCTACACTACCCAAACACCACTGCACTACCCTAAACCCTAAATCACTACCCCCAGCATGACCCCCTACACTACACAAACACCACGGCACTACCCTAAACCCTAAATCTACCGCCAGCATGACCCCCTACACTACACAAACACCACTGCACTACTCTAAACCCTAAAACACTACCCCCAGCATGACCCCCTACACTACACAAACACCACTGCACTACCCTAAACCCTAAAACACTACCCCCAGCACTACCCCCTACACTACACAAACACCACTGCACTACCCTAAAGCACTACCCCCAGCACAACCCCTACACTACCCAAACACCACTGCACTACCCTAAACCCTAAAACACTACCCCCAGCACCACTCCCTACGCTACCCAAACAACACTGCACTACCCTAAACCCTAAATATACCCCCAGCACGACCCCCTACACTACTCAAACACCACTGCACTACCCAAAACCCTAAAACACTCCCCCCAGCTCAACCCCCTACACTACCCAAACACCACTGCACTACCCTAAACCCTAAAACACTACCCCCAGGACGACCCCCTACACTACAGATACACTACTGCACTACCCTAAACCCTAAATCTACACCCAGCACAACCCCCTACACTACACAAACACCACTGCACTACCCTAAACCCTAAAACACTACCCCTGCACGACCCCCTACTCTACACAAACACCACTGCACTACCCTAAACCGTAAAACACTTCCCCCAGCAGGACCCCTACACTACACAAACACCTCTGCACTACCCTAAATCCTAAAACACTACCCCAGCATGACCCCCTACACTACACAAACAGCACTGCACTACCCTAAACCCTAAAACACTACCCCCAGCACGACCCCCTACACTACACAAACACCACTGCACTACCATAAACCCTAAAACACTACCCCAGCACGACCCCCTACACTACACAAACACCACTGCACTACCCTAAACCCTAAAACACTACCCCCAGCATGACCCCCTACACTACCCAACACCACTGCACTACCCTAAACCTTAAATCTACCCCCAGCACGACCCCCTACACTACACAAACACCACTGCACTACCCTAAACCCTAAAACTAGGGTGACCAACCGTCCGTAAATTTCACGGACTGTCCGTTATTTTAGTATGATGTCTGTAAGGCGTCCGTAAATTACGGACGCCTTACAGACATCATACTAAAATCAAATTGGGGGATTTCAGGAAGGTATGCTGTTCCCCTGCGAGAGGCCCCATGAGTTTAAAAGTTTACACTCAGGGCCTCTCGCATCTTTTAATCTGTAGACTGAGGCTGCCTGCAGCAGCCCCTCCCGGACCTCGCAAAGAGTGTGGACTGGCCCATCGTCATTCTGAGACTGCAGACGATTATCACAGATAGAATGACAATGGGCCCTATTATAGTGACAGCATGTGGTGTGCCTTCTCCTGCACAAATCTTGATTGCAGAAACGGCCTGGTGTCACTTTGCAAAGCTGCGTGCATACTGAAAAACTGTGAAATGCACGATTGTCTCAACCTTATATAAACTTATTTTGACTTGTACTTATTTTGGTTGTCTATTCACTTATATACCATTGTGCGACCTCCTCTGATGTGTCTGTAAAACGTATGTTTTGTCCCAAATTTTTGTCCTGAATTTTGACCTTCTGTCCTGAATGAATTTTGCACTGACCGTCCTGAATTTGCACCCATGCTAGTTGGTCACCCTACCTAAAACACTACCCCCAGCACGACTCCCTACACTACCCAAACACCACTGCACTACCCTAAACCCTAAAACACGACCCCTACATTACCCAAACACCACTGTACTACCCTAAACCCTAAAACTCTACCCCCAGCACGACCCCCTACACTACACAAACACCACTGCACTACCCTAAACCCTAAAACACTGCCCCCAGCACGACCCCCTACACTACAAAACACCACTGCACTACCCTAAACCCTAAAACACTACCCCCAGCACGACCCCCTCCACTACACAAACACCACTGCACTACCCTAAACCCTAAAATACTACCCCCAGCACGACCCCCTACACTACACAAACACCACTGCACTACCCTAAACCCTAAAACACTACCCCAGCACGGCTCCCTACACTACCCAAACACCACTGCACTACCCTAAACCCTAAAACACGACCCCCTACATTACCCAAACACCACTGTACTACCCTAAACCCTAAAACTCTACCCCCAGCACGACCCCCTACACTACACAAACACCACTGCACTACCCTAAACCCTAAAACACTGCCCCCAGCACGACCCCCTACACTACACAAACACCACTGCACTACCCTAAATCCTAAATCTACCCCCTACACTACACAAATACCACTGCACTACCCTAAACCCTAAAAAACTAGAACCCAGCACGACCCCCTACAGTACACAAACACCACTGCACTACCCTAAACCCTAAAACACTACCCCCTACACTACACAAACACCATTGCACTACCCTAAACCCTAAAACACTACCCCCAGCACGACTCCCTACACTACACAAACACCACTGGACTACCCTAAACCCTAAAACACTACCACCAGCACGACTCCCTACACTACCTAAACACCACTGCACTACACTAAACCCTAAATCTACCCCCAGCATGACCTCCCACACTACACAAACACCACTGCACTACCCTAAACCCTAAAACACTACCCCCAGCACGACCCCCTACACTACCCAAACACCACTGCACTACCCTAAACCCTAAAACACTAACCCCAGCATGACCCCCTACACTACCCAAACACCACTGCACTACCCTATACCCTAAAACACGACCCCGTACACTACACAAACACAACTGCACTACCCTAAACCCTAAAACACTACCCACAGCATGACAACCCACACTACACAAACACCACTGCACTACCCTAAACCCTAAAACACTACCGCCTACACTACACAAACACCACTGCCCTACCCTAAACCCTAAAACACAACCCCCAGCATGACCCCCTACACTACACAAACACCACTGTACTACCCTAAACCCCCTACACTATACAAACCCCACTGCATTACTCTAAACCCTAAAACACTACCCCCAGCACGACTCCCTACACTACCCAAAAACCACTGCACTACCCTAAACCCTAAATCTACCCCAGCACGACCCCCTACACTACCCAAACACCACTGCACTACCCTAAAACACTACCCCCAGCACGACCCCTACACTATCCAAACACCACTACACTACCCTAAACCCTAAAACACTACCCCCAGCACGACCCCCTACACTACACAAACACCACTGCACTACACTAAACCCTAAAACACTACCCCCAGCACGACCCCCTACACTACACAAGCACCACTGCACTACCCTAAACCCTAAAACACTACCCCCAGCACGACCCCCTACACTACACAAACACCACTGCACTACCCTAAACCCTAAAACACTACCCCCAGCACTACCCCTACACTAACCAAACACCACTGCACTACACTAAACCCTAAAACACTACCCCCAGCACGACCCCCTACACTACCCAAACACCACTGCACTACCCTAAACCCTAAAATACTACCCCCAGGACGACCCCCTTCACTACCCAAACACCACTGCACTACCCTAAACCCTAAAACACTACCCCCAGGACGACTCCCTACACTACCCAAACACCACTGCACTACCCGAAACCCTAAAACACTACCACCAGCACGACCCCTACACTACCCAAATACCACTGCACTACCCTAAACCCGAAAACACTACCCCCAGCACGACCCCCTACACTACCCAAACACCACTGCACTACCCTAAACCCTAAAACACTACCCCAAGCATGACCCCCTACACTACACAAACACCACGGCACTACCCTAAACCCTAAATCTACCGCCAGCACGACCCCCTACACTACTCAAACACCACTGCACTACCCAAAACCCTAAAACACTCCCCCCAGCTCAACCCCCTACACTACCCAAACACCACTGCACTACCCTAAACCCTAAAACACTACCCCCAGGACGACCCCCTACACTACAGATACACTACTGCACTACCCTAAACCCTAAATCTACACCCAGCACAACCCCCTACACTACACAAACACCACTGCACTACCCTAAACCCTAAAACACTACCCCTGCACGACCCCCTACTCTACACAAACACCACTGCACTACCCTAAACCGTAAAACACTTCCCCCAGCAGGACCCCCTACACTACACAAACACCTCTGCACTACCCTAAATCCTAAAACACTACCCCAGCATGACCCCCTACACTACACAAACAGCACTGCACTACCCTAAACCCTAAAACACTACCCCCAGCACGACCCCCTACACTACACAAACACCACTGCACTACCATAAACCCTAAAACACTACCCCAGCACGACCCCCTACACTACACAAACACCACTGCACTACCCTAAACCCTAAAACACTACCCCCAGCATGACCCCCTACACTACCCAACACCACTGCACTACCCTAAACCTTAAATCTACCCCCAGCACGACCCCCTACACTACACAAACACCACTGCACTACCCTAAACCCTAAAACTAGGGTGACCAACCGTCCGTAAATTTCACGGACTGTCCGTTATTTTAGTATGATGTCTGTAAGGCGTCCGTAAATTACGGACGCCTTACAGACATCATACTAAAATCAAATTGGGGGATTTCAGGAAGGTATGCTAGTTCCCTTGCGAGAGGCCCCATGAGTTTAAAAGTTTACACTCAGGGCCTCTCGCATCTTTTAATCTGTAGACTGAGGCTGCCTGCAGCAGCCCCTCCCGGACCTCGCAAAGAGTGTGGACTGGCCCATCGTCATTCTGAGACTGCAGACGATTATCACAGATAGAATGACAATGGGCCCTATTATAGTGACAGCATGTGGTGTGCCTTCTCCTGCACAAATCTTGATTGCAGAAACGGCCTGGTGTCACTTTGCAAAGCTGCGTGCATACTGAAAAACTGTGAAGTGCACGATTGTCTCAACCTTATATAAACTTATTTTGACTTGTACTTATTTTGGTTGTCTATTCACTTATATACCATTGTGCGACCTCCTCTGATGTGTCTGTAAAACGTATGTTTTGTCCCAAATTTTTGTCCTGAATTTTGACCTTCTGTCCTGAATTTTGACCCTTTGTCCTGAATTTTTGCACTGACCGTCCTGAATTTGCACCCATGCTAGTTGGTCACCCTACCTAAAACACTACCCCCAGCACGACTCCCTACACTACCCAAACACCACTGCACTACCCTAAACCCTAAAACACGACCCCTACATTACCCAAACACCACTGTACTACCCTAAACCCTAAAACTCTACCCCCAGCACGACCCCCTACACTACACAAACACCACTGCACTACCCTAAACCCTAAAACACTGCCCCCAGCACGACCCCCTACACTACAAAACACCACTGCACTACCCTAAACCCTAAAACACTACCCCCAGCACGACCCCCTCCACTACACAAACACCACTGCACTACCCTAAACCCTAAAATACTACCCCCAGCACGACCCCCTACACTACACAAACACCACTGCACTACCCTAAACCCTAAAACACTACCCCCAGCACGGCTCCCTACACTACCCAAACACCACTGCACTACCCTAAACCTTAAAACACTACCCCCAGCACTACCCCCTACACTACACAAACACCACTGCAATACCCTAAACCCTAAAACACTACCCCCAGCACTACCCCCTACACTAACCAAACACCACTGCACTACACTAAACCCTAAAACACTACCCCCAGCATGACCCCCTACACTACCCAAACACCACTGCACTACCCTAAACCCTAAAACACTACCCCCAGCACGACCCCCTACACTACCCAAACACCACTGCACTACCCTAAACCCTAAAACACTACCCCCAGGATGACGCCCTACACTACCCAAACACCACTGCACTACCCTAAACCCTAAAACACCACCACCAGCACAACCCCCTACACTACCCAAATACCACTGCACTACCCTAAACCCTAAAACACTACCCCCAGCATGACCCCCTACACTACCCAAACACCACTGCACTACCCTAAACCCTAAATCTACCCCCAGCACGACCCCCTACACTACACAAACACCACTGCACTACCCTAAACCCTAAAACACTACCCCCAGCACGAACCCCTACACTACACAAACACCACTGCACTACCCTAAACCCTAAAACACTACCCCCAGCACTACCCCCTACACTACCCAAACACCGCTGCACTACCCTAAAGCACTACCCCCAGCACAACCCCCTACACTACCCAAACACCACTGCACTACCCTAAACCCTATAACACTACCCCCAGCACGACTCCCTACACTACCCAAACAACACTGCACTACCCTAAACCCTAAATCTACCCCCAGCACGACCCCCTACACTACTCAAACACCACTGCACTACCCTAAACCCTAAAACACTCACCACCCGCACGACCCCCTACACTACCCAAACACCACTGCACTACCCTAAACCCTAAAACACTACCCCCAGCACGACCACCTACACTACCCAAACACCACTGCACTACCCTAAACCCTAAATCTACCCCCAGCACGACCCCCTACACTACCCAAACACCACTGCACTACCCTAAACCCTAAAACACTACCCCCAGCACGACCCCTACACTACACAAACACCACTGCACTACCCTAAACCCTAAAACACTACCCCCAGCACGACCCCCTACACTACACAAACACCACTGCACTACCCTAAATAGCAATACGTG